>CM044439.1:155278971-155289391 GCA_024363595.1 Xenopus borealis
ACGACGCATTTAACACACAAATCCAAGTGACTGCATCTGTATATATATATATATATATATTATATATTAATGCATATATACTTAATATGAGTTTGATTTTTTGGGGTTGAAACCTAAGACTATTACAAAGCAAAAAGGCTTTACGTATTTGTTTCAATATGATGAATGTGACAATGCTATATTCATTAATGCTAAATAAACCTTGTCCTGTTTAAAAACAAATCTGGGTTTGTATTTGTATTTGCAGCTTTCGATAACATTCAGCATAGAGAAAGTTACTGTGGAAAATTATCTTTTGTTTTCTCCTTTCCTCCTACTATTTTAACACATCAGTTAATTTTAGCAGTGCACTAAATCACAGCCCATTTTAGTGTTTGAAGTTTACCGTTCTACTTCTATTATTTTGAAAATGTGCATATCATTATATTCTAGGCCAAGGAAATGCGAGTTGTTGCGGTTAATAGAAACTCTAAAGATTCACAACTTGAATTAAAGTGTGAACAGCTGGCAATGCTGACTCCAATCCAAATGCAAGGTATGCACAAAAAAGCTATTTAAACGCTCTTGGATTAATTTATACTAACTGTTCAAGGCATGGAAGGTTTTTATATTGCTAACATTGTTAAATCAATTTCCATTGTTACAGTAATTATGTTACAGTTCCTTAAAAAAAATTGTCATGGCTGCTAGAAACAAATACAAGGCAATAACTAACCAAAATGAATAAAACATGGGATGTTTGAAGTGCAGGCAAAATATAGCAATTTATTTATTTATTTTTGGCACTGGCTGAGAATATATAGAACTGTAAAATGCAAATCACATAACATAATGTTCTGCTCCATGCAATTCATAATTTCTAGAATTTCACCAAGACGTACAGTATGTTGTCCTTCGTTAGCATTAAAATTAATTTAAGGGCAGGGATTCTTCATTTTATAAACCAAAGAGCTCATAAACAAAAAGATCTTTGTATTTAGAGTGTTATTTACTGAAATTAATGCGTGTATACTTTTATTTATATAGCACCATTTGTATGTGTGGTGCTATATATTTCAGACAATACATTAACAGAAGAGACAGGGGAACAATACAATGAAAAGGGCAAACCTAATAAAGAAGATATAGAGATACAGCCAAGATTAAGTTCCAGGTATTGAGAGACACAAGGGAACAAGGCACCTGCCCATTCGAATTTACAATGTAGGAGGGTAACATAGATATACAAATAGGAGGGCAGCAAGTCATTCAAAGTGCTTAAGGCATGGTCTCACAATGGCCAAGGTTTGATCATATACGGTGCTATTCTTTTGATTCATGTTTTTGTACATGTATGTCTATTTGTTATTTTTATATCTCAGTGACAAATACATTTGTAATTGTAAAAAAATAAGGTGCAACTTATGATTAAGACATTGTTGCTGATGACATTCCAGGTAAGTTTGTGCAGACACCACTTGCAAGACATGATCATTCTTGAATACATCTCAAGCAGACCATATGCCGTTGTAGGTATCTAAAGAGTTATCTAACCATGCTCTTAGATAATACATATTTTATATAAGGTTTATTCTTTGCTGTAATTGAAATGGGGAGAATTATGGAGCTGGAAAATTGAGAGCAAGGCACCCAGGGAGCGACAGCTAGAACCTGGGACAGTATGGTTCTTCGAGCTCCATAGCATTCCGGTATGGGGGAGGCACAATAGAGGCATTTCATGTGAAGTAGTTAATATTTGTAAGCCAATTTGATAAACGTGTCTATAAAGTCTTGCTTAGATGACACCTCCACATGTGTGTAGATAATCTCCCTGGAGTTGGCTTCCACTGAAGCATAAAGGTGAAGCTAAAGGGATAACAGCATGTTTGTGTAAAGGGGTAATAAACCATCTGTACTCAAGTAATTTTTATGTTCACTCTGATGAAAATCTTGGAATAGAAGTAAAGATTTTAGGCCATTTTTTGCCCACATCTTGGAGCTGTAACTTGCTGTCCATGTGGTCATGTATGAACATGCAAAGTCAAGCAGATGTTCTATAGTTCCATGTAGCAGTCTGTACTCATAGGTTATTGACATTTCCATTCATAAACTGAGCCTTCTAGGGGTGGCAAAATGGGGTGGCTGAGATAGGAAAAAAACGTTAAAAAAAAAAAATTATATTGGAAAGAATTCTGCTGCAGGGATACTCATTTTACTTGGAATAGTTGAGTATTCGGTCCATGATAAGTCTGTAACTTATATAAAAAGTGAAATTCCTTTTTGAGTACACCATATGAAGGATGAGTAATAGAGTACAGGAGTGAAATGTCAGCGGGGGCCTCTGGCTCCCACGAGGGAGTTTGAAGTAAGGATCAAGGAGGAAGTCCCACTCAGCGAGTGCAGGCAAGGTACAGTTCAGGGGAAATCCAGTAGAAAGGTCAAGTCCAGGCAAGAGTTCAAACAGGCAGGCAGCAAGGTTCAAGTCCAAAAAACAGGCAGGGATCAATAACAAGAAGTCAGGCAATACAGGAGACCCAGGAACACAATAGCTATAATGAGCTATACACGGGCATTGAACCTGGGTCTCCGGCGTCTTTTTATTTTTGAATTTGGCGCCAAGCGTGTGACGTCATCGCGCCGGCGCTCCGCAACCACGTGGCGGCTATGGGCGCCGCCATCTTGGATCCGCCGCCGCATAGGATAGACGCGCCGCCCGGAGCTCCCGGGAAGACTCCGGGCGGCGTCCGTGACATGAAATCAGGGGGATCTATAATAGCTTTCATATAACTCTGTGAATCATGTTGTAACCATTTATGTTTCATAGTTCGCCTAAACTGCAAAAAGAACATCAATTCTAAATTATTAATTTTATTTCTGTAAGTTAGCCTGATGAAGTCTATAATAAGGCCAATGGCTATTGCTTTTATTTTAGGTAGGTGAAAAAAGGTCTCTCTTTAGAGTTGAAAAAGAGAGACCTTATAGGGTAAAAGAAGAATTTTCTAAGCCAGTTCTGTCCAACATCTGTGGTACCGAGGGCTGGAATTTTTCTGGCCTACATGGTGAAGGGTCGATAATGGAAGCCAGTGTCAACCGCTCCCTGCTTTAAAACCACGCACATGTAAAATCACAACCATGTTACCACAAGACCATGTCCACATTAATTTTCACACCAAAAAAACAAATGGTTGGTTCTCACTGCAGGAATGTCACTCATATGTTAAGTTGTCATATTAAGACATACCCTTAAATCCATATGCCTCCCCCTCCCCTTTGGTTAATTCAGCACCTCCAGCAAAAGAGGAAACACCTTAAGGGCCTCTAAAAATAATTTTCTAATGCTAACAAACCCCCAGAACAAATACCAGACTTATGTTCCACAGGCAGTGCAGGGCACACAGGGAGCATAGAGAAGACAGAGTATGGCACACCCAAGGAGAACAGGGCAGGCAGAGTATGGAACACACAGGCAGATTATGACAGGCAATGTATGGCACACACCAGTAGTATAGGGCAAGCAAACACAGGGAGCATAGAGAAGACAGAGTATGGCACACCCATGGAGCATGAAGTATCCAGAAAATGGCACACACAAGGAGCATAGGACAGGCTTCAGTCTGAGCTATTGTTTGCTTTATTAGGAGCCATAACAAAGATTTCAACATAGTATACTTCTCTTAATTTCAATTAATTTCAATTTCGGTTATAAATGTATTACTAGGGGGCAGGTTTACTAAATTTACATGAATGATTCGAAATCCGAACGAATTTTCAAAAAGATTAGAATTTTCGAATATTTTTGAAGGCCACTTCGACCATCGAATTTTGAAATTCTAACAAATTCGAATAAAATTCTATTTGAATAATCGACATTCTAATTACTTGCCCTATAATTTTTTATTCGACTGCCTATTTGGCCAGATTAAACCTACAGAAAATTCGATTGAATGGTTAAAATTGTTACAATCGTTCGATTCAAAAATTTTATCGTTCGATCAACATTTACTATTCAATCGTTCGATTGAATTGTGGTAAAATCCTTCAAAATCGATTTCAAAGGATTTTAATTCCCTTAAAATTACGATGGTCAAATTCGAGGGTTTTTAACACTCGAATTCGACCCTTAGTAAATCTGCCCCTAGGTGTTCTGTTGTACAACCATTCCAATTTGCTACAGAACTCCCCATGCACCATTACACTTACAGTAGGTGCCACCAATAGGAATCCAGCAGTATCTGAAGATAGACTGTAGGTAGTAGAAGTGGAAATTTGTAAGGCCAGATGATCACTGTAGGGTTGAAGGACAGGATAGGGTGTCCTTTACTAGATGCTTGAGTAAGAGACACTAACAGATGTTGTTGTAAAAGAAAATATATTTTACCATCTCTGACTAGTTCTTTTTAATGAATGATTTCATGGATTGGGATGGGCAGCATAAAATTCCCTGTAAGAAGAAATAAATAGCTTTAAAAATATGGCATTTACTTGTTTCTCTTTTCCCTAATGCATGGTACAATGCAGCATTTAGTGTAGTAACTACAGAAACATTAAAAGATCAATAATGAGCCAGGGGAAAGTAAAAAAAAATCCAGTTTGTTAAAGAATAAGGAAAACATACCAGTCTACAAAAGGAAATAATATTAGTCTGTATGTAAGAAAAATGAGTCTCTTGTGTTATATGTAGTGATGGGCGAATCTATCCCGTTTCGCCCAAAAATTTGTGAATTTCCAGCAAATTGGCGAAAAATTCATGAAACAAGTCACGGCACGTTTTTGACGCGTGTCTCGTTGTTTTTGAAGCGTTTCTCGTCGTTTGACGTGAGTTTTCGGCAGGCGCATTTTCGCTGGCGTTTAGCGAATTTTCGCTGGCGTTTAGTGAATTTATTCGCTGGCGTTTAGCGAATTTATTTGCTGGCGTTTAGCGAATTTATCTGCCAGCGGCGAATCGCGGGTATTCGGTGTGAATTCGCTCCTGGCGAATAAATTTGCCCATCGCTAGTTATATGTTGTTGCCTCCACTGGAAAGGTCTATTGGTGTTTAGTGTTGTAACATTTAATACATTGAGCCTTTTGTTCTTCCATCATTGTCAATGCCCCACAGACAACTTGACGTACAGTATATGCTTTTAAAGTTGATTATAGAAAACGAGAAAGCGAGAAATTGGATAGATAGATTCCCAGTCTCTTTAGTAACCAATGAGTTAACATAAGTTATTAAGATGAGCACCACTAGAAAGTAGAAAAGTAATATTTTACTCTAAATTGCTTCCATTGCAAATTGTTTTGAACTTGCAGTATTAACTGTACTGTATAATCCTTTGAATGACTGGCATACATGATTATGGATTAAGAGGACTAAGATCTTTAATAACATCTTGAAGATAAATGTACATTATGAATAATGAAATGTAGTTTTCAAGTCCTTCTGATGTTGTCAGGATTTATAAATGATGAAATATGTACTGTCACTTTGATTTTAGATGACATTGCTTTGTCCTAAAACTCTTATCAATTACACAGTATTATAAAACTTTTCCTGTAATTAAGTCCCCATTATCTTATACCTGAATCAGTTCTTATACTATCCCCAAATGTACAACTACATTTGGAGAAGTAATTAATTATCCTGCCAACAATACTGGTGATTTGGTCTCTCTGATGTTATAAATATACAAGATGAGTCTGTCTGATAAGGCAGTACTAGAACAGAGCCTTCGGGAATTCAATAAAAGTGTTAGATAACATTATTTTTGTCTTTGGACATTTTTGCATAGTTTGTAGTAATGAAGATTTGCAATGGAAAACATAGCCCTTTATTTAACCTTTCATTTGATTATTACTTTGATTAATATTTATGCCACAGTCTAGATTGTAAGATTTGGTGTGAAGAGATTATTTTAGGAGATTTAATTTACCATTTGAGCAAATTCAAGATTAGAGGTTTATTTACTGTGCATTGTAGATCCATATTTCATTGGAAATCGCTTTAGTTGAAGGGGTTTTGACATATATATATATATATATAGATGTATTTATATGTTGAAAAACAAAAACAAACAATCAACTTCACTAAAAATACAAGTGAAAAAGTTAAATAACATTTAAATTAGTCATATACTTATTTGGCCACATATAGTAAATGATAGCCACTGCTTCCAAGAGATTGTAATGGAAGTTCAAGGGAGTGATTTATTAACATTCAAACATTTGTTTTGTGTGATTCAAGTTTACAATTGCAAATGTTTTCTGATCACAAATTTTATTTATTGATTGAAGAAATTTTAAAAAACGAAAACGAAAAAATTCAGCACATTAAGGCTGGTCAGCTTATGAAGAAGTCAATAGGTGTTTTGTATTCAAAATTAAATTAACTAAATTAATTTCAAATCTTAAATGTTAAAATTTGAGTTGTTTGAGGTCTTGCAGATTCATTGAAAATGAATGGTAGAATGTCATTTTAATGCAAGTTTTTTTCCATGAAACTTAATGCAATCAAGTTTTTTCAAGCGTTTGGAACATGTGCTGCATATCAGGGGAAAACTAGTAAATTCAGTTTTTTTTTAAATCTTAGAAATATAAATATTGAAATTTAGTAAATCTACTTTTTAGTAAAGAAATTCATAAAAACTGGATACATTTTTTTTGGTAGTAAATATGGGTAAAAGTCCAGCCCATTTTTTTGCAATAATTTTTAGGACATGAAACATCAGTCTGACCATGCAACACCATCAATTTATGAAGTCTCTTTAAATTTTAGGGGGTTATTTATCAAAGGTCGAGTTTTAGAGGTTTGTGAGGTTTTTTTTTATACCTCTAATGAACTCACAAGTCAAATGTTTTCTTACTTATGAAAAACCGGAATAGAAAAAACTTGAATCAGTGAATTCGGGGTTAAAAACCAAAACACTTTTTTAATTTATTTTTCTATTGAAAAGAACTCTAACTGCTACTGGAAAAACCCCAAACATCATAAAGGTTAACATCAAATGGTTCAAGGGACCTCTGCCAATGACTTCTACATGACCCTGACAGGTTTTAGCTGGAGTATTTTCAGATTCAACCTATTTCCAGCTTTGAGGTATAATAAATCTCAAAAACTTTGAGTATGATTAACAGAAACCCAAAGAATTTGAGTTTTTTTTTTAACCTGAAAATTTTAGTTTTCCCATGAAAAGCTACCCTTGGAAAACACAACTCAACCTTCGATAAATCTGCACTTTAGTCCTTCATGTACAGTTGGTATGCATGGTATTTTGAGGTCTGCTTGACAGATCTGCCATTCACTTTATAGCAGTGGGGGATTCTATGATACCAAAAGTGTTGAACTGTTGTCTTTGGGAACAACCAAAGCAGTTTTGAAGTTTTCTCTGACTTTGCATTTATATTTTATATGTGGTAGAATGGGAAAACTGAGAATGTTAAGATTCCTAGAACCTCTTTTAACCATTCTCAGTGGAAAAACTATGCATTATTTTTTTCTGCTTATTTGCATGTATTCCCTTTCCACCTATTTAGAACAATCTGTAAGAGAGGATTATCTTCCTAAACCCATATATATTAATGCACTGTCGGAGCTGTTTGTGTGCTTTGTTTTTATTATTTTCATGCCATTTATATCACCATGGATTGTAGTAACATTTCATTACTAATTTGTTCTACTAGAAATGTACATACTGGAAAGCATCTGCAAAACCCTGGCCTTTATTTGACATGTAATTGGCAATGTTTTTTCTGCTTATCTCCAAAATATGAAACACACCTGCCTGCAAGAAAAACAAGTTATGACTCTAACTAGATGAAAAGGGGAGATGACAATCAAGCTGTCAGAATTATTAAAGAACGAAGTAAAGAGCAGAAAGGAAAGCAAGACAATTTACTTTTTCTTTATAATTTTCACAAATAGCTTCTCAAAACAAGTTCATTTCATAGCCAGACACCTTCACCACCAATTACAAGGATATGCTACAAGAAGACATTTTAAACATTCATCACCATTGCTGCACCCCAACGTTCCCAGTCCTTGTTTTCCTCTTAAACAATATACCAAGACTGGAGATAATAAAAAATAATCTGCACAAAGACACGCCGGTACTCCGTCTCAGTGTAAAATCCAGTTGTAACCAAGATCTTTGTTTTGTGTCATTTTAAGTTTCATCATTTTGCAATAGGCTCACCAGTTGGACTTTTAATTATTTAATGATCTTGTGTTTGTGGTTAGTTTAGTACAATCAAGTTTCTAGTGATCTGACTGACAGTAATTTGCCGACTCTGTGTTTGTGCCCTCTTCACTGCTGAGGGAAATTCATTTGATATTAAATTAACACTCGCTGTTGAATGCACAAAAAAAATCTCTTGCACACCTCCCCAGAAATATCACATTTAACAATACACTAGCCAAGGTTAGCAAGGTTCTTTCAACAGGCACTGCCCAGCCAACACAGACAGTTGCATTTGCAGAGTAAGGAAGAACTTACCATGTGTAAATAAATTATTTGTTTAATAAATATTTTTTATAAGCAGTCTTAAGATGTGGAGCCCCATTCAAAGCAACTTGTTTGTGAAATCCTAGGCCCAGCCCATGTTTGTAATTCCATAATAGTAAATCCTGGGCTCCACTTGCTCTCAGTGGCAGATGCAGGCTGGTCTTGTACGGTATGCATAAGGCACGTATAGGGGAATGTAATTAAAGTCGCAAAGAGCAAAACATTGCGCACCAATAAGATTAAAAATCCACATCTCACAATGTAAACGGTTATTGCATTGTGAATTGTAATTGCACACTCTAATGAAGTGCTTGAAGGTGTCATAATTAGTTATGGGCGAATTTATCCCGTTTCGCTTCGCCACTTCGCTTAGCGAAACTAGTCGAGTCGCGATTTCGATGCGCGTCACGTCATTTTCTGTGCGCATCTCGTTTTTTTCCAGTGAATTTACGCCAGGCAAATTTTCGCTGGTGTTTCGCGAATCACGGAAGTACAGTAGAGGACTTATTATAAGAAACCCAGAGAGGTACAGATTTCCACAGTAATTTTTTTTCTAAATGTCTGTTGTCCATATTATATTCAGTACAACCCCCATTTTACATCCCCTGATTTTAAGTTTTCCCTCATTATACATTGTTGTTTTGTGGTCCCACCTACAGTATATATAATGCATAATATTTTTCCCTGATTTTACATTCTCCTGGATTTTTACATCATTTTTCTGCTCGACTGAAAAACATAACATGTGGGTTCTACTGTATGTCCATAGACCATATTTCTGGACATAGAGAAAAAGAGGAAAGATTGATCAATGCACATTCCCTGGTCCCCTGTCACATAATTAATCTATGCAGATGCAGGTATACAAAGACAGTGGTTTTTTAGTTACAAAATTATGATTATAAAATTGATAAGCCACCACACCACACCACTATTTACCTCTGGTCATAATATCAAATGCTAAAGCCTCCCGGCATAAAAGTATTACCTGAAATAAAGGTCTCCAGACCTGGCCATTGGTTTCATCCATAGGGCTTAGTCCTCCCCCGCCATTAGCTTTCAAAGGGGGAGAGATAACGTAGACCCCAGCTTTGGTTCCATAAGATTAATCCTCCCCTGCTTGTGACTTTTAAGAGAGAGAAACATCCCAGACCAACACCCATTTCTTTTTTGCATATTTCTGGTTATCCTAGTATAGGAGGCACCAAAGATGCTTTGTGCTACTTGTGAGCATCTGTGTCCAGCGACGACACCAAAAATTCTCTAAAGAAGGACTTTATGAAACAGGGTGTGTAGGTGCTCAGTTTCAGATGTATAGTTGCTCTCTGCCAAAAGGATTCTGCACTATTAAATAAAGTGCATGATTTATACTAATAGATTGTTACAACTTCAGTATAACAATAAATGTACACTATTTCTCTAGTGATGTTATTAACCAGTTTCATGACTAATCAATGTTGTTAGCATATTTCAGATGCATCATTGAATTTATGTTCAGTATATATCTCCATGCTATTTTTTTGTTTGAACTAAATATTTTGGAAACTAACATCCTGGGTATTGACCATGTATTAGAGTTTCAAGAAACTCTCATTAGTCGGATGCCCTGTGATTTTTCCCTGCTGTTTTCCACTTCCCAAACTCCATTAAAAGAAAAAAAAATAATCAATGCATTGCCTAGTTGCTATGACAACTTGAACATGAACAAAAATATCTGAAGCTAAGCCAGAAAACCACTGCTCGCAGATGCCCTGAAAGTCATTTCTCTATAATAAAACTCAGAAGAGTTTAGTTTGCAGCAAAATATTTGTATAGTTGACCATCTGGTTTATACTTCATCATGAGGCATGTTCAAATGTTTCCCATAGCTACAGATATAGTTCCACTCTCATAAAGATCTCATCAGGCCTGGACTGGCAATCTGTGGGTTCTGGCAAATGCCAGAGGGGCTGCTATAATGT
>CM044439.1:155289681-155309323 GCA_024363595.1 Xenopus borealis
CTAGAAATTCGCGAATCTTTAGGCGAAGCGAATCGCGGGAGATTCGCCCATCACTAGTGTACAGTACCAGTGACTACCAGAAGCCCTGGTCCCAGATTTACTGACCTTAATGTAGGATCTAGTGATGGGTGAATCTGGGGAGAAAAATTTGCGAAACTCTGCCGCGTCTGTTTTGGGTGCCGGCAATGGGCGCCAGAGTCCGAAAACGGACACCCGCGTCCAAAACAATCAGGTCTCAGCTCCAAGCTGTAGCTGAAACAAAAGTTTATTTATAATCTAACACCTCTCCTACATTTGGAACATTGTAAATTCCTTAAGTTGAGGCAACTAAAAAAACATAGTCAAAGAGGTGATATGGGGAGGAAGGGGTAGCTTAGCAAGATCCAGCGTAATTGAACATATCTGAACCAAGAATGCCATCATATCATCATTTTAAATAGTCCATGCATTTTATTAATCATTACAGACATCAGTAATCATTTGATATTCTAGAACAGTACTGGAGGGCTGGAATTTCGGGCCTACATGGCGGAGGGCAGATAATGAAAGCCAATGTTAGCCACTCCCTGTTTTTAAACCACACCCACTTTAAACCACACCCATGTTTCCACAATAACGTGTCCCCATTAATGGAGGTAGCACACCAAAAAGACAAAGGTTGGTGCTCACTGCCGGGATATCACTTATCACTCATGCAAAAAATGCAAGTCATGTTAAGACATACCTTTAAATCCATATGGCTGCTCCTTCACTGTGGATAAACAGCACCCCCCAGCACATGATTAAACACCTTGGGCACCCCTAACAACAATTAAAATTTCAAATGCTAACAAACTCCAAGAACAAACCCCTACCAGGCTTATGTTCCACAGACAGAGCAGGGCACACAAGGGGCATATGGTATGGCACACCCAAGGAGAAAAGGGCATGTATAGTATAGTATGGCAGAAACAGGGAGCATATGGCAGGCCAAGGCTGCCATCAGGGGGTATAGCCATACTGGGCCCAGGGCTAAAGGGGGACCTGGCTGTACTCCAAAGTTCCTGCAGCACCAAAGACTATGCTGAATACCCAAAGTTGCTCCGAAAAGACCTGAAGCCACTCCAAAAAGACCCGAAGCCTTGCCAAAAATAGGTTGAACTGGCCACCATTGATTTTTTTAAAAACACTTTTATGGGGGGGCGGCTTGCACAATGTTTTATTTTTATTTACAGGGTGGCCCTGACCACCAATGATTTTTAAAAAAAAAACTTTTATGGGGACCCTGGCCACAATAGTTTTTTTTACTTATAGGGGCAGACCCTGACCACCAATGTTTTTTTAAAAACTTTTGTTCGACCCTGGCCGACAATTTTAAATAATAAGGGGGGCCTGACCAACAATGGCTTTTTATGACTTGTGAGTGTTTTTGTTTAAACTTGTAGGGAGGCCTTGAGCAACAATGTTTATTTTTATGGTGTCCCTGGTGCCAAATAGTTTTTTTTTTTACTTATAGGGGGGGTCCTGACTACCAATTTTATTTTAAAAAAACTTTGTCGGACCCTGTCCGCCAATTATTTTTTTTTTTTTTATTATAAGGGGGGCCTTACCACCAATGACTTTTTATAACTTGTTAGTGAGGGGACTAGGGGGCCCAGAAATTTTGCTGTACTGGGCCCTGAGATTTTTGATGGAGGTCCTGTGGCAGGCAGAGTATGGCACACACAGGGGGTATAGGGCAGGAAGAGTATGGCACACCCAGGCAACATAAGGAAGGCAAAATATGGCATACACAGGAAGCACAGGGCAGGCAGAATATAGCACACAGTGAACATAGGGCAGGGAAGAGTATGGCACACCCAGGAAGCATAAAGCAGGCAAAATATGGCACACACAGGAAGCATAGGGCAGACAGAGTATGGCACACACAGGAAACATAGGGCAGGCAGAGTATGGCACACACAGGAAGCATAGGACAGGTAGAGTATGGCACACACAGGAAGCATAGGACAGGCAGAGTATGGCACACCCAGGGAACATAGGGCAGGCAGAGTATGGCACACCCAGGGAACATAGGGCAGGCAGAGTATGGCACACACAGGTAGAATAAGGAAGGCAGAACAGGGAAACCTATCAGGACCACTCTAAGATGTACTAACAACAGTACTTCACAGAACAGGTTGATGGTAAATATGGTAAATATCCCACAAGCATCAGATTTTCTTGGCAATTATTTCCTCAAAGTTCCTAAAAGCTAGGGTTCCATCTCCAACAAGCATCAGACGTGGCACCACTATCCTCCAATATTGTGGCATACCTGTTCTTGCTATTTGGAGGAACAGTTGGATCATGTCTTTTTAATTAGTTTGATGGTAAATATGGAAAGTAAATGAAAAGCCAGGGTTCCAGTTTACATCCTCAACAAGCCTCAGAACTCTTTGGAAATATCTTCAGTATCAAGGTGTAGCAGTACCCCATGATTTAAATGTGTTCAATTTTCTTAATCAATTATACTTGAACTTTGTTCTGTTTAAGAGGGTCTACAACATAGTAAAAAGGAAGTTATGCTGAAAAAACACACTTCCATCAAGTTCTACCTTTTATATCTATATATGCCTCCCTAACTGCTAGTTTATCAAGAGGAAGGCAAAAAAACAATTTGAGGCCTCTCCAATTTGCCTCAAAGGGGGAAATAATCCTTCCCAACTCCAAGATCTCAATCGGACGAGTACCTGTATCAACTTGTACTATGAGATATCTTTCAGAACCCTGTAAAACTTTCTAAAAATCCATTCAAGCCCTTCTTAAAGCTATCTAATGTATTAGCTAGTACGACTAATTGAGGTAGATGGTACGTTATTATATTCAGGGTTTTGGCTTAGTGGATACTTTTTAATATGGCGCTCCAAGTGATTTTGCCATTTCCAGGTGGTATAAAAAGCAAAAAACTTTCCATTTTTTAAAGAGGGAAGCAATAACAAGCATGCCATGGCCCTTATGGAACTCACTGTACTTTACATTGTCCCATGAGACAATTGTTTATAAAAACCCTGTGTAGAGAGTGGATTTTCATCAAAATGCATTGAAGTCTATAGGTGACAAATTTTTTTTTTTAACGAGCAACACATTTTTGTTTAAGTGCATCATTTTCACTGTGAAACCTGGTGAAAATTTTTGCTTATCACCCTTCATCTGATCTACAGCCACAAGGCTCCAAGCGCATAAACCAAATACAAATTCACGAAACTGTGTTCGCTTCAGAAATTCTGGAAACAAAGAGGAATCTCTCTAAATACCGATTCAGTTTAAAATCCCTATAACACAATTAAATCCATCAAAGTGGCAGTTGCAAAATCTCTAGATCCTATGTTTACTCTACAATTACTGTAAAGACTTTGACTGTATTACTTGCTCTTAATGTAAAACATTTATTTAGAACTCTAGCCAGCAAAATACATTTTAAAGCAATAATTATCAAGACCATAAAGGAACACATATAATAATTTACAGTTACTGCTACAAAGTCTACATGTTTTCTGAACATTAAGACGGTTATATATGCCAGTTCAGCTGGGTAGCTTCATTAAATGTGTGTGCTTTATATTTATGATATACCTTAGTGTTGAGTTGGCGCACAGTAATAAGTGCATTGTTACATGATAACCCAATGTTAATTTATAAGGTCACTGAAATCTTTACTACTAATCTATTTGCTGACTGATTGCCCAATAAGAGACTCTGACAAACAAACAAACCATTGGCACAGTACACTGAAACAAACACATAAACTTTTACATTTGATTACACCGCACATAACCATTTATATACATACTAAAACGTGAATAACTGTGCTCCTGACCCCACTTCAGATATTTTCATGCTGCTTAAATGCAAATTTCCAGTTTCGCATGAAAATAATTTTCAGGCAGTTAGTTAAATTCTATTGGTGCAGATGTCTGCCGAGAAGTGGCATCCGTCTTGGCTGAAAGCGATATATATTTCTTCATGATTTCATGTGAAGAATACATCCTCAGTATTTTGTGCAATTTGCACTTTCTTGCCTTTGACAGATGAATTTATTTATAGGTTATAAAGCAGAAGTTCTCTTTACAAAATATGCTTGTTCTGTTTTTACAAATTACAGAATATAGGTAGAATGAAGCACAATGGTACTACAGTACTAAAATATGGGGTGACATTTGTCCCAAATACATTCTGTATACAAAATTATCTCTAGAACACAGAATGAATGTGTAAAGCCTGGAGTGACTGGATGTGTAACAGAATAGCCAGAACACTAGTTCCTAATTTGCAGCTCTCTTGGTTTCCACTGATTGGTTACCAGGCAGTAACCAATCAGTGACTTGAGCAGGGCCATATGGGTCATAAATGTTGCTTTTGAATCTGAGCTGCATGCTAAGGATCAATTGAAAACTCACTGAACAGTTATGTCCCATGTGCCCCCCCCTTAAAGTCACTGACTAATTCAGAGTTAGAGAGCTGAAAAGCAGGAAATTGTGTTCTAGCTATTATGTTAGACATCCAGTTGATCCAGTCTTTATACATTACATTTTTGGCTAACTAACTATATTAGAAACATTTTTTATTTTGCACAGTCTATATATTTATGTTTATTTTTACACTGAACTGTTCCATTAAGGCCTACACATCGTGCTATACAGACTGTGTGTGAGTCCCTATAATCTGGAGTGGAGAGGTTGCCAAACAAGCAGATCTTGCCCCACTATGCCCACTTTGAGTGGGTGCTGTTGGTCTGAACCGTTCGTGGGCCCTAATTGATCTTTCAGCAACTGTTATCAGTACATGAATGTCCAATTTTAGTCATCCACTCCAGACAATGGGGACTCAAACACAGGCGACCGTTTACTAAAGCACGGCAAATTTGACTATAAGTTTCCGCATCTTATTGCTGAGAACAACCACCAGTTTCTTCAACCACTCTTCAACCTTCCACAAACTAAACTCCTTTATCAATAATAATCAAAATCAAGAGTCAATTAGTTTATCAAATTTTTGCTGCAAAAACGCAACTTTTTCAGATTATCTGTTGCAGATCATGATGTAAAGAATTTATGCCGTTGACTAGTGATGGGCGAATCTCCCCCGTTTCGCTTCGCCGAAAAATTCGCGAAACGACGCGCGACTCGTTTTTGCTGCCGAATTTTTGCTGGCATTTCGCGAATCGCAGGAATTCGCCCCTGGCGAATAAATTCGTCCATCACTACCGTTGACTTCTAAAAGACCGCGACAGTTTTTAGTATTTTTTGGATTTTTTTAGCATAATAATTATCTAAAATTTTTTGTTTTTTTTCCTCTAAAACATTTCCCCCTTTAAAAGCTTGACCAGAAAGTTTTAGGTCTAATAAATGGGCCCCATAATGTTCAATAATAATTGCCATATCATTTTACATTTTATCATTCTACATTTATCAAGGGTCGAATTGAGAATTTAAAATTTTTAGAGTTTATCTTAGGGAGTAGTCCAAATTCAATTTGAATTTAAAACAAAATTCGAATTTTGAAATGTATATGCACTGTCCCTTGGTGTTGTAGGGTAGAATTACATGAACAATTCAGGTCTGTTTCCAGCAGATGCGATCCGATGCTGGGCGCCAAGACGGATGCAACAAGAACAAGGTAAGTAAAAGGAAGTAGGATGGAGTCGTAGAGTTGATTGGATGCGACACGACTGTCGGATGCAAATGTTGCAAGCTGAGACACCATAGGACTTCCTATTACTTGACTTGTTCCTGTTGAATCCGTCTTGTCGCCCAGCATCGGAGCCACCAGAAATGGACCTGAATCGTTTGCGTACTTCTACCCTTAGCCTTTTTTTTTTGGTGTGAAAAAACTTGAATCGAATTCAATCGAATTTGATTCAAGTTTTCACGTCGATCCTATTCACCAAAATTTAAAAACATTTTTTATATATATATATATTTAGAGTTTTGATAAGAGTTTTGATTTGGAGTTTTGTAAAGCTGCCCCTATCTGTATGTACTTTCTGAATTCTGATAATTTATCTTACTTTCTGATAGAATATATATTTCTCCTGCAAGATGGGACAATGGTGGATAGAACCAATATATTCCTCTGAAAATGTTACACTGTGCGGTGAATCTCTCACTCAGGGCTTCCTATATCCAACTAATGAGTTAATTAATAATTAAACCAATACACCTGAATCAGCAGCCAGAAAGACACTTCAAGCAAAGAAAGCAGATGATCCAAATTACTGCGGATGTGCTTAGCTGTTACACAAAGGGAAACACATTTTAATGAAGTTACTTAGTGTGCTACTTGCAGTTCAAAGCTGTGTGTAACAGAAGAAACCTCTTTTATATTTTCCATACATTTAGACAGCCTGCAACCAATGTAGTACCTTACCATATATTGCTATCTTAAAGGGAATGTTCACATTTGAGTTAACGTATAGTATGATGTAGAGGGTGAAATTCTTATTCAATTTGCAGTTGACCTTCATTTTTCATTATTTATTGTTTTTGGGTTATTAAGCTTTTTATTCAGCAGTTCTCCAGTTTGCTGTTTCAGCAATCTGGTTGCTAGGATCCAGATTACCCTAGCAACCATGCACTGATTTGAGTAGGGAACTGGAATAAGAATAAGAGGACTGAACAGAAAGAGGAGTAATAAAAAGTAGCAATAACAATAAATGTGTCACCTAACAGAGCATGTGTGTTTAGATGGGGTCAGTGACCCCCCCCCCCCCTATTTGAAAGCTGGAAAGACTCAGAAGACAAATTCAAATCATTTTGAAAAGCTATACAAAATAAATAATGCAGACAAATTGACAAGTTGCTTGGACTTGGCCATTTTCTTAACATACTAAAAGTTTACTTAAACGTCTACCGAGGTCTTGGAGAACTGATCATGTGATTTCAAATGCCTGCTAATAGTGTTACAGTATATACTATTATAATACACAAGAATCATGGGTTTTATGTCAAATAGATTGTAATAAACAGTGTTCAGTAATATCATCAGTGTAATTTGTGTCACATGACTAGAGTACATTCAATTAGGTTTGTACTGGACCATCGCTCAGCAGCAGGAAGTCAGACAAATAGGAAGAGAAAAAAAATGAGTCAAGGCAGTGACGTCATCTCCAGGCCCCCTGGGTCTACATGCGGTGAGTGAAACGCTGGCGTTTTACCAACGATACCAACAACCTAGAGATCCCAGAAACGGCGTGGCGGTGACTACATGCCAGTTTTAATGGACTTTAGAGAGTGTAAAAGTCTTGCTATATTTATTATTAAAATGTTTACGATTTCACTCTATGTCAGTGCATTTTTGTAGAGAAGTGGAAATAGAAGTTAAGCGGAGAGGTCACCAGTAGAATCCTTATTCAATGCACATGATTGTATAAACGTCTGTGAGTACCCTAAGGGCCCTTACACACGGGTGTTTTTGACCTGCGTTCCGTTTGGCTGCGTTCAGCCGCAGGGGAGCGCAGGTCTAGAAGCACCACGTTCATTTCAAAGAGGATGTACCCACGAGATGCATGTAAGCGCCGAACGCAGGTTCAGACGCAACAGGCCCTAATACATAAGTCGCCATACAGTTTGGAGTGACTTCTAATTTAGACGTACAGATTTAACCAATTAATTGGTGAAAGGGCACTTAATCAACTTTTGTATGTATGGGAAAATCACTAAAGGGTGCAACCACTGCAATGGTCCACTACAAACCTAACTGAATTTCTGTTGCAAGTCTGAGGAGAACAGACTATTTACGGACCGGCAGAGGAGGAGGACTACTGGAACCTTTGATATCCTTTTCTACATGCAAATGCAGGGAGCAAAGTGCAATTTTGAGGGAATCACCATTTTCTACCAGTTGATTTCAGTATGTTATAGAATGGCCAATCCTAAGCAACTTTTCAATTGGTCTTCATTATAAATTTTTTATAGTACTTTTAATATATTATATTTTAGTTAATATTTTTGCCACTTTTAACTAATCGTCTTTTTATTCAAGCCTCTCCTATTCATATTGCAGTCTCTTATACAAATCAGTGTATGGCTGCTAGGGTAATTTGAACCCAGCAACCAGATTGCTAAAATTGCAAACTGCACAGCTGCTGAATAAAAGGCTAAATATTGACTCAAAATATCACCCTCTACACCATAGTAAGGGCCCTTACATATGGGCATTTGTACCTGTGCTCCCCTGTGTTCCATTTTGTTCCATTCAGCTGCAAGGGAGCTGAAGCCTAGACGCACTCAATTGTTTTAAATGAGGTTGTAACCACACGGACGCGTGTGAGCGTTGAACGCAGGTTGGGACGCAGCATGTTGCGTCCCAACCTGCATTCGGTACTTACACTCGTCTTTGTGGGTACAGCCTCCTTCAAAAGAAATGAGTGCGTCCCCTGCGGCTGAATGGAACAAAACAGAACGCAGGGGAGCACAGGAACAAATGCCCATTTGTTAGGGACCTAAAAGGGAACTCAAAGGTGGACAACCCCTTTAAGTGAATTTGTATGACCTTGCATATGCACCAAATACAGGGTTTAAACTTATAATAAAAAAGAACTAACATTAAGGGGGTTATTTACTAAACTCTGAATGCAGGAATTTAAAAAAATTGTGTTTTTAATATACAGTAGAACCCCCATTTAAAGTTTTTCAGGGGACCAGGGAAAAACGATGTAAAATCAGGGAAAACTTAAAATCAGGGAAGTGTATTAAAGACCCTTAAATGTTAAGTGTACAAAGGAAATAAGGTCAGAAGTCAGAATTTTACTGTAAACACATTTTTTGGAATTTATTATACCCAGAACATGGAAAAAGTCCAAATCAGAAAATCCGGCATCTTATACATGTTGAGGTTGCATTTAAGTCAGTGGGAGAAGTCCCAAAGATTTTTTGATGTGCGCTGGGTTTCATACAATACCCCGAAGATTTCTGGGTTTTCTGGCAAAAAGCACAAAAAAAAAGTTTTTGGGTGGAAAATCCGGAAAATTTGTAAAATTCAGATTTTTTACCGCAAACCAAAAAAATATATAAAAATAAATAATCCAAAAAAAAAACCTGTGCAGAGTATTTTACAGAAAATGTTCGGACTTTGATAAACGGGCCTCTAGATTATTTAAGAGTAGATTCCTATTCCTGTAATGATTTACAGCTGTACTATTTCACTTTCCATTAGTCTTGATAGAATAAATTTCAGTGCTTTCTATCCAATAAGTTATATTCCTGCCTCAAAAATAAATACGAAATGTGTAGAAATGTAATTCAGCTCGATATATAAATATTAATACTTGAGCATTAGATGGGATTGTCCAAACCAACTGTTGCCAGTGCCCCAATTTTTTTCCACCAGCATATGTCCCATTCCAGGCAGTGAGCACTAAGTGACTTCTTGTACAACACAGCAAGTCTAGGGACCGTTCACACCCACTTCACTATTGGAGGGTGTTTGATGGTAGTCCCCAATCAATCTACTAGGGATACAGCTAATTACTGCTCCAAATAAAGCATTCATGATAGTCTGCTTTCAAAAGTGGAATTTCATAGGGCCCCTGCTCAAACAGGCAAATGATACTGAGTTAGATGGCCCTCCATTATCTGTAATGTACGCTCACATTCTGTGAGTAATTACACCCACCCACATTAGAGCGTAATTAATAAAAAGGAAAAATATGAAAATAGCCCTAGGGGTTCACTTCCAAAAAAAAGGCAAATGGGTGAATTGTAATTGTATTTTTTTTGGGATTAGAGGGCTCAGTGGCCAATTATTCCCCTAGGACTAGCATGTACTGAAACCCATTTTTCAAAAGATGATACAGATTTTTTTTAAATCTGACATAGAGCTAGACATGTTATTTGTTTCCCAGGTGCCCCCAGTCATGCAAGTCTTGTGACTCCTTCAGTTACATTAAGAAGGAGAAACAATAGTGTCACGGTTGGCACCCTAAACCAGAACAGATGCCAAGCTCCCTGGTCTCGGCTCGGCTTCACCAGTAGTGTGACCGCCTTCAGCTTCGGGAGGAGCCCTCAGCTACTTAGATGCCACCTGGACTTAAAAGAGAGGAGCAAAGTGAGGAGTTCTGGCAAGCTAAGGGGCACGACTGTTGTTAAAGTCAGTTAGGCCGAAGGTCACGGTACAATAGGATTAGGAAAGTTCGTAGTCAGGCAAGCTGGGTCGAGGCAGGCAGATAACAAGGATCATCAGGCAAGGGTCAAACTGGGTAATCAATCAGAAGGATGAGACAGAATCGAAGTCGAAGTACAGGCAGGGGTCAGGTTATGGATATCAGAGTAGTCAGGAACAAGCCGGTCAAACACAGGAATAATACAAGCAGGATACAGATAACAAACGCACAAAGGCTCAGGAAAGCACTAGGAATGAATCCTATCACGGGCAATCACAAAATAAAAAATGTCCCTTTAAATACTGTTTACATTTCGCGCCATTGCGCGCTGGCGTGCGCCTATAAATTGCGGAAGTGCGTGCGGCGCGCACTAAGAAGCCAGCACCGAAGGAGAAGGACGGCGTGAATCAGGCTTTACTAGCCCTTAAATGACAAATTGCCCTCAGCTGGATCAAGGGCATGAGCTAAGAAAGGCTGACCTGGAGGCAACAAATCAATAGTCTTGTTAAAACCAGACCACCACCACATTGCATCCTGTGGCTCAAGCAGGAGGAGCAGTGACTGGAACATAACAGGTCCCTGGTTCGAAACCAGGGAGTTTCTCACATAATTATACCCATATACAGTAATGTTTGCCCCAACTCTTGTGTGGTTTGCCACAATGAGAACTAATTATTGATCATATTGATGGATGATACTGAGCAGATGCTCACTATTTCACTTGAATGCTTGGCAAAGAAATGTGGGTAAAAAAAAAGTTGCAGTTTGCACATTGCATTGTGCTTGCAAATTACATAGATGTAAGTCACAATCCAAAATGGCTGTGACATAATGGTAATGTAAGTGTGGTAATGACGTATAGAGGTTTTATGCTTTGCTACATACCTAGCTAAATATAACACACACATATCCATAGCCACTTCTTCCATGACTAAATTTGAAGATTTTATGATTTATAACTATTTCAGGAATAATAAAGATGACTCAACTCAGAGCAGAAAAATAAAATCTGAATCAGTAAGCTGTATTGTTCCTCCGTCTCATTAAATTATATGTTCCAAAAATGACAAATCTGCCGAACTTTGGCAGCCAGAAACTTTATTTATGTTCTTTCTAAGTTCACACAATTAGATTTGTTATGTGTTCCTTCATATTTCATCTTGCATTCCAGTCCTCAAATGTTTCCCCTGTTTGCTGTGATTCACTGTTCCCATTTTTTACGTTATTTTCCAAATCTGCAATAAGAAATGTGATGAGAAAAAGAAGAGAAAACAAATATTAACAGATGTTGATAAGAAATTATGTTGTATCATGCACGGATGCTACAACTCTCAGGGATCTATTTATAGGCAAATATTTCAGCACCAGTTTCGTCAACTCATCATGGTTGTGGTTATTTATAAGAAATGCCAGTTCTGGAGTGGATGTCAGGTCAGCCTATAGGTTTTGTGAACATAAGGATGTGTTAATGTAAATGCATTAAATGTCTTAAGCCACTCCCCTTTAATACATATCATCAACCTGTAGCCTGTCCCCATTTGAACAATCCATCTCTCTTTTGACTACAGGTATGGGATCTGTTATGTGAAAACCTGTTATCCATTTATTTAATCAAATAATGGAGATTTTTTAAAAGTGATTTCCTTTTTGTCTGTAATAAAGACACAATACCTAGTACTTGATCCCAACTAAGATATAATTAATCCTTTTTTTTTAGATGCAAAGCAATCCTATTGCATTTATTTAAAGTTTAAAATAATCTTAAATAGATTTAAAGCATGGAGTTTAGTGATGAATGAAATATTTTACCAAGTTTCGCCATCAAAAAGACGCTCATTACTGACAGGTGAATTTCCTGCAAAATTAGCGAAACGGCAAAAAATCCACAAAGCGCATTGAAGCCAATGGGCATCAAAATTATTTCGACATACGTCAGTTTTGACACCTGTGACAATTTTTAGACGCACGCCTATTTTGTCCAAATTCATTGAATTCTATGATTTCATGTTTTTTTATTTGCGCGACTATTTGGTCAGATATTTCACCTGCAAATTTCACAGAAGTATCATTAAATTTATTAGCCTGCAGCAAAATGTGTAAATTCGCCGCTAATTTGTGTCTGGCTAGTTTATTCGTCCATCAATAATGCTCATAGACTGCAATTGGTCTAAATAAATTGTTGCACGTCAAAAAAAATGGTAGACTTCAATGCATTCTGGTGAATTTCCACCATTTTGTGAATTTTCGGTAAGGTGAAATGGGTCAGATTTGCCCATCACTAATGGAGATCTAAATGCCTTAAAGATTCATTATCGTGAAAACCCCAGGTCTGAGCATTCTGGATAACTGGTCCCATATCTGTACAAGCAACTGTTACTTAGAATATGTATTCCTGACTTTCTATACATGTTCTGGTCCAAAAATTCAGTTCTCTCTCTGGAAAGCAACTTCCAGAACAAAGTCAACACCATCTGGTATCCCACTGGTAGAATGGAATATCCTTTGTGACCAAGAATGAAGTGGTATACCCTAAT
Organism: Xenopus borealis; assembly: GCA_024363595.1. Classification (NCBI taxonomy): domain Eukaryota; kingdom Metazoa; phylum Chordata; class Amphibia; order Anura; family Pipidae; genus Xenopus; species Xenopus borealis. The sequence goes on from CM044439.1 coordinate 155,302,336, forward strand.
AAAGACCCTAGAAGCACGTTGAGCAAGAGAATAAGGAATGATCTCGAACAAGACCAATCTGTAGGCCAGGAGTACCTAAGCTCCTGAGTAGTTATGGGCGAATTTATTCGCCAGGAGCGAATTCCCACGATGCGCCGGCGGCGAATAAATTTGCAGAATGCCAGCGAAAGTTCGCCTGCCGAAAATTCGCCGGCGTAAAAAAACAAAAAACGAGTCACGCGCCAAAAATGATGCGATGCGCGTCTAAAACGACGCCACATGCTTCTAAAACATGCAGGACTTGTTTCGCAAATTTTTCGCTGGAAATTCGCTAATTTTTCGGCGACGCGAAATGGTATAGATCCGCCCATCACTACTCCTGAGCTCTAGTGAGAGGATTAGTGATTGGCGAATTAATTTGCCATGTCAAAAAATTTTGACACCGGCGACAATTTCACACATGCCCATTGACTTTACTGCAATTGGACAACATAAGCGCACATCAAATTGTCGCCTGGGTCAATTTTGAAATGTTAGTGAAACAGGATTAGTGCATCACCAGTATGGATCCCTGCTAGTGAGTAAACTGCCATTAAAAGGAAGTATAGGCCATGAGCAATTAATTCAGGTATGGGACCTGTTATCCAGAATGCTCTGGACCTGGATAACAGATATTTACATAATTTGGATCTTCATACCTTAAGTCTACTAGGAAATCATTAAACACAAATAAACCCAATAGGCTGGTTTTGCTTCCAATAAGGAGTCTTTATATCTTAGTTGGGATCAAGTACAAGCTACTGTTTTATTATTACAGAGAAAAGGGAAATTGTTTTTAAACATATGGATTATTTGGATAAAACAGAGTCTTTCCGTAATTTGGAGCTTTCTGGATTATGGGTTTCCGGATTATGGATCCCATACCTGCCCTGACAGTATTGTATTGGAATAGAAAAGCTGATGTTATACAAACCTTAAAGGACAAGGAAATCCAAAAAAATAAAATCCCATTTTTACATTCTTTAAATATACTTTAATTAGAAAATATGTAACTGACTGTATTCAGTGAAATTCTCCCTTCATTTACTGCTGTTTATAGGAATTGTCAGACGGTCCCTAATTGCTGTGCAGGGAAACAATCATACTTATGAACAGCCCCTGTGTTATTTCCCAGCCATGCAGAACTCCAGCAGCTTTGTTTCCCTGTAGAGCAGTCGCCAACTGTATAGAGATTTGTATTGGATTTTATTTTTGCCTTTACATCCCATTTAATGTTTCCAACTCCAGCTGCAGGGACAAAGATCATGGAGCCAGATTTAAACAGATAAACTGGGATTCTATTTGGAGGATTATTTTGCTGCAGACACTGGTTCTGCAGAGTTGGAGAAAGTTTGTATTAAACAATACAAAAACTATAAAATCCACATTAGATTACATGACAACACAGGACCCAGCGCAGTCTGTATATTCTGATTATTAATCAGTCTTGCTGTATCGGCTTCTGGCAGATATTATTTGACTTGTGTTGTTTTGATCATTTATGACGATCCCTAAGCTTAGCCCAGATCACACTGAGCATGTGCACAGTCTTGGTCTTGCAAAGATGTATAACAAAGTTACAAGATGACAGCCCCCTGTGGCCAACTTTGAAAGCATAAATCATTTGTTTGATTAGGCTTGTGGTGCAGTAAGTTCATGTTTATGTTTAGTATACAAAATACAGCATTTCTAACCTTATTCTATTTAGACTTTCCTTGTCCTTTAAAGAGGTACATTGGACCCTAACAACCAGATTTCTGAAATTACAAAAGGGAGAGCTGCTGAATAAAAAGCTAAATACATGTATAAACCATGAGTAATAAAAAAATTAAAACCAATTGCAAATTGTCTCAGAATATCCCTCTCTACATCATACTAAAAGTTATGTGAATAAACCCTTTAAAGTTCCGGTTATTAAAGACTCTGATTTACATGGATAACTCTAAAGGGAGTGCTCTAAAGGCAAATAATGAGCTACAAACTGTACAATGTTAGGATAGTAATGGTCACCACAGAGTTCCACCATCCAGGGCTTTTATACAGGTTACAAAATCCAAAGGTTGTGCCTAATATCCCCATATTTTAAAGTAAAGGCTTTATCGTTTGTATCAAGCTCAGGTCTTGCAACATAAGTGACATCACTAAGCATAGATTATGACTGATGACATCACTAAGCACTGTTAATAAAGATCTATTTTCCAGACTATTCATGGCCCTAGTGTAATAGAAAAGAATAATGGTTATAGCAAACCCAGAAGCAAGGTGCTTTGGATACAGGTAATTTCTAATAAAATCTTCTATAGATCCTCGACTGCACGTGCCATTGGGACAGCTAAAATAAAACTTACTGAGATGCACTAGCTAAAAAGGCAGCGCATCGACCTAATAAATAAAGTGTGACATATCATATCATATTAGTCACAGGAGAAAGAGATCTCCGCATGAAAATGCCATCTTCACTCCGCAGTGATTATCTGCCGACTTGCTGCATTGCCTGATAACAACCTTCTCTATCCAATAGATATTGCTTTTGTATTACTTCTTTTTTTTTTTTTTTTTTGCAGCATACAAACAAGCAAACCCTGGATTAGATGACATGGCATCTTCGGAGAATAATACGGTGATGTCCAAAGATACAGAGCACCCTCTAGTGAGAACATTAAAAGGAAAGCCAGCTCGGTCTTAAACATAATCTTACTATGCACCAAATTCCTTGAGATAAAGGACTGCGTTGTACTGCAGATTATTCTTCTTGCATTATGTTGCCAGTATCAGCAAGTTCCACAGCCTCCTACATTCTGTGTGTCCCATTTATACATGCATTGAAATAGACATCCTACAGTATGTTACAGTATCTCAACATGAGTGAACAATACAGGAGATGTGCAATATCATATAGTATATTCCAATGAGATTCTCAGTCTCCATGTCTACGTTCTGGAATGTTTGAAATGTCCCTTCCATTCACCATCATTTCATTGGCACAGATAGGTTCAGTCTTTTTTTCATTTTATAAGATTTTTATACCCCAACCCCATTTCGTCAACTTACCTAAACCTAAATGATGCTGTATCCTGAACTCCAGTAAGTAAGTATAAGAAAATAATCTCATTGCCACTTTTCCTGGAGTCCAAGGGGTTTTGCTCTTGTAACTTGTTCCTATTTTCTTCTTCTCTTGTGTACGTGCTAAAGCCAGCCACTCATTTCCGGGTTTTTGTGGTGTTATAGACCTGCCGCAAGTAGAAGCAAGCACAATTGTTCTCTATTCCCCCCATCCCGGTGAGACAACTGGGACATGCCATTAAAGGGCAAGGAAAGGCAAAGAAATAAAATCCCATTTTTACTTTCTTTAATGAAAAAGAAATATATCTCCAATGTACTTTAATTTAAAAAATGTGTACCGTTTTAATAAGAAACCTGACTGTATGCAGTGAAATTCTCCCTTCATTTACTGCTGTGGATAGGAATTGTCACAGTCCCTAACTTCTAGCAGGGAAACAATCATACTTATGAACAGCAGGGGGAGCCCCTGCCTTACTTACCAGCCATGCAGAACTCAAGCAGCTTTGTTTTTTGATCATTTATGACGATCCCTAAGAAGCCCAGACCACACTGAGCATGTGTATGTAGTCTAGTCTTGCAAAGATGTATAACAAAGTTACAAGATGACAGCCCCCTGTGGCCAACTTTGAAAGCATAAATCATTTGTTTGATTAGGCTTGTGGTGCAGTAAGTTCATGTTTATGTTTAGTATACAAAATACAGCATTTCTAGCCTTATTCTGTTGTAGACTTTCCTTGCCCTTTAACCTGATATAGTGTTCTGCTTGGGTCCAGTTGGTCAGCCTGACCTGCACCCATCACTCACTTTGCTCCCCTACCTAGACCTGCTACCTAATTGCAAATAGTTTACTTATCTCTCAACCCGACAGCCGCGAAACCAAAAGTGATGTCATGATGGGTTCTATTCAGATACTGTACATAGGGTGGGAGATTTTACCAAGACTCAGGGGAGGGTGGGAGGGATCAGTCCTGTAACTTAGCCACATACCCTGGTGGGTTACCTTGGACTATCCACACAATCAGGCAATCAGAAATTTCTGCCCAAAACCACCTTGTTGGTATTCTGTGGGTACCTGACCCGAAGAAGGACACTACCCTGATATATAAGCAGTGTTTATTGCCCTTTTTTCAAAGGCTACTCTAGAGTATGAACAGGGTTTTTTCAAAGGAATGCCTAGAGCAGAGGAACGCAATAGCAGCCTTTAAAACGGGAGTATTATTTAAGGGTACTGTATGTATTTTTTTAGCTAAATCTTTTTACTGTTATTATTGCAAAAACTCCACCAAACTGTAATGGTTGTTAAAAGGACAATAAACAGTTAAAAAACAACTTAAAGGAAAACTATACCCCCCGAACAATGTAGGTCTCTATAAACAGATATTGTATAAAACAGCTCATATGTAAAACCCTGCTTCATGTAAATAAACCATTTTCATAATAATACACTTTTTTAGTAGCATGTGCCATTGGGTAATCATAAATAGAAAATTGCCATTTTAAAAAATAAGGACAGCCTCCTGGGATCCTAGGATCCAACGGTGCACACAAACATACCAAACAAACTATAAAGTTAGGTCACATGAGCCAATTAACAGACAGAGTTGTGTCTTTTGCTTCAACATTTCTTCCTGTTACAGTTAGAGTTGAAATATTTCTGGTCAGGTGATCTCTGAGGCAGCACACAGACCATCATGAAATGGTGGTTCAAGGCAACAGATGTAAAAGGGCAATATTTACTTAAATATATATACCAGGTAGGTAAGATCCGTTAATATGTCACTTGATTTGATACAAACTATCTGTTGCTCAAAAATACATTTTTGGGGTATAGTTTTCCTTTAAGGGAACCCCTCCACCCACAAACTATATATTACATAGTGGAATAAAATCTAATTCTAAACATATATACGTTCATTACAAATTTTCTAATTATTTGTAAATAGAATTGTTATCTATTGAAAGCTGTATCTGTCTGTTTCCATTTTCTGCACCCCTGACTCTAACTCCTGATGCAAATGGTGCACTAAACCTATTTGTGAAAATAAATCAAGCATAATAATAATAATACAAAGAATTATTAAGCATCCACTATAGTTTGGGTTCATATTTCTATCAGTGATAGTTCCCCCTTTAATGATTCCCAGCATGTTGCTGAAACGTTTCTATAGTGGAACCAAAAACGCATTCTTCTTAAAGTTCTCCTTTGTAGTTTTCCACCATTCTGCACTGGAAAAAAGTTTCTACTGGAATGTTCTGCGATACCTTTTTTACCTACTGTTTCAAAGTTTTAGCTTTTCAAAACGTCAGTTTTCTAAAAGTGAAATCTCTTTGGTTTGAAGAACCCCCCTGCTTTGTGCTCCAATAACTCTTTTTAGGAACACAGCAAAATGTTACCAGAACAGAAAACTTTTCCATTCTACAAAATTTAGAATAGAAACGTTATAATAATTTGGAATTAAAGGGGTTGTTCACCTTTGAGTTAACTTTTAGTATAATGTAGAGTGATATTCTGAGACAATTTGCAATTGGTTTTCATTTTTTATTGTTTTTGGTTTTATAGTTATTTAGCTTTTTATTCAGCAGCTCTCTAGTTTGCAGTGTCAGCAATTTGGTTTCTAGGGTACAAATTACCCTAGCAACCCTGCATTGATTTGAATAAGAGACTGGAATATGAATAGGAGAGGGACTGAATAGAATGATAAGTAATAAAAAGTAGCAATAACAATACATTTGTAGCCTTACAGAGCATTTGTTTTTAGATGGTGTCAGTGACCCCCATTTGAAAGCTGCAAAGAAACAGAAGAAAATGGCAAATCATTAAAAAACTATGAAAAATAAATAATGAAGACCAATTGAAAAGTTTCTTAGAATTGGCCCTTCTACAATATACTAAAAGTTAACTTGAAGGTGAACCACCCCTTTAAAGAGAAACGCCTGAGCATTTATATCACATTATCCGGTCCGTGCACATATACAATACTGCAACATTTAAATAAAGCATTTCCATGCCAATCCTTAATTAAGTCAATATTAACAATATCAATTATCTGTTGGCTAAATATTGTGTTATTTCCTGACATTCTCTCTTTATAATAACAAGCAACATGGCAGCACCATTTTTCAGTTGACATGTGTGGGGACAATTAGCCTCTGCTCCAGTCATAGCCAAAGATGAAACTAAAAAAAATCCTGCTATTCTGTCTTTGGCCACAGGGAGCCAGCTGAAGCTTATACAATGACAGTCCTTGACACTCATGAAAAGATAGGTAAAGTTTAAAAAACGATATTATTAACTATTAAATAATAGTTAATAAACAATAGTTACATTATCACAACTAAAGTTATATAACGTTTTTTTTTTTACGTTTCAGAGCTATTTAAGTTTTTCTTAACTGCTAATATAATGAATTTTATAACAATAGCAACAGAGATGTGTTCTGATGTTGCTCTGCTCATGAAACAGATGGGAAAGGTCATCTGAGGCTTTTGATCTCTTTTCTGAGCAGAATAACATCTGAACACTTCTCTGTTTTTTTCTGTATATCTCATTGTCTGTCTTTGATTGCACAGTTACAGCAGGTGGAGCTGCTGTTATAAAATGCATTATATTGGCTGTTAAGATTAACTTAAACAGCTCTGAAGAGGGAAATAAATAATGAATGTAAATTTCAAAAGTGTGGTGTTTATACAAATGGCCTGCGGGTATCACTGTGTATACACATTACTTTCTGTACAGCTTGAAAGTGAAAGTAGGAAGTACTGCAGTTGTGTAATGGCTGCATGAGCCTGTTAATAAAGCACTGTTATACCCTGCTCATCCTCGGCTATCAAACCATAACAAATGGCAACAAGGATGTCTTTTCTACCTCTGCAGCAGCCTGCACTTTTTCTACCAAACCCTGGTGAG
>CM044439.1:155314501-155345889 GCA_024363595.1 Xenopus borealis
GGCTTTACTGGGGCCTTGTTGATCCCAGGCTCAATGGAAACAACCAGCCTGTTGAAGAACGAGCAGCCAAAGAGGCAGAGGCCCCTCCCTGCACAAAATATAAAGCTTTAGTGGCAGGGAGTGGTTATTGCACCCTTTGTCCAATAATAAATGTTATTGATTAGAAGTGTTACAGGTAGTTACACCCAATAACAGAAAACATACTAAAGGGTAGGGATTAACTCCATAGGTGCCGTATAGAAACCTATGGGTCCCTACATTTATATATATATATATATATATATATATATATATATATATATATATATATATATATATACTGTAAATCAAGAATTAGGAGCCTATTTATTAAACCTTTTTTATGGTCATAATTAGAGGGGGTGTAATGAGAAGGATTTATGATCAATAATGGCTCATGGTAATACTCTGATTGAACCCAGTAGCTTCTTGTATAATGAAGCTTTGTGGAAGGGGAAGTTAATCAACTTTACTATTGTATAACGAAGCTTAGTGGAAGGGGAAGTTCATCGGGATTTATGCTCAATGATCTAATACTGGTTCTTTTTATGACCATTGGACCTTATACTGGTTCTTTTTATTGCTTTTGGGAATTCTTGGATGTTCCCATCTCTAATATGTTTATGAGTTCTGAAGCCCTTATCAGACACTTTTTTATTATAGTTTAGTTAGGGGCATAATAGTATGATAAGATCTTTGCTTCTGATGTGCTTGTTGGGAGTCTGGCTAGCTTCTGTATGAGCGCATAGGAAGTGAGATCTGTTATTAACCAAACCATTATATCAGTTTTAATTACTATATGAGCTCATTGTTAGCAAGTCTAGAAAAACTGGGGGTAGCCATCTAGTGAGTTGAGATCTCACCTGTGGGGTTAATGCAGCCACAGGACCTCTGTGCACCGTTAGAGACCTTTCATCTGCAGACTGTTTGGGATCTCCCAGTCTTGGTTGCTCATTCACTCATCCAGTAATGTATATCTTTTTTTACTTCCGAGAGACTCAAAGAACCAAAATTAAAACAGGGGGGAACTAGAATTTTTCGAAGGCAGCAATGAAGGAAGGAGCAGGAAGAGGATTGCTCCATGGTGCTCATTGGAAGAACCCCAGGCTGGTGAAGATTTCTTCTGATAGGAGCAATGGCCCAGAGTGCCAGATAAGTAAATACAATCACTTGGGGGTGCCTAACTTTTGAAACCCCCCAAGCATAAAAATACTTTCCTTCTTCTTTACGATGGTATGCAGAAGCGAAAGTGTGGACCAGGCAGTGGCTCTGAAGGAATGGAACAGTTGGCCAAATTAAAACACAAATTTAGATTGAGGAACTTTGAAAATTAGACCGACTTTGTTCTACTTTGCCATAATGAAAACTTGAACAGCAGAGAAGACTGTCTTACATTGGACCAATGATTTATTAAGTTCCTTTGAAACTTAAAAAACCATTAGCAAAAATTTTTTTTGCTATAAGCTGAAGCTTCTAATAATGCTCCTAAGATCAGTGCATGAAATTAGGCCAGAGGAAAAAAGGACTATGGGAACAGAGGGTAGATAGAAATTGCTCACTGGGTTAAATACAGTATGGACATTATGTACAACAAGGATGAGTTCTAAGATCATTTATTTTCTGTACTTTTACTGCTGACATCCAGAATAGCCTAGAAAACATGCTGTCTGTATTTATACATGCCACTATATTATATAATCTTATTGAGGCTGAAATGGACCCTGCCTTACTGCAAAGCGATTTGGACATTATATAATACTGAACAGGGCTAAAGCAGGTAAAATATAGAGCAGCTGTATTTGAGGTTATGCACACAGAACAATGAAACAAGCCAGTGTAATATAAAAATAACCCGACACAAATTAGATTTAAAATTAAATTATCCAGAAATAATTCAAACGGCAAAAGCAACAATTGCCAGATAATTACTACAATGGGTAATAAAACAGTCCCATGCTTTAAATCGGCAATGGTTTGAATAGAATAAAGAGATATAATTGTGCTTGTGCAAAAGTTATTGCTCAGAAAACTTGTGGGCACAGCAGATATTTATTCTACATATGCATAAAAGCCATGGATGACTTTTGGATTCATTTTAATAAATAGGGATGCACAAAATCCTGGATTTTGGTTCTGAGCCTTTTCAACAGAATTTGGCCACATCCAAGAGCCTTGCTGAATCAAATCCGAACCCTTAAAGGGGTGGTTCACCTTCAAGTTAACTTTTAGTATATTGTAGAAGGGCCAATTCTAAGAAACTTTTCAATTGGTTTTCGTTATTTATTTTTCATAGTTTTTTAATGATTTGCAATTTTCTTCTGTTTCTTTGCAGCTTTCAAATGGGGGTCACTGACACCATCTAAAAACAAATGCTCTGTAAGGCTACAAATGTATTGTTATTGACACTTTTTATTACTTATCATTCTATTCAGTCCATCTCCTATTCATATTCCAGTCTCTTATTCAAATCAATGCAGGATTGCTAGGGTAATGTGTACCCTAGAAACCAAATTGCTGACACTGCAAACTAGAGAGCTGCTGAATAAAAAGCGAAATAACTATAAAACCACAAACAATAAAAAATTAAAACCAATTGCAAATTGTCTCAGAATATCATTCTCTACATTATACTAAAAGTTAACTCAAAGGTGAACAACCCCTTTAAATGATGTGACTTTAGCTCACATGATTTAGGCAGGAATTAAATATTTTTAGGCACCCCAATTTGCACAGACTTTCAACCAAATCTGTTTCCTAATTTGCATATGCAAATGAAAATTTGGATTCGGGTTGGCATTTGGTCGATTCCCGAAAATAAGGATTTGGTGCATCGGCACAGTAAAGTACCAAAACCAAGTACAGGTATGGGACTTGTTATTCAGAATGCTCTGGGTTTTCTGGATAATGGTTCTTTCCATAATTTGGATATTTATACATTGAGTCTGATAAAAGAAAATTTTAACATTTATTGAACCCAATTGGCTGGTTTTGCCTCCAATAAGGATTGATTATATCTTAGTTGGGATCAAGTTTTTGTATTACAGATAAAAAGGAAATCTTTAAATCATTTGTAAACATTTAAATTATTTGGATAATATGGAGTCTATGGGAGACCGCCTTCCCATAATTTGGAGCTTTCTTGATTATGGTTTTACAGATCCTATACCTGTACCTCTTTTGACTGAGGTATTCTCCTGTCCTGCAATGGAACAAAAGCATAGGCCCATTTATTAAATTCTGAATTTTAGTGATAGAACTTTTTGAAACCACGATTAAACTCACAAATGCCATGAAAGTTATTGAAATATCTGAATAGAAAAAAGAACAGAAAAAAATGCTGAACAATCCAAAAGAAATGCAAATATCTCTTAAACCTCTAAAAATGGGAGTTATGTAATAAAAAGCACTAAGTTTGCAGAGGGGCATTAACCCATGGCAACCAATAAGCAAGTAGCTTGCACTGGTCACCATTTAAATGCAAACTGTAGGGACCCCTAGGGTTAACTGTGTCCCTAGTTAAAAGATTTGCATATCCAATGCTATTGGCCAGGAGGCGCTGTGACCAGATCCTGCCTCACACTGGTATAGTGCTGGGAAGGGAGTGGCAGCTTCCTCTTAGCCTTCCACCTGAGGACAGGGTGGGTGTGTGCTCTGAGCCTGGGCAGAGTAAAGTTGGGGACAGGCAACTCCATGAATGAGGTTTAGCTATAGTAGGGCAGACGTGTAATAGCCTCTCTAGGAGAGAAAGGTAGATAGGGTAAAGAGAAAGAGCAACTGAAGCTCCAACAAGGATTTGCAGAAGGGAGTAGCTTCCCAGAGGCTCTGTGTGAATGCCTCCAGTGCAGGAGAAGTTTTACTTGGAGATGTTTTGTTAAGTTTTTCATGTGTTTTAAACATAATAAATCCCAAACATTTAGGCTATTAGTGAAATAAAAACATTTTACAGAAAAAATATGATAAATGAAAAAAAGGGAAATCTGAATGCAATGCTGCAATGTTACTTGTACATAATAAACTGTACTGTGTATAGAAAGGAAAGAATAGTCAAAGAATAGCTACAGAGAAGGAATATTTTGTTTAAGTCAGGAGAGAATATGTTGTAGCAGATAACAACTGTTGCTAGCCTTCAGAGAGTTTTGTGGGTCATGTCAAAATTGACCTCTGGAATATAGAAATGTACTGGCAAAGACTGATTTTGCTCAAGTGAAAATATGACCAAAGATATAATATTTGTGGAAAATTACATTCTCATTACTTGTTTATGCATAATTATGTTCAATGTAATAATACTATCATCTGGCATGCTTGGTAATGTGTTTCTTTGCAAATATTTTATTTACACGATCATGAAGAACAGAGAGTGAAAATGCTCTAAACAAATCAATCCTCTAAAAAAATCAATGCTCTAAAAAATCAATGCAAAGAAACCTCTAAAACCTCTAGTTCTAGTTTTCAGACACTTACTAGCGAAAAAAAAATCTGAAAACCGTTAAGGGACAGACTTACTAAGGGTCGAATTTCAAAGGTAAAAAAGTTCGCAATTTGACAATTGAATATTATTCGATTCAAACTATTTTGGGCGAAATCCTTTGAATTTCCAAAACTTTTAAAACATCTCTGTAAAGGTTCCCCATAGGCTAAAATGCAGCTTTAAGGTGGCGAAGTGTCAAATTCTAATTTTTTTTAAAGAGACTACCTAATTCAATCGAATAGGTCCATTTTTGATTGAATAAAAATCATTCAAATTGTTCGATCACATCGTTGAATTGAACGATTTGAACGATTTTACGCAAAATCCTTCGAATTCCTAGGACTTAGAAAAAAGTTCAGGACAGGTTCTAGGATGTCCCTCATAGGCTACAATGGCAATCTGGCAGCTTTAAGGTGGCAAAGTGTAGAATTCGAAGGATTTTAAAGGGACAGTACTTAGAAAACTCAACTTGTCGAATTTTTTTATTTTTTATTTTTGAATCGAATTTTGGCCTATTCAATAGCCGAAGTATCCCAAAATTACTTAGAATTTAGAATTTTTTCAATTAATTTTCACTTCGACCCTTAGTAAATGTGCACTTTAGTAAATGTGTCCCTAAAAGCCTCAAGGGTTAACATTCAGTTGGATCAGTGTAGCTCACATTTGGAGTTCTATAATAAAAGGCATTAAGTTTGCCCAGGGGTAGTAACCCATAGCAGCCACAGCAGGTAGCATTTACTATAGTCACCTGTTTAAATGCAAGAATCTTAATTATTGTCATGAATTACTGCTCCTAGGCAAACATAGTGCCTTCTATTACATATGGGGGATTGACTTCTATAGGACTGCTTTTACTTCCCAAATTTAGTATTAGAATGTTGTGATTTTTCTCTCTAATTTTTAGAGGAATTTAAAAAACGACATGTTTAGAGAAAAAATTGTATTCATTAAAAAAAAAAAGAAGTTGGAATTTTAGCTAAATTGAATGAGAAAATGCTTCGATCAAGGCAGGAATTTCACTAGGAACACTATGAGCAGAAATGTTCTGCAACTATAATAAACTTTCATATATCAATGTCTATTTAGGGGAAACTAAATGAAAGAATAACATTACTTTTAAATAGTGTTTATTTCCAACAAAATCAGGAGCACTGCTGTAAAGCTGGAACAGCTGGAGGCCTCAGTTGGACACCCCTGACTTAAATCACTGAACCGAGATAGCTTTAGGCTTATACACTAGTTGTCAATATATTAAAAATGTACAACATAGCATAGCAACCATGAAGATACTGGAATGTATTTCGTAATCTACTGCCGATACGATGTAAAGAACAATGAAGAAATATATACATATAATGATTAAGGGGTAGATGCTTCTATAAATGGGAATGTATGTGGCTGGTAGAAGTGATTGCTCTGGAAAGTATAACATAGAGCCTGAAACAATGAAGGATGGTTACAAATCAGCACTAAGACCTTGTGTGACCTTGTTGGAGACAATTCATCTCCTTATTCCTCTTCACAAGAATTGTATTGTGTTCTGCCTGAATGTTTTATACTGTGAGCACTGTTAGTGGTAGGTAAGGAGAGTGTAGATGCGCTATTACTATAAATACACTCATCTCTTTGTTTCCTTATTAAACAGATGTTGAATGGTGGTGCTGTCAATGAAATGGAATAGAAATGTATGGGCTCCTTAATATCATTGCTTTTTCTAAATAGAAATATATGATTCCAGACATTTCTGCTACCAAACCAAGACTCCTTTATATACAGTATATATATATATATATATATATATTTATTTATATTTATTAAACCTCAGATTTTTCTGGTCGAGTTTTTAAACTCTCAAACCTGTCATGGTCATGTATAAGTCTATATATAATGTCCCTGAAGGTGTTTCGTGACAATGTGATCCACTCTGGTTTTAGTCTGATAATCCAATAGCGTTTTCGCTGTCACAATTCTATAAAGTCCAATTTTCGGAGAGTCAAACAGGCAATTCAAATTGACGCTCCCTTTTTTTGCACCAACTTTATTGATAACTTGGTTAAATTCATGGATAGGAGTTAGGTTGACTTTGTTTTAATAAAAAAAAGTGTGATAAACACAAGTTTTAGAAAATACCCCCGTGGTAGAATGACCACATAGTAGTGGAAAAAGGTGTGTTTTGCCTTTAATTTCTCCCCTGTAAGAGTTGAATGCTGCAGGGAGATGTGACTGAACTGAGAATGGATTTTGTCTGGCTGTCCTGTGTATTTAATCATAGTTATGTGTTAGGAAGGTCTCTCAGAGCAGGAACATAACAGAAGAGGTTACCTGTCTGTGTTAGGAACTCCCAGAAGGGCTGGGGTGCTGCCTGCCACTGCAAGGAATAGAGGGAGACGTGACCAGGTGACTGAGTCTAAAGTGATGGAGGAAAGCCAGAAGGTGAGCCAGGCCAGAAGCTGAGGAAGAATAGGGTGCACATATCACTTGAACACCAACTTTGAATGCATAATGTTCATTTTGGCAAACTGGATGCAATTATTAGTGATGGGTGAATTTATTCGCCAGGAGCGAATTTGCGGCGAATTCCCGCGATTCGCCGCTTGCGAATAAATTAGCGAAACTGCCAAAAAAATTCGCTGCGAAAAAACGAGTCGCGCGTCGTTTTCGACGCGGCGCGACAAAAACGATGCGACGCGCGCCCAAAATGACGCGACGCGTCGGAAACGACGCAACGCGTGTCAAAAATGACGCGCGACTCGTTTCGCGAAACGGCGAAAAATTCGCGAATTTCTCTGGAAATTATGTCTACAGCATCACCCCTTTGCAACCCCAATGATGCCTGAATTTTAGGAAAAACAGCTGCATTGTGGGAAAAAAGCATGGTGATTGCACTTGAAATAGCATTTTGCTCACAGAACTTGGAGACGTGCATGCTCCTTCTTGTATTTAGGGATTATTTTGCCAAGTGGCACCCAGTGTTTGAGAGCAAGATGATTGTGTGGGATTAACACTCCTCAGCTTGGTGATGGTTAAAAAGAAATAGAGGTAAAAGCAACGGTGCAAAGGAAAAGACCTCAAGAGGGCCGCAGTGGATAACCCCAATACACATTATTAGACCATAAGACCAATCCACAAGATCAAATAGAGAAGATGAAAACTAATTCTGCAGTTGACTGTAGAGCATGGTTCCTTTATTTTGGAGACATTATCATTTTATGTTTTCATTGAACACACTACCTACTAATGCAATAGTGATGAAATGCTCAGAATCAGTGTAGAAAGCTGCCTTTAGTGTATGGTCCTGAGCTAGCATAATTCAGAACACCAGCCTAGACTTGAGAAGTCATAACCCAGAGGATCATCTTTCTCCATGTCCACCTTAGTTTTATTGTAGCCTTAAAACAGCACGCTACCAATGTAACATTAAACACAAATATCTTTGTCATTTTATCTACATTTTTACACCACAAGGGTGTTATTTTATGTTCGACACCACATCATTTATTACACTGTTAAACCATCTACACAGATTACTGTAGAAAATATCAATACGGTACCTTCCCCACACTGTAAAAAATAAAATACCAGCATACTAATTTGCACTCTCTAATCACAAAACACACATTTGTGCTTCTAATACAATTTTCCCTTAAAGTCATTAACGTTCTGCAAATTTTATTAGGATTTATGTCTGCCGTTCTGGCTTGTTACGACATCAAAAGATCAATTAATCACAAAAGCAGTTTTATTGGCAGTTTGAAAAAGCTTAATGACCTATTGAGCCATTAGCCTCCTACCACTTATCTCATTTTCGATGAATTCCTTTTCAATATAGGAACGCAAGGCCCTTGCTGCTGGAGGATAAATTGAATGCATCACTCCAGGACCAGTTTCTTTCCTGGCATTAAAAATAAAAACCCCAAACCTTAAAAGTATTTGAAACCAATGAGTGAGCTTTAATATGGTTTTCTCCATTGGCTCCTAGAGTCATGATTGCTATTTGGAGAAGAAGGAATTATTATTGGTTGTACGCTCTTGGGGACATTGTTATAAACTAGAGAGCAAGATTACCACCAGGCTCAACCCCATCAAATTCATTCAATGTCTAGCAAGGGGCGTGCATCGAAGAATGAAGAATTAATCTAAGGGGCACATTTACCAAGGGTCGAAGTGAAAATTTGAATCTAAAAAATTTGAATTTCTAAGTATTTTTTGGCTACTTCGACTATCAAATAGCCCAAAATTCTATTCGAATTTCACCACCTTAAACCCACCGAATTGCTATTTTAGCCTGTGGGGGACCTCCTGGATTGATGGCAAAATGAATGCAGTAAGTTATCAAAAAATACTCAAGGAAAATTTGCACTCATCAGCCCAGAAGCTGTGCATGGGACGTACTTGGACATTCCAACATGACAATGATCCAAAACACAAGGCCAAGTCGACCTATCATTGGCTACAGCAAAATAAAGTGACGGTTCTGAAGTGGCCATCTCTCTCCTGACCTCAATATCATTGAGCCACTCTGGGGAGACCTCAAACGTGCAGTTCATACAAGACAGCCCAAGAATTTACAGGAACTGGAGGCTTTTTGTCAGGAAGAATGAGCAGCTTTACAGTCTGAGAAGATAAAGAGCCTCATCCACAACTACCACAAAAGACTTCAAGCTGTGATATTAAAGGGGCAATACACAGTATGAACATTTTTGATCAGGGTAATTTGGGTAGTTTATTTAGGGATTATGATATAAAAAGAGTAAACACAGTTGTTTGACAAAGGGTCCCCTGATATTTGTCTATAATGTCCTCTAATGTATTTGTAAAGTGTAAAGCACCTTTTTTTCCAGAGAAAACAACCCCAACCTTGACAGTCTACCCTCATAATTGAACCAGTTTAGTTGCACATCTCTGCACTCTCTCCAGCTCATTTACGTCCCTCCAAAGAACTGGAGTCCAAAACTGCACTGCATACTCCAGATGAGGCCTTACTAGGGATCTATAAAGAGGTATAATTATGTTTTCATCTCTTAAGTTTATGCCCTTTTTTATGCACAGCCTTGGTCACTAGTACACTGGCCTTGAGGTAGGACCACAGTTCTTTGTTTTTCTGTGATTTGAAGAGATTACGCTATGCTCTCCCTCCACTAACTACCTTTTACTTCTGTATGTTCTCATGTCATACATTCCCAAGTCTATAAAACTCTGTGATCCCTTTGTTACCAGTTCTGACTATTTGTGAATTCAGAATCCACAGAGCTTGTGTCCCATTGTCTTTAAATCAAGTGGTCTCTGGCTCCTGAAAGGAACAGAATGAATACAATCAGCAGCTAAAACCTGGAGCAGCTTTTTATTTTTCCAGCTTTTTTAAATAGTTAGTATCCTAAATTGAGTAATTGATTTTTTTTCCATGCAAATTAATATGATCGAGTTTTTCAGATTCAAGGTTTTTCGTAGATATTTGATATTTCGAGAAAAACGTGAGATTGTGAATTTGCAATTGAAGACTTTTGGAAAAAGCCTTCCCTTGTCTCTGCTGGGCAGATTTATGGAATGTATATTTACATTTACAGTCTCCATTCTAGCCTAGATGTGAATGGGACCCAGGTGTAAAAGATAAATAGCACCCCTGCTGTGCTTTGTGGAGAGCTGCCGTATACAAATATGTACCTCTACATCCAAGGATAACAAGCATTGTCAATTAGCCTTTACTCAGTCTGATCTTTACAGAAAATATTTGTTTTAAATAAGCCATTTAGAGGCATTAGTTTCCTAGAAACCACTACTACCATTCTGTAAGGCCTCTCCTGCCTATATATCTCTTCTATAGTCCTCCTTTTTATTTTTGAATGCAGCCTAATTAGCTCATTTGTATTCCTTTATGTTGCATGTTTTTTCCATGAAATCTTTTCAGAATATTACATCCCCAAGGCCATCTCCTCAATCTCCTGAAAAGACAGGATGCTGTTCTGTTCAGCACAAATTGCAATAGGAAAGGTAGTTAGCAATCACATGCTATGGCTTATAGGTCCAAAGCTTTTACTGAATCTCACACATTTGATTCAATATTGTTGCAGCCATTAGTGTTATCTCTGTAAAGAACTGTGAATAAAGAACAAGGACAGGGGGGTAGCACTTTGTAAGGCACCCCTGTCACCTCTCCTGTAAAAAAAAAAACTGCAGGACTGGAAAGAAGGAGACAGGGAAACTGGGGACCCAGGAGTTAACTCTAGTTATGCCACTGGATGGATGAATCATTTGTTCAACCAGTCATTAAGCTGACTGAATAGGCCTCATGTAAGGTTAGCTTTCGTTTTCTTCCAGGTCTTTTAAAGGGGACCAGTCACCCAGATATAAAACAAATATGTATAATAAAATCTCTTTTAAACATGAAACCCAAGTTCTTTTTTTATTTTTTTAATTAAAACATCTATATACTCGCTTAGAATTCTCAGCTGCCAGTCAAATCTTGCCTGCGCTAACTTGCCTTAGACATTGAGGATGAGCATGCAATTACTTTCACTTTCCATTCAGCATTTCCTAGATGTCACTGCCCTCCTCGCATTCCCTCTCCCTCCTTACCATCCAATTGTGTAGCCAGTCCATGGACATGGGCATCAGGTACTCTGTTCTGGCTCATAAACAAGATGTTCGCATGAAGGAAATCTTGCCTTGATAAGAATCTTCACAAAATGGCACCTGCCTACTTGCTGTTATTGTGAATTCCTAGACTAAAAGATACAGGATTGAAATAATATACAGTGTAAGAGAAGTTTATTTTGCTTGACTACCATCATAGAATAGGATTTGAAATTATTTCTTAGAGTGCCTTTAAGCTGGTTTATCACAAGAATTAGAGACACCAAGTGGTTCGCCCCCCAAACGTAACATATGATGAATAGAATCGCAGGGGTTTGCCCCGCTTGAAGTTGCCATCATGGCGCTGGTGTCTCTATCTCTTGTGATTTACCGGAAAGTAGCCGATCTCTCTAACCAGCTACCAGGCACGCACAGTGGAGAGTCCGCTGTTAAAATGGGTATTTCTTGTTTTTTATGCTGGTTTATACCATTGTTACAGAAGTCAGAGTCAGAAGTATATAGAATGTAAAGTCAGAAATATACAGGTATGGTATTAGGTATCTGGAAACCCATTATCCAGAAAGCTCCAAAGTACAGAAAGGCCTTCTCCCATAGACCATATTTTCCAAATCAAACCTAATCAATTTTTTTTTAAATTATTTCTAGTGATGGGCGAATCTCCCCAGTTTCGCTTCGCTGAAAAATTTGCGAATTTCCAGAGAAATTCGCGAATTGGCGAAAAATTAGCGAAACTAGTTGCTGGATGCTTTTGACGTGCGTCGCGTCAACTTTGACGCGTCGGGGCGTTTTCGGCTTGCGACTCGGTTTTTTATTTGGTGAATTTTCGCTAGGCGAAATTTCGCTGGCGTTTCGCGAATCGCGGGAATTCGCAGCAAATTCGCCCATCACTAATTATTTACTTTTTCTCTGTAATAATAAAACAGTAGCTTGTAATTGATATAAACTAAGATATAATTAATCCTTATTGGAAGCAAAACCAGCCTATTGGGTTTATTTAATGTTTACATGATTTTCTAGTAGACTTAAGGTATGAAGATCCAAATTACAGAAAGATCCATTATCTGGATACATTATCAGGTCCCATACCTGTACTGCTTTCAGTAGCAATTTGTAAATAATGTTAAAACCATTGATCATTTTAATTAATGTATATTGGAAAGGTGCAAACGATTACATTAAAAAAAACTATTTTGAGAATCTTATTTTTTTCAGAACCTCTGATACCCATATTATTGTAAAGCAGGTCATCTGTTCTGCTGGGGCCATGTTTTCAATAGCAGGTCTATTTATTATAGGTCAGATTTTAGTGGTAAATGGTATTAGAGATTTCTAAAACAATGAAACCACTACTATCAAACCACTACTACACTCTTTTTCTGCAAAACCACGAATGCCATGAAGGTTGATAAACGATCCAAGAATAAAAAGTACAAACGGAAAAAGATGCTGAATGATTCAATAAAGAAAAAAAAATGAAATCCTCTAAAAGTCCAAATGGCTGGAAAAAAAAGGTCCAATAGGATCAACCCAGCTCCTATTGGCTTCTAAAGGACCTTAATTGCTTTTAGGCTAAGGCCAGACGGGGAGATTTGGGGGCATTTTGTCGCCTGGCGACTTCTCGCCGCGACTTGTAGCCCCCGAACCTCCCCGAATAGTTAAGTCCTGGAGCGCACCGGCGTTGGTTGAAAACGCCGGCGCCTATTCACAAGGAGCGGCGCGCTTTGTGAAATCACTCCAAATTGACTCGCGAGGCAATTTGGAGCGATTTCAAAAAGCGCGCCGCTCCGTGTGAATAGGCGCCGGCTTTTCAAGTAATGCCGGTGCGCCCCAGGACTTGGCTATTCGGGGAGGTTCGGGGGCTACAAGTCGCGGTGAGAAGTCGCCAGGCGACAAAATGCCCCCGAATCTCCCCGTCTGGCCTTAGCCTTACTTGCCAAAGTTTTGTATTAAGGTTTGGATTAGAGTTTTCCGTGATTTTTACCCTTAAATAAATTGTGAATTTGTGCAGGTTTAGCAAAACACAAATTTTTAAGGAATACATTTGATTTGTGCAAAAATAGAAATTTAAATGTTAGTAAAACGTGAACAGACATGTCAATAATTTAAATGGTGTAAAAAGTGTCCAAATCAGTTAGGGGGTTATTTACTAAAATCTGAATTTATCTTATTGATTTAATCAGATTGTGGAAAAACTCGATAAAATCGAGTGAAAAGTGAATAGCTCAAATTTTTCAGGCTTTTTTCCCGAATCGCTAAAATTTTTAGACTTTTTGCCTGATAACTGGAAAAAGTAAGATTTTTGGGCTCAACCCAGCACAGATCACAAAAACTGTTATCCAGAATGCATGGGACCTGTGGTTTTCTGGATAATGGATCTTTCCATAATTTGGATCTTCATGCCTTATGTCTTCTAGAAAATCATGTAAACATCAAATAAACCCAATAGGCTGGTTTTGCTTCCAATAAGGATTGATTATATCTTATTTGGGATCAAGTACAAGCTACTGTTTTATTATTACAGAAAAAAGGGAAATCATTTTTTTAAAATGTGTATTATTTCATTATAATGGGAGGTGGACATTCTGTAATTCGTGGCTTTCCCATACTCGAAAAAATTTTAGTTTTTTTTTCCACTGAAAATTTGAGTTTTCAAATCATAAAAACCCAATTTTTTGAGATTTCACAACTCAACCTTTAATAAACAACCACCTATATCTTGCTCCACCTGCAACTACCAATGCAGCATGGCAACTCCCGCTTCTATGTGATAAAAACCTGCTCATCATCAACAAAGTAAATTCTCTCTTTTTTGAATACATCTATGTTTAGGAAGCTAGTATTAGTAGTCAGGCTCCCTAGCTTTGATGAACATGACAGGGTGACCCCTGGATGCATACATTGATTTAGAATGCTTTATAATAAAATAAATATTATTTACACACCACAATATACAGAGGCACTTTCAACTTCTGCTTCAGTATGTGTATGTCTCAGGTGGAAGGGTGATGGTAATGGCATCAATAACAAGGGAGCTGTGTCTGTTTGAGAGAATAAATCGAATCTGTTGCTCGCTTCTCTGGTAGCATTAAATCAAGGAAATATGTTTATTATTTACTATCTAAAGGGCATCCTTTTTAGCCCTTAAATTACAAAGTTTGGAACCTGTACTACAGAATAATAGCTGACATGTGGGTGAAAGCTAACACAAAAGAAAAAGAAGTAGATAAATGTCAAACTGAAAACAGTTCAAAATCCCATTCTAAAAAAAATCCCATTCTATACTATTATAGATTAAAGCACACACCAGTCATTCTCAGACATTCCATCAGGATATACCATTTTATATACATATGAGCATTTCCCAGGATAATTAGTAAATTTACCAGGGGAGAGATGTAGCAAAATAAAACACAAGTGTGCATATCACCTTAAAGGGGAACTATCGTGAAAATTAAAGTATAACATAAGCTTCATCATACAGAAATAAGAAACTTTCTAAATGTAATCAATTAAATATTCTTTACTGTTTCTGAAATACAAGTTTATCTTCACTCTTAGCATCTGTTTCTCTTCATTCTGTCTCCATGCAGGAGTTGGGTGTCACATTTTAATTGACAGTTATATCCAATATATTTTATAGTTGGTGGGTCTACATTTTCTGGCAGATGTGTTAGAGTTAACCCAAATAAATGACTCCAGCAGTGACTGGAGCAGTTTGATTTATTCACCGATCACAGACTCAACAGGAGAAGCCTTCCTGGTCCCAGTGAAGTCCGGACTTTTGTTTTGTTTTGGGTACTACGTGCTTTATGATCTGGCGATCCTTGAAACTTATAAGGCAAAGAACCAACATTACTATATGCATCAAAATCTATAGTATATATACCTATATATATAAGGGGGAATTTTGTAGTGGTGGATCTTCTGCAATATAGTTACATAGTTACATTAAAAACCCATCATACATACACACACACATCTCCACTCTTTCGGCGAGCGAAATTTCGCCAAAAAAACGAGTCGCTCGTCGTTTCTTGACGCGATGCGCGTCAAAGTTGAAGCGACGCGCGTCAAAAGCGTTTTGAAATTTTTCGTCCCTTGAGTTTATGTCCTTTTTTATGCAAGACAGAACTTTATTTGCTTTAGTAGCTACAGAATGATACTGCCCAGAATTAGACAACCTGTTATCTATAAAAACCCCAAGATCCTTCTCACTTAAGGAAACTCCCAACACACTGCCATTTAGTGTATAACTTGCATTTATATTATTTTTGCCAAAGTGCATAACCTTGCATTTATCAACATTGAACCTCATTTTCCAATTTGCTGCCCAGTTTCCCAACTTAGACAAATCACTCTGCAAAGTGGCAGCATCCTGCAAGGAACCTATAGCTCTGCACAATTTAGTATCATCTGCAAAAATAGAAACCGTACTTTCAATGTCAACATCCAGGTCATTAATAAACAAGTTGAAAAGCAAGGGACCCAGTATAGAGCCCTGCAGTACCCCACTAACAACACTGGTCCAATTAGAAAATGTTCCATTTACCACCACTCTTTGTAGTCTATCTTTTAGCCAGTTCTCTAACCAGGTGCAAATGCTATGTTCAAGGCCAACATTCCTTAATTTAACCAGTAACCTTCTCTGTGGCACTGTATCGAATGCTTTAGCAAAGTCTAAGTAAATCACATCCACTGCCATCCCAGAATCGAGGTCCCTGCTTACCTTCTCATAAAAAGAAATTAAGTTAGTCTGGCAAGATCAATTACGCATAAAACCATGCTGGCACAAACTCATAGTATTGTTATTTGCTATGAAGTCCAGTATCCTATCCTTAATTAATCCTTCAAAAAGCTTTCCTACCACTGACGTCAGACTAACTGGCCTATAGTTTTGAGGCTGAGAATGGGATCCCTTTTTGAATAGCGGCACCACATTAGCAATTCGTCAGTCTCTCGGCACCATGCCAGACCTCAATGAATCCTGAAAAATTAAGTATAGAGGTTTGGCAATCACAGAGCTAAGTTCGCTAAGTACCTTGGGGTGAATCCCATCTGGGCCTGGACCTTTGTTTATCTTAACATTTTCTAGTCTCTTTTGAATTTCCTCATGTGTGAACCATACAGTACATCATTGGATGTATTAGAATTGGGGCTATTAACAAGGAAACCTTCATTAGCTGGTTCCTCATTTGTGTATACTGATGAGAAGTATTCATTCAGAATCTGAGCTTTTTGCTTGTTCTCATCAACCAACTGACCCCCCTCTGATAATAATAGCTCTCCAGGCACCATTTTTAAACATTTTGTGGCTCTATGGGCTTAATTACTTATCTTAATTGAAACAATACTACTCTGTGGGGCGATTTATTAAATTCACGTGAATAGATCGAAGTTCGAATGCTTCGATCGTACGAATGGTATTCGAGCAGGACTTAGTCTCAGAAGCCTATGGGGGTGGTGGTTCCCATAGGCTTCTATTTCTAATAAGGTAGGTTCAATCTGGCGAAGAATTTTAAAATTTTGATTTCTTCGATCATCGAATGATCGAATGATCGAATATCCGATCATTCGATCTATTCGATAATTCAGTATTTGATGATCGAAGAGGCCAAATTAGAATATCAGATTTTACGAAAAATTTGTACGATCGTTATTCAAAGTGAATTTCGGAAATCGCCCCCAACTGTATATACAACCTCGGCAGGTCTGAGATGGGAGATTTTCGGATTCTGATTTTTTAAATCTCAGGGTATAATGAATCTTGAAAAATTCAAGTTTTGTTCCCCACTAAAAATTTGGATTTTTAGAGTAGTTTTTAGCATTTAATCTTTAATAAATGACCCCCTTATTGGCACTCACAATCTCTCTACCTGAACCCATCAATATTAATATTATGTTCAACATTCAGTTTAAACCAAAACAGACTAAAGTGCCATATATCTGTACCGTTTTACAGAACTTATACAGGTATCGAACCTCTTATCCTTGACCTGGGGTTTTCCGGATATGGAATCTTTCTGTAATTTGGATCTCCAAATCTTAAGTCTACTAAAAGAAATAACTGAAACATTATTTAAACCCAATAGTAATATTATGCCTCCAATAAGGATTAATTATATATGTGTTGGGATCAAGTACAAGGTACCTTTCATTACAACAGTGAAAATAAAATGGTATATTAGTCTGATAACTAATGGACTAAGACGTTCAAAGACCACTGCTGTTATTGCACATAAACAACTTTGTACTGGGTCAATTATTTTTTTTTGCACCATGTTCAAGGACAAGATACGTAATATTAAAACAATTATGTCATATCAAGAAGTCTATGGAGCACTTGAGTCAACATTACTTCAGTTAGACAGTCTTGCCCTAAGACAAGGTTCAAGCACCTTTAGCATCATAAAACAAAAACAAATGGGGAACTGCAACCTCAGTACAAAACAAAGAATCAACAAAGAGCCAACGAATGGGCTATTTGTCATTATCTGCACTGGTAACAATATCCCTGTATCCATGTCAATATGCATTCAACCATGAAACCCTCAATATATAATCTGACAGTTTGTCTTTGTATTCCGGTTTTGTTTTTACCTACATTTGTTTTCATTAGTTAGGTTAATGAGGCCACAATGAAACAATGTAATAATGCATTCCTTCTCAGAGGAAGCAGTCTGTTCATGCTGGAATTGGCAATATGGGAAATATTTTTCTAACCATGTCTGCAGGAAATGAAAATGTCAAACCTGGGAAATGATATTACTCATGTAGCATGGTGAGAATGATTAGAAATGATATTATACTGTATGACCATTTAGCTTTTTTTTCTGCACCCAATAATCATCTTACCCTTGGAATTCTTTACTCTCCTGATAGTGGTAGGCTGTGCTAAGACCAGGTGCGTCCCCCAACAAACACCAAATTATGGTCATATTATATAAAGCTTGCATTGCAATGAGGCGTTCTTTATTATAATAGTTTTTACATTGGAAAATAGTGGAAGCTCATTTTTCAGAGGTCGAATTTTTGTGGTTTTAGTCATTTTTTAAAGTACCATTAAACTTACTTTCTCTAAAATCAGGATTGTCATGAATGTTATTAAAAGGTGCAAGTAAAGTCCGAATTGATTAAAATTGGTCCAATGAGATCAGTGCAGAAAAATATAGAAATAGTAAAGTTAGTTAACTTTAGTAATATATGATTCGTGGTTTTAGAGGTTTTCGGTTGTTTTTGACTGTGGTCTAAAAAGTTGGGTTTTTTGTGACTCTTCTGCCACTTTTCCAATTCATGCTTTTTTAGTTCTGGTTTTTTAATAAATGTCATGATATTCATGGTTTTAGCGAAAGCGAGTTTAGGGGGCAGATTTACTAAATTCACATGAAATTCACATGAAGAATCGAAGTTTGATCGAATTTATATCAAATTCGAATTTGAATCTTCGAATATGCAAATTAGGCAAATTTGACCATCGAATCTTTGAATGTGAATGATTCGAATAAAATTTCATTCGAATATTTGAAAATTTGATGGTCGAATACTTCCTCTTTAAATTTTTATTCGACCACCTACTTCGCCAGATTAAAGCTACCGAAATGGGGATCCTTCCCTGAGATCGAATATAAAAAATTCGATCGATCGATTAAAATCGCTCGAATATTCAATTCGAATTTGAATATTCGATTGTTCGATCGAATTTTTTATATTCGATCGTTCGATTTATCGAATTGCTGTAAAATCCTTCGAATTAGATAATTGAATTCGAAGGAATTTACTTCCCCACTATTCCCTTGGTCGAATTTAAATTTTTTAATTATATTCGAAATTCGAGCAATAGTAAATCTGCCCCTAGGTATGGTTTCAAAAACCTAAAACTAAATGAGATTGTTAATAAATAGGCCTCCAAGACTCCAGTTTTTTAATCCAAAAACATATTTTACTTCTACATAAATAGACACAATGAGTAGAAGCATATATTCAAATTGGTGGCTGAGATATTATATAGAGTGTTGGACATTTCCCTCAGTATATTCAAACAGCAAATGCCTGTAAGCCAAGGTAAATTATTTGCAACTATCTTGAATTTCTATAAACCCGTAAAATGAGAAATCCTTAAGGCATGTCACACAAGCCATGTTTATATCATATTTCAATGTTTATTTTTTTATGCATAAAATGATATTGTATTTTTTTTCAGTAACTACTTTATTAAGCCTATCTGATGAATAATTCAGCCATAAGCATTGCCCATAGAAAGATAAATCCTAGTTTAATAAATTACAAATCAAATCAGATTTCCAGATACAGTAAGATTCCTGTGCAATACTCGTGTTAAGTTACTGTGCAGCTGGAAAAGCTTTTATTCCTCTGCTTCATTTTTGAAGGAAACCAAGACCAAGTTCTCTTGAACCAAGCTCACTTTTGAATTATATACTGGTTAATGTTTATTTAAATAGAAGCATTAAAATTAGTGTGTTGCCCAATGAATATGGAGGAATATAACGGGAGCTAAATTTGCTCCAGGTCTAGTTACCAATAGCAACTAATAGGCAGTTAGCACCTTTCTACAGCATCCAAACCACAACATTACACAATGGGGCACATTTACTAAGGGTCACAGTGAATATTTGAATAAAATTCGAATTTAAAAAATTTGATTTTTGAAGTATTTTTGTACTATTTCAACTATTTCAAATAGGCCAAAATTCGATTCGAATAGAAAAAATTTGAATGCTTCGAATTTGACACTTCACCACCTTAAAGCTGCTGAATTGCCGTTGCAGCCTATGGGGGACGTCCTAGAACATGTCCTGAAATTTTTTCTAAGTCCTATTAATTTGAAGGATTTTGCTCAAAACGTTGATTCTAACGATGCAATTGAACAATTAAAGTTATTTTTATTCGATCGAAAACGGAGGGGCAGATTATCTATTGGTCGAATTTCGGAGTTAAAAAACTTCGAAATTCGACCATCAAATTATTTTTTTCATTTTTTTATTCAAACGAATTTTTATTCAATCGAAAATGGACCTATTTGTTCAAATCTGCCCTTAGGGGCAGATTTACTAATGGTAGAATTTCGAAGTGAAAAAACTTTTTCACTTTGCTCAAAATCCTTTCAATTCCGAGGACTTCAAAAATATTTCAGGACAGGTTCCAGGAGGTCCCCATAGGTTAAAATGGCAATTTGACAGCTTTAGGGTGGCCTTGATCAAACTGGATCCAATTTATCCATGTAGCGGTGCAGAGTCTCTTCTTCCAGCAGCAGCTCTCGCAGGAACCCGGCCACTTCTGTCCGGACTTACATATTCACTCTGCTGCACCCCCTAATCAACGCTGACCGAAGAATTCTTGGAAGACACGTGTTGCTTAGTAAAAATGCAGCTTTAGGGCCGGTACACACGGTGTTTTGGACCTGCGCTCCCCTGCGTTGCGTTTGGCTGCGCTCAGCCGCAGGGGAGTGCAGGTCTAGACGCACCTCATTTTGTTCAATGAGGTTGTACCCACGAGACGCGTGTAAGCGCCGAACGCAGATTCAGACGCAACATGCTGCATTTTTCCTGCGTTCGGCGCCTACATGCGTTCGTGTGAGTACAGCCCCATTGAAAATAATTGAGTGCGTCTATACCTGCGCTCCCCTGCGGCTGAACGCAGCAAAACGGAACGCAGGGGAGCGCAGGTAAAAACGCCCGTGTGTAAGGGCCCTAACTGTGCACACCTTGTGAACAATTGGTACCAACCCACTGCTAATTGTTCACAAGGTGTGCACAATAAAGCCGCATTTTTACTAAGCAGCACGTGTCTCCCGAGAATTCTTCGGTCAGCGGGTGCGTCAGAGTGAAAAAAAAACAACTTTTTGGGGCTTTAACTCCAGATAAAATCTGTCTAAATCATGTATAAGTCAATGGCAGATTTTTGCTTTTACAAGATTTTTCTTTGATTCTTGGTTTTAGAGGTTGTAGTGGTTTTCGGGTATTTTTGACACAGGCTTTTGTGCAACATAAAAATTCACAGTTTTTCCATTTGTGCTTTTTCAGTTCAGATTTTTCACCAGTGCATTTTCACCGAAAAACGAATTTGCGCTGGCGTCCAAAAACCGACATCAGCGTCCAAAAAACAATGCCCACGTCCAAAAATGGACGCCGGCGTAAAAAACAAGAAGTCATCTCCGTTTTACAAATCTTTTGCCGTTTCACAGGAAATTTGCTAATTTTTCATCGAAACGGGACAAATTCCAGAGTTTAGTGAGCTAACCACTGAGCCAGTCCTGCTCCAAGTATGTGCTTATATAAACTTCATCTTTGTTACACATATGGAAAGTGACAGCTACTTTTTCCAATGCAATTGTAAAAACTACAGTATATGCATTTATTAATAACAATACTTTTACTACTTTATAGATATCTATACAAAAGCATGACCATCTAGGTTATGCTCTGAATGTGATGTCAAGTTGTCTTTTTTCAATCCAAATTATCCAAGTAACTATGTGAGAAAAACATGTAAATAAGGCATCTCACTGACACGCCATGCCTATGATTAAGGAGTGTTCCCAAAACAAGTTAGGTGTCCATTACACAGAACCACATGTTTTTTTAATGTTCTAATAAACAGTGTTTTTTACTTTACAAGGCTGTGTGCCCTAAATTCATTTTTATTGGTCTTGGATAATTGCAGTTTGAGGAGCTCTGCATGAGTGTGGGCACACTGAATCCTCTGCAGTCTGTTTGTGATATCCAGTGAAGGAAGCAGGGGTGAGTTTGAATTGTTTTACAATCTCACAGACATGGCAGTGCTGTTGGGCAACATCAGAATGATGATACAGATATAATTCTTTATTTGCATTTTCTAGCAAAACCATGTAGGTGGTACCACAATAGCTTATTTCAAAGGGTAGTGCTCTAGAAAAATAAAATAAAGACCTAGGCATTCTTTCAGTCCTTGGGCAGATAAGTACACTTAGATGGAAGCTCTTCTATCAACTTAAAACTGGGGAATTTATTCTGACTGTCAGGGAACATTTTCCTAACAGTTAAAGGAAGGATTTCAACTAACAAATGTATCATATGTGTCAAAATATGTTGGCTACTTGGAACTGATAAAGACTATTTTGCTCTTTGGAGTGTTAGAAGTTCTAACACCCCTCTGAATCATTTTATATCCCCACTGATTAAGTATGCAATGAGAGTCACACATTATACAATATACTATACTTTGTTTTAGAAAATGATTTACCTATTTAGTGTAGGAGGGTAAAGATTTTGCTAACCTTTAGATGCTTTGGTCCCCTGGGCAAAACTTAGTCAGCTAGATTGGGTCCTTTAGAAGGAAATGTTTCCTTTTTCCTATGTGAAAAGATTCTGTTGGCAGTTCAGTCACTATTCTATTTTATAAAAGGATAAGTTATTTCTATGCCGCAGGGATTTAGTTAGTAGGAGTAGTTCCCAGATATTATAAAAAAAAGGGATGCTCCCATGTGTTCTGGCTCTTTCTGGTGCACCCACTCACTGGAGGAGGTGGTATGTGGCTGGGAGCCTGAGCTGGAGGTAGACCGCAGTATAGGAGCAAGTGTCAGTTCAGAAACTGTAATAGGTCACTATAGGAGTGATAGATTGGTTCAGGAAAATTAGTGAGCAGCTAAGCCTCCAAAAAGGAGGCTGCCAGGTTAGGGACTCAAATGTTTTGGCTCAGGGATAGAGAGATCTGTGGAGTGTGAGACCAGCTGTGAGATTCAGCTTCAATGGGGATTGTGCACCAATGGCAAGCAAGGCAACTCAATTGAGAAAACTGACTAACAAAGCATCAGAGAGGGTGTGTGAGTGATGCATTTGTGTGAATTACCTGCTGCCGTTACTTGTTTGTGGAATGTATCATCTGAGCATGCACCTTGAATATGTGAAGTAACTGACCATTGAGAAGTGTACCACCAGTTCAATGAATCATTTGTTTTAAAGAACCACTGGCACCCAAAGTGAGTTTGATTAAAGGAAAACTATACCCCCAAAATGAATACTTGAGCAACATATAGTTTATATCAAATTAAATGGCATATTAAAGAATCTTACCAAGCTGGAATATATATTTCAGTAAATATTGCCCTTTTACATCTCGTGCCTTGAACCACCATTTCGTAATGGCCTGCTGCCTCAGAGATCACCTGACCAGAAATGTTTCAACTCTAACTGTAACAGGAAGAAGTGTGGAAGCAAAAGACAGAACTCTGTCTGTTAATTGGCTCATGTGACCGAACTTTATAGTTTGCTTGGTTTGTTTGTGAGCACCGTTGAATCATACGATCCCAGGAGGCTGTCTTTATTTTTTAAAATGACCATTTTCTATTTGTATGATTACCCAATGGCACATGCTATTAAAAAGTATATTATTATGAAAATGGTTTATTTACATATGAGTTGTTTAATGCAATATCTTTTTATTGAGACCTACATTGATTGGGGGATATAGTTTTTCTTTAAGAGTGATTGCTGGGTGTGTATACCCAAGTGGTAATCACTTCCTCCATACCATAAGCATGGACCCCACCTGAAGATAAAGAATTTAATTATATTGTGCCTACTGGGAGCTGCTGGGAGTTGAACCTCTTGCCCGGGTTCTGGAACCAGTGTATAGTAGCACAAAAAAGGTTAAGTCAGATCCTGACCCATCCACCTAAATTAGCATTGTATTGAATTGAAAAATTAAAATGTGCATTTTCATCCCATGCTTGTAGATTGCTGTATCCAAACCAGAAAGGTGTACTGAACAAGGTACTGATGCCCCACAGTGCTGCAGCTAAAGTAGGTTTGTTAATACATCTGTTGTGTATTAGGGATGGGTGAATTTGACAAGTTTCCCTTTCACGGTAAAACAAGGTGAAAAAATGTGCCCATTCCTATTGCGTATTTAACACTGGATTTTGACACAGAGATTAGAGAGTTTAGTATCACTTCATGATAAGATGTAAGCAGTTTCACCCAAACTGGATCTTGCTCCTACAAGTCACTCACTTTTCCTTAATGGACTTCATTTCCATTCAAGTTCCTTGGCTTATCAATTATATAGTCATTTTAATTGATCTGCCTCTGTAATACATGCACTATTCCTAAAATAGGTTCTCCATAACATAATTGAGCTCTCAGACCATGCATGATTAATGCCATTCTCTCTGCCCTTTGTCAGTAACATACAGTATTAATCACTCTCTCTCGCTGACACCGTCAGGGAATCTCAATCTGCCATTGCATCTCTCATACCCTGGGGGGCCTTCAATCACTGCAGTGCTCACATCATGCAGGCATCTGCTATTGCTTCTGCTTTTTCAGCTTTGGAGATAGATTACTAACTTGCCACTATTTCAGTGATATCTCAGCATGCCATATCACAGGTATACATTAGCAACCGCCTAGCTTTTTTTGAGGGACCAAAGGGACAATTCATTTTACCTCTAATTAGCCTAGCATAGTTAATGCATCCAACACTGACTTGGTCTTGCCAACTGTGAATTATTCTCAAGTATACAAATTATGGATTAGGTCCTCCACATTCGTTTACACACTGATCAAGAGACTATAAGAGGAGCAAAATGATCCAGAGGAAGGCAAAAAAATCCAACTGAATCCATCTCAAATTTGCAGCCGATGAGGGGAAATTACTCCTCCTGGCTCAATGGGATCAGTCTCTGGATGAACTAGTACTAAAAATTCAGTAACTTCAATGTATATTCTTCCTTGTGAAACAGGTATGTAAGCTTTATTTCAAGCTATTTAACCTATCTGCCAGTAGAACTGATTCAAAGAGAGAATTCCACAGCTTGTAAATACCCTTTCCACATCTAAAGATGAAACTTCCTTCTTGCCCTCTAGAAGGATCTCTATATTATGGTTATCACATTTCCATTATTGCCCCTGTAAACAATTCCAATTTGGCCAGTCGTTTCTTCATAACTGAGGCCTTCCTTTATCAACAAAGTCTTCTTTGAAGTCTCTCTACATTGTAGTAATAAGATGTTTACATACTGGAAACTAAAACAGGACCGCATACTCTAGATGGAGACTTACTAGTGTTCTGTGAAGGGGAAGAATAACCCTGTTCTGTACAATTTTGTGGTACTGTATTATTTCTTCATAAGCAAGGACTAACATCCTGCATTTGGCTTGCTAGATACTTCTCAGGTTCCCCGACTTCATTGTATGCAATAAATTCACCATATTGTCCCCTTCCACTCCCATAAATAAGTGGAGTAGAATTGTATAAAACTGCTCTTCCTGAAACCACTTGAGTTATTTACTTAGACCTACCCTGGTGTGATGCTATTCCTGCTCATTTTTACAAGATCTAGTTAGCTAGTTAAGACAGAATGGGTCAAATGTATCCTTTAACTGTGAAATATAATGATTGTCAGAATGGCAAACTTCAGCAAGTTATGTGTCTACAATCCAGTGCATCATTGAAAAATAATGTTTGAATTATATACCTTGTGTACTCTGGTGTCATCTAATAATTATGCTGTCATGTTCCAAAGACCTTGATTGCATAGTTGGATTGTAAAACCTTACTTTGTTTGGCAGAAGAGGGTTAAAAAAGACCTAAAAATATCAATACATCAATTATGTAAAACATGTAGGTAACTAAACTATAATTATTAGCAATATGCAGAATAGTTTTTAGAGATACAGTATGATGCACAATTATGCACCAAATCCAGGATTTGCTAAAACCTACCACTTAATGCAGGGTTTCTTCAAACCCTTAGTAGTTGGTAAAATCCAACCTGATCCAGTCAGATAACTTCAAGCTCCATGTTCAGCAACAAGATGTCTTTGTTTTGCTATCACCTGAAAAAGTTTTCCAGTGAAATTTTTGGAGAAGGATTTGGTATTCGTAAAACTCCCATAAAAACTTGGATTTGGTGGATCTCTATTTTAGCGTGTGAAGCCTCCTGCTTTTCAATGCCATCTTTCCCCACAGTCAGTCTGTATGAAGAAGGGCTCCTTTAGATTGTCTACATTATTTTATATTTTCCCACATCATATCACACACAGAAGGTAGGAAGAAAAGTATCTTAAAGGGATTCATAATTAATAGTAGAGGTATAGGAACTGGAACCGGGACTTTTCCAGTTAATGGATCTTTCTGTGATTTGGATCTTCATACATTAAGGGGCAGATTTACTAAGGGTCGAAGTGAAAATTTTAATTAAAAGATTTAAATTTCTAAGTAATTTTGGGTTGTTTCGACTATCGAATAGGCCAACATTTAATTTGAATTGAAAAAATTCAATTTCAATTTAAAAACTCGACCATTCGAAAATTGAAGTACAGTCTCTTTAAAAAATGCGATCATTCAAACCTTAAACCTGCCAAATTGCTGTTTTAGCCCACGGGGGACCTCCTAGAACCTTTAAAGAGTGTTTCTGAAATGTTTTGAAAATGCTTTATTTTTTGGTGAAAATCATTTGAATCATTCGAATTGATCAATTCTAACGGTCCATTTTTGATCAAGAAAAAAATATTTGATGTTCGAATTTCAAAGTTTTTTAACTTCAAAATTTGACCCTTGATAAATCTGCCCCTAAGAGGCATATTTATTAAACCTCCTCTTCCTCTTATTTTAGAGGAAGAAATAAAACTCTAATTTTTAGAGCTTTTACCCAAAAACTTGTAAAAATCTGAATCTGAAAATGTTCCATCTCAAACCTGACAAGGTCATGTAGAAGTCAATGGCAGATGTCCCTGAAGATGTTTCTTGACATTGTGATCACTGGTTTTCATCTGATAATCCAATTCACGTTTTAAGAGCTTCAATCTTATGATTCCAATAGATGCACGCATTTGTTTAGATGTTCTATTGTTCCAACTTTTTCAAGACAAAGTTATATTTGTGGATGGGAGTTAGGCTGACTTTCTTTTAATAAAAAAATTAGGTAAACTCAAGTTTTAGTAAATAACCCCCTAGAAAATCATGTAAACCAGGATGGACATGATTGCAAAGGAAACGTCATGTTGCAAAGGATATAGGAGTAGGCAGGAGGGGGGATTCTGGCCGTTGCCCAGTTAGTAGTAATAATAATAAGTCTATTTAATATCCCGGTGTCCCATATTCCAGTGTTTCAATTCATCTGGTTATTTAATAGGTATTGTAGTTCTTTTCTGTGCATTTTCTTTACTTTTACAATCAAAAGTGTTTTTCATGTGTGGCCCAGACAACTTCTCTTTTTCCAATGTGGCACAGGGAAGCCAAAAGGTTGGACACCCCTGATGTAAACATTAAATAAACCCAAATATAAGATACTGTTTTATTATTAAACAGAAAAAGGAAATAATTTGGAAAAATTCCAAACTTCAATAAACACTGTACTTTTTAACTCTATTTAAAATTTGCAGAGGAAGAATGTCCTTTGCACAGAATAAGCAACATTCTTTAAGGCAACAATAAAAAATGGATCATTAATCCTATTCATGCAGCACTTCTACCATTTCTTCAGTTACTGATTTGGATTATGTGTCTTCACAGGAATTTGATGCAGGAACAAATTACTCTATAATCTGAAAAGTTCTGAAAATGCCCAGAGCATAATACTATATTAAAAAGCAATCTTTAATGTATTCAACATAGGGACACATTTACTAAAGGGCAGATTTACTAAGGGTCGAAGTGAAAATTCGAACAAAATTTAAAATAAAATGGTAATTTTTTAAATTCTAATTTCGACTATCAAGTAGCCCAAAATTATATTTGAATTGAAAAAAATTTGAATAATCGGATTTTCAAATTTTGAAGTACTGGCCCTTTAAAAATACTTGCTACCTTAAAGCTGCTGAATTGCCATTTTAGCCTATGGGGAATCTAGAACTTATCCTGAAATTTTTTTTTTGGAGGGGGGGAATTGCTTGGATCGAATGATTTTAATTCGATCCAATACGGCAGTTTTCGATATTCGATCAATATGACCCCCCCCCAAAAAATTTTTGATGGTCCAATTTCAAAGTTTTTTCGAAAAAATTTGAATTTCATAGTAATTTGGGGCTACTTTGACTATCAAACAGCCCAAAATTCGATTCAAATTGAAAAATTTTAAAAATTAAAAAATTAAAAAATTCGAACTTCGAAGTACTGGCCCTTTAAAAAAATTTGAATTTGACTATTCGCCACTTTAAAGCTGCCGAATTGCCATTGTAGCCTATGAAGAACCTCTTGGAAGCTTTCCTGGATCTAATTTTTTTTTTAAATCGTTTGAATTTTCAATTCTATCGAAAACGGGCATTTTTCGAATGAAAATGACCCGCAAAAATATTTTGATGGTCTAATTTTGAATTTTTTTTTTTTATTCAAAATTCGACCAATAATTAATCTGCCCCATAGAGTCTAAGGGGCAGATTCATCAAGAGTCAAAGTGAAAATTTAAATTTAATTTTGAAATGTGAAATTTATCATACACTGACCCTGTTTTAGCCTATGGGAGAGTTCCTGGGATCAATTTGGAGTTGTTTGCTGCCTTACTGAATCAAAGTCGATTTGAGTTTGCAGGTTGATTCCATTAAACCTTCACAATTCAAATTGTTTTATAAATTGCAGTTGGTCGAATTTTGAGTTCATTTGAGTTTTAAATAACTCCCATAAACTCGAAATCCGACCCTTGATAAATCTTTTTTTGTGATTTATCATATAAAAAAAAGAAAACAATCAATTTGACTCTTATCTTCAGCATTCAAGAAACCTGAAATTTTTCAGGGATTTTTAGGACAGGCCAGACTTGAATTATTGAATAGAACAATGCAATTTTAGTTTGCAATTACATTTTTTCTGCCATTAGAGCTTCTTCATAAAAAAGCTAGCAACTGCACAAAAATAAAACATGGGAGGAAAAAAGGTTTATTTTGCACCATAGTTTCTCCAACAGGCATTAAGGGAAATTCTATAAAGTCTGTTAGGAGTGCAGCACCAGTATTTTGCTACTTACTGTATTTCCAGATGATTTGTACATCTGGATTGGCAGTATGGAACAGTTAAAATACAGTTCTACTGAGATGACGTTAATGCTTTATTTCCTTCTTTTTTTTGTTTGGCTGTTATTTTTGTTCGTTGTTGCTTTATTAAGAATCAGAGCTCCGTAACAAATTGGGAGATTCCCATTTTGAATTGGTTTGTTAAGACAACATTTGGCAAAACTGTAAAAGTGTTATGAGCATTGGTAGTTATAGGGGCAAATTCACTAACTTCCGAAAATTCGCTAGCGTTGGCTTCGCTAGCGTCCTCCGCACTTCACCAGGCGAATTTTCGCCAGCGCTACGCAAATTCACTAAAGTGCGAATTTACGCTCAGGTCGGCGAACTGTAGCGTAGTTGCGCTAGTGTTACTTCGCTAGGCAGAGCGAAGTTACGATAGTGAAACCTTATTTTGCATATGGCGGGAACTTTAAGTTATAATAGAAGCATATGTTACAGCCACTACATTCCACTACACAAGCCCAGGAAACCTTTAATAAATAAAATAAAGTTGTCCTATTGCCCCCTGTATAGTTGTGTTGCCATATGTTAGGAAATGTAGGGAGGAAGGATGGTAACCCCCCCCAAAAAAATCGATCTTTTTCAGACTATCACCCTCCAATAATAAAACACGCCAGCGTTTTTTTGGGACACAAAAATTTTTACTTTTTTTTTTTCAACCTCCTATCTATTGTATTGAACTTCTCCTGGTCTGACCAGGCGAAGTAACGTCTAGCGTAAGTGCTAACGTTCAGGAAAATATATATATAAAAAGTAACTCAAAGCAACTGGACTTGCTGAGATATTTTAATGAAGATGTTTCACTGCTCATCCAAGCAGCTTCTTCAGTTCAACTGACTGGTGTAGGGGAGTTCTCGGCAAATAGACTCTTCCAACAATCCAATCACAATGGCACACTGCAACTCTTCAGAGAGGTGACATTTGAAATTCACAGTGGTCTTGATTCTGTGTAGTTACAGTGATAGAATAACCAATGTGTCATGCAACTCCTAGACACAGGTGTTACTTGTGAGAGTTGCATGAATGGATGTGTCAATAGTTCTGAAACCGCCGGGGAACAGATGGGAAAACAGCATTGTATGTAGCAGACAGGTGGTGTCGAAGGCCCCCGCCTCTGTTCAGAGATGGTTTCTCCACCTTAACATGAATTGCCTCTTTCACACCTCTTTCAAACCATCGGTCTTCTTTATCCAAAATTTGGACATTGCTATCTTCAAATGAGTGTCCCTTGTCTTTTAGGTGTAGAAAAACAGCCGAGTCTTGTCCTGTAGAGTTCGCCCTCCTATGCTGATCCATTCGTTTGTGGAGAAGTTGTTTTGTCTCCCCAATGTATAGATCAGTGCACTCATCGCTACACTGGACTGCGTATACCACATTACTTTGTTTTCCCTTAGGAGTTGGATCCTTTGGGTGTACCAGTTTTTGTCTCAGTGTGTTGCTAGGTTTGAAGAACACAGGGACGTGGTGTTTGTTGAAAATCCTCCTGAGTTTCTCAGACACTCCAGCTACATATGGAATGACTATGTATTGCTTACTATGTGTCTCTGGGTGGTTATTTCTTTTGATGTTCCTGTTGGACTTGGTTGCTGCTGTTTTAACAAAGGCCCAGTCTGGGTAGCCACATGCTTTTAAAGCTCCTCTGAGATGTTTATGCTCATTGTCCTTGGACTCAGTATCAGTTGCCACACATTCCGCCCTGTGGTGCAGAGATCTAATTAAATTAAACAGTCCAAAAAAGCAAGTTTGTTCCCGTGGACATCTTCCCTTGTGAACTTGATGTTATTGTCCACTGAATTAATGTGTTCTGTAAAGGCTGCCACTTCATTGGATCTGATTTTAACCCAAGTGTCATCCACATGCCTGAACCAGTGACTTGGTGTAGTTCCCTGGAAAGTAAGTAAAGCCCTCCTTT
This sequence comes from Xenopus borealis, assembly GCA_024363595.1. Classification (NCBI taxonomy): domain Eukaryota; kingdom Metazoa; phylum Chordata; class Amphibia; order Anura; family Pipidae; genus Xenopus; species Xenopus borealis. Next base: position 155,345,496 of record CM044439.1, read on the forward strand.
CCACTTCCTCCATGTATAAGTTAGCTACAATGGGAGAGACTGGAGAACCTATTGCACAGCCATGTTTCTGTCTACAGAAAAGGTCCTTGTATTTGAAGTATGTGGTGTTAAGGCACAAATCTAGCAACAAACATACTTGGTAAGGACTGACCTTTGTTCTGCTGCTTAGGGTGTTATCTTGCTGCAGTCGATTTCTTACAGTCTCATCGTTAGACTCTTCTCGTGTTAGTGAATTTGCCCCTTACTATTCAAGTATTTGAAGATTCAAAAATTCGTAGTTTTTGCATTCAAATCCTTCACCTGAGCTTAGTAAATGTGCCCCTTAACATTATTGTTTGGGGGGTTATCTTTATTGAGAAGGATTTATATATATATATATATATATATATATATA
>CM044439.1:155366900-155378822 GCA_024363595.1 Xenopus borealis
TCTGTGTACTGGGTGCTCTGTGTACTGGGTGCTCTGTGTACTGGGTGCTCTGTGTACTGGTGCTCTGTGTACTGTATACTGGGTGTCCTGGGTTCTCTGTGTACTGCCTTCCTTCTTTCTTTGTGCATTACCTTCCTGGGTGTCTGGTGTACTGGGTGCCTTGTGTACTGTTTGTCTGTGTACTCTGTGTACTGATTATATGTGTGCCCTGTGCTTTGCACTGTTTCTTTGCCTGGGTGCCCCTTGTTACATCTTTCTCCCTGTGTTCTGTCTCCCTTCCTTTGTGCCCAGTATACTGTCTGCCCTGCATTCTGTCTCCCTGTGTATGTGCCCTATGTGCTGTCTCCCTGTTCATGTTCCCTGTGCTGGGTGCTGTCTCCCTGCCTGTGCCCTGTACTACCTACCTGCAAGGTGCACTGCTTAGAAAGATACTCTGCTGAAACACAGTGGAATTTAGTGGAATCCCATTGGGACACAGTGTGTTTTAGTGGTAAGATTTAGGGTGAGTTCCAGCGGTGCACGGTGAGATTGGGAGTACATTGGGATTTTGGGCCATTCCTGCTGATGTACTGTGGCATATACGGTGATTTTTGTTATGGTATCTAATGGAGTAACATTTTTACACCTATTTCTCACCACGTGACTCTGTTTTCAAAGGGTGCTGGGAATCGTAGTAGCAGGTTTAATAGTCGTGCAGTTGCTGTGCATAGGCTGAATGCATTGTGCCTATTCGAGTAGAAGAGCAAGAAGGGTTCTTTGACATATAAAACTTCTCCTGGACAGGTCCTGTATTATTTCTGATTGTTTCCTAGGGAGGATTCTTTCCCTAATGCTGAGGATTTTCTCTCACCTTTAGGATGTCCACCTTACCTGCATGTTTTCGTGCAGGGAATCAAAACATTGTGTATCTGCTTTGACGTTGGGAGCATGGGGGATTATATGAACCCAATAATATCCATGGTCTCCGTTCTGCTGATACCCCTGTACCTGTTTCTATTCTGCATCTGCCTATGAATATATTAATACCCATGGACTTGAGTTTGTTCTGCATAGGACATGCCTGTATCGCTGTCTTGCTCATATACATTTCCTTATGCAGCTGCCTCCCCTCCCCTCTAATCACAATGCAGCGGTGCTGGTCTGTTCTGTCGATAACTGAAGATTTGTACTTATGGTGTCACCCTTGTTTCATGGCGAGGCTCACGCACTTCTGTTTGTGTTACTACTCATATGCATTGTGCTGACAACCCTGTACTGGATTCTACTAAGCAGATCCTTAGATATTCATCCACCTCTGTTCCTTTGCCTGTTCCTTTGCCCCTATACTTGTCGCTCTTCGGCTGATATTTCGGCTGTACTTGTCTATTCAGCTGATTCTCCGTTACCTTGTGTTATATGCCGCTAAAGCTGTACTTGGCATGTGACTGATTCTTCACGCCTTTATTATGCAGCTGGAGGTACCTGTTATTTTAATGCTGCCACCCCTTTAATCAGCTGATATTAATTTCTGTGTCTCTATTCTGGTGATATGATTGCCTATACTTTTCTCTCTTGACTTGATGCTACCCATGTGCTGTGTTTGATTTACTTGTCTAACTCTACTTGTTTCCCCCACACAGAACTGGCGTTCCCACTGCCCTTGTCTTGTCCTGTCATTGATGGGAAACCAACTGGATCGCATCACCCACCTGAACTACAGCGAGCTGCCAACTGGGGACCCCTCTGGGATCGAGAAGGAAGAGCTGCGGGTTGGGGTGGCATATTTCTTTTCAGACGAGGAGGAGGACTTAGACGACAGAGGGCAGTCCGGGCGCTTTGGGGTGAGGGACCCCAGCCCGGGAGAGGAAGAAGGGCATATAGTTTTGAACGAAATTGAGTTCTCTGCTTTCAGCTGCCAGGAATGCATCTTCTCCAAGATCAGGGGCAACCAGGACCTCAATGTCTACCCAGTTCAGGGCTTGCTGTCATTTTGCACACCGGGGGATCTTGTGGAACTGCTCTTTATTTGTCCCTCCAAGGACCATCCACCACCACCCTCCCCTCACTGGGCAGTTTATGTTGGCCAGGGACAGATCATCCACTTGCACCGGGGAGAAATCCGGAAGGACAACCTTTTCGAGGTGGGTGGGGAATGCATGGGCAGGGTGGTGAGTAACTGGTATCGATACAGACCACTAACTGCCGAGCTGGTCCTGCAAAATGCCTGCGGGCACTTGGGCTTAAGAAGTGAAGAGATCTGCTGGACTAACTCTGAAAGTTTTGCAGCCTGGTGCAGGTTTGGAAACAGGGAATTTAAAGCTGGCGGGGAGGTCCACACTGGGGACCTGCAGTACTTTCTGAAACTCCACCTAGAGGAGAACAACATCCATACATTAAGGTTCCACAGCCTGGAGGAGCTTATAAGAGAGAAACGCAGAGCAGATGCTGGAGGCAAGCTGCGGTTCATCAAGGAACTCTCCATGGTGGAGAGGAAGGAGTAGAACATGTGGATGTCCTACCTGAGACCCTTCAGCTTTTGTTGAATTACAGCACCCAGCATCTTCTGAAAGATGCCGTTCATCAGTAGCTGAAGTGCTGCAGGTTGGACATCCCAGTGAAGGTGAAGATAATGGCAGTGGACATTTACCCCTTACTGACTTGCCAAACTTAATTGCACCTTTTTTTGGAAACTTTCTATGGATCATGTCAACATTCCTGAAACCAGCATTTACACCATAGCCACTGTTTGGTTTGGCTTCAAAAAACATGGTATACAAAGAACAAAAAAAAAAAAAACAATACAATGAACAACATAAAAAAAAGCAACAACAGTATTCTTGGTTATGTTGGCTGTAGTGTTGATGTCTTCTTGAGCATATTAGCAACATGCTAAATAAAATTTCAAATTGAAATTTTTTTTAATTTTCATGGCTTTTTTCCATGATCGTTTAATCACAGAGGCCAATAAATTGGATTTCTCAATTTGCTTCCCTGGTATTGTTCTTTGCTGTGTATCCTTTTTCTGTAGGTGGGGGTACAGTATATGATTAGTATTTTTAAAAATCCGCTACATTGCAGCTGATGTTTCATAGATCCAGGGGTGGCCTTTTAGGTTTTGGAAAAGTGGCTGAACTTGAAGGGGGAATACTGTGAGGGTAATGCCCATTTGTTCTTCTTGGTGCTCCTGAAATCTCAACTTGAAGGTCAGTTAGGTTTAGATTGGGGTCCGAAAGTGGCAGAAGGTCCAACCTGAAAGTTAGTTAAGGGGATACTGTGAGGGCAATGCCCATTTGTTCTTCTTGATGCTCCTGAAAGCTCAATTTGAAGGTCAGTTAGTTTGAGATTAGGGTCTGAAAGTGGCAGAGGGTCCAGCCTGAAGGTTAGTTTGGGGGATACTGTGAGGAGAAAGCCCATTTGTTCTAGATACATCTTAAAGCTCACATTGAATGTCAGTTAGGTTGAGATTTGGGACAAGAATGTATCTGCTGTCTTAGATATTCTGAATTTATGACTGAATGTTTATTACTCCAATGATTTTCTATATTTATAACTTCTTATGAGCTAAATTGGGCCCTGACCAAGGGATGAATGTCCAAGGGAGGGCCTAAACTAAAATAGTCCCTCCCTGGTCTACAGTTAAACTGATGAGGTGGCAAAGCTAATCCCATTTTTCCTTCCTATTCCTTTTTTTTTCTTTTACAAATTTGGGGAATGACCAACCTGTTATTGAATAAACTATCACTGCAGGGAACCTGAAAATCACAAGGGGCCCCACATTGTAAATCCCTGTCCTAATGAAGCCCTGAAACATTTACCATATAGGTCTATAAGTGGTTAATTTACCCTTTGTTTACCGAGAACATATAAGTGGTGTGCAAGCAGTAAAGCCCCTACATCCAATACCATGTGACCAAACCAGCCTTCTCACTTAAACATTCCTGTGCACAATGTTGGCATTCTCTGCACATTAAAACTCTATTATTCATTCATTTATACTTCTGTAGCAATTACATGTGATTTCCGCACATCTCTCAATATCTCCAGGTCATCTACAGCCGACCCAGGAACACTTTACTATACTGTATCAATAGCCTGGTGGGGTCCTGAGTCAGTCTCTCTCTCTAAGATTTAGTTTATCAAAGGCTACGTCAGACCAATATATTGCATTTGACCACCATTTCGGCACCAAAAATCAATTTCATTTTTGTGAATAGATTTCCTGTTTAATCCCTAATAGGATTAAAACCAGTTGGAAATGCATGTTTTTATCTGTTGTGGTTTTGGAATTAACTTACCATTTTAAGTGGTATCTGGTTGGCTGGTTCACATAATACCCTAAAGCTGTTTATTTAGATGATACTATAGACAAGGTATTGGAGAGGATCAGTGATAAATGTAAAAATTCCAATCCAGCTCTATACTCAATCTGCTTAACTATCGTGACCAAGACCAACTGCAATAGAAACATTCTATCTTAGTATATTAAAAAAAGTTACTTTTCAACGAATGCTCCCTTTACAACTCATCTTGTTAAAGAAGAACTAAAGCCTAAACAAGAATGTGCTTTACTGTATGATCTGAATTTGTTATAGGCAGCCAATAATAACAATAATGATTCAGGTCCTTAGCGGATTCCCCTCTTGCGCGTTCTTAGGCCATCATTTGAGTGTCAGGGGCACTGCACATGCTCAGTGAGTTCTGGGCCACCGTTGGAGTCATAAAAAATCATCAAAACATTAGCAGAGGTTAAAGAAGCTGGTGATGTACAGCTGATATTAAATCAACAGTGGTGCAAAATGTACTGGTTTCTATGCTGCCATGTAATGCGAATCTGAATTAGTTACCAATCAGTCAAGTCTTGGATTTTATATTGTATAAATACTGTTTATTGTGAGTCGGTCCCTAAATTAGTGTAACCAGCAGCAGCCCAGAGCATGTGCAGTGAGCAAAAACACTAAAGGAGACAGGGGGCTACTAGGGGCATCTTCATGGGTGCAGATTTTCACAGCTAAAGGGCAGTGGGTTGATAAGACCCAATAATATAATGCATCCTTAGCTTATGTTGCTGAGCTTTACTTCTCCTTTTAATAGATATAATTACCAATGAGGCATTGTATTGTCTTGATGATTTCAAGGCTGTCTTCTGTTGTCATATTGTAGTATTGTCTGGGCTACATCATTGTTATATAGTAGTATTGTCTACGCTGTGTGTTATCAAACTACTGTATAATTCCCTGCAATCTCTTACAGGGGGCCGGGGGTTGTACTTCCACTGCAACTTCATGGGGTAGTTCACCTTTTAGTATGTTACAGAATTGCTAATTCTAAGCAACTTTTCAATTGGTCTAAATTTTATTTCTTTTTTATGGTTTTTTAATAATTTGCCTTCTTCTTCTAAACTTTTCCAACTTTGAAGTGGGGGGGGGGGTGTCACCGACCCCATCTAAGGATACACATTTATTGTTATTGTAACTTTTTATGACTCCTCTTTCTAATAATATTCCAGTCTCTTATTGAAATTAAAGTTTGACCCTTGGTATCCAGGTTGCTGAAAATGCACACTGGAGAGCTGCTGAAAAAAAAAGCTAACTCAAAACCCACAAATAATAAAAAATGAAAACCAACTGCAAATTGTCTCAGAATATCACTCTCTACATCATACTACAAGTTAAAATGATTTTTTTTTAAATGCATCAGTTAATAGTGCTGTTCTTCGTTGAAATCCATTTCTCAAAAGAGCAAACAGATTTTTATATATTTCATTTTGAAATCTGACATTTCCCAGTTGCCCCAAGTCATGTGATTTGTGCTCTGATAAACTTCAATCGCTCTTTACTGCTGTACTGCTGTACTGCAAGTTGGAGTGATATCACCCCCCCTTTCCCCCACCCAGCAGCCTAAAAACAGAACAATGGGAAGGTAACCAGATAACCGCTCCCTAACACAAGATAACAGCTGCCTGGTAGATCTAAGAACAGCACTCAATAGTAAAAACCTATGTGCCACTGCGTACTATTCAGTTACATTGAGAAGGAAAAACAACAGCCTGCCAGAAAGCAGTTCCCTCCTAAAGTGCTGGCACAAGTCACATGACCAGGGCAGCTGGGAAATTGACAAAACGTCTAGCCCCATGTCAGATTTCAAAACTGAATATAAAAAAATCTGTTTGCTCTTTTGAGAAATGGATTTCAGTGCAGAAGTCTACTGGAGCAGCACTATTAACTGATGCGTTAAAAAAAAAATGTTTTCCCATGACAGTTTCCCTTTAATTTAAAGGTGAACAACCCCTGCAGGTCAGGCAACACTACTAACCATCCCATATTCTTCCTAACTACAGTGGTTACACTTAGGAGTCTCCACTATGCGCATGGCCCATGGAAATATCCCTCTGCTTGTCTCTGCCTAAAGGCACCTCTCGGTAGTCTGACACCTTACATTATGAATCTGCTGAATGTCAGTGTTAATAAAAGCTCCTTAGTAAGATAACCTATTTAGCCTACTCATACAGCTGCTGTGATTCGGCTCTGACCACATTCCAAGCGCTAGCAAGCTCTCTGGCCGTCCTGCACAAATATCCATGTGATAAATGCATTTTCCTGGTACTCATGAAACATTGATATGGTGGGCAGTAAACATCCTTGCCAATATAATTATTTCTAAAAATAGTCATCGCTTGGAACAGTACATAGTTTATGGGGCAGCAGCAAATAAGTGTGCTGCCAGATTATGGCACCTGTTAGCCAGAATGCTTGGTACCTGGGGTTTTCTAGATAACAGATCTCTCCATAATTTGGATCTTCATACTTTAAGTGGCAGATGGATTAAGGGTTGAATTGAAAATTAAAATTTTCTAAAAATTTATGGTCAAAACTGTGAAATTCGAGTAGGGAGTTATCCCAATTCAATTCAAGTTTTTTTAAAAAAATGAATTCGGATTTTGATTTTTAAGATTTATCATACTCTGGCCCTTCGATTCGGATTCGACTATTTGCCACCTAAAACCTGCATGTTCAAGTGACATATGTTCTGGAACTGGTCCCTGAAACAAATATCTCTCCCTAATATCAGATGATTAGTGAACCTACGCTTACATGATATTTCTTTGTGTGCCCCCAGCTAGACCATGAACCCTGGCAGATAAGAGGACTTTAATTACCATGTGTATCACAGGGCCAAAGTGTGGCATATTTGAAGAGTTTGTCTCATGCAATTAATGCCACATATCACAGTGTTTCATATACAGGCTGAAGTGATTGTTCTGAGCATGGATCCTCCTGTTGCCAACATGATGATGATACTAAATTGTGCAGAGCTATAGTTCCATGCAGGATGCTGCCACTTTGCACAGTGATTTGTCTAAGTTGGGAAACTGGGCAGCAAACTGGAAAATGAGGTTCAATGTTGATAAATGCAGGTTATGCACTTTGGCAAAAATAATATAAATGCAAGTTATACACTAAATGGCAGTGTGTTGGGAGTTTCCTTAAGTGAGAAGGATCTTGGGGTTTTTATAGATAACAAGTTGTCTAATTCTGGGCAGTGTCATTCTGTAGCTACTAAAGCAAATAAAGTTCTGTCTTGCATAAAAAAGGGCATAAACTCAAGGGATGAAAACATAATTATACCTCTTTATAGATCCCTAGTAAGGCCTCATCTGGAGTATGCAGTGCAGTTTTGGACTCCAGTCCTTAGGAGGGATGTAAATGAGCTGGAGAGAGTGCAGAGACTAAGTGCAACTAAACTGGTTAGAGGGATGGAAGACTTAAATTATGAGGGGAGACTGTCCAGGTTGGGGTTGTTTTCTCTGGGAAAAAAGGCGCTTGCGAAGGGACATGATTACACTTTACAAATACATTAGAGGACATTATAGACAAATATCAGGGGACCTTTTTACCCATAAAGAGGATCACCAGAGGCCACCCCTTCAGACTAGAAGAAAAGGACTTTTCATTTGAAGCAGTGTAGGTGGTTCTTCACAGTGAGGACAGTGAGGTTGTAGAATGCACTGCCGGGTGATGTTGTGATGCTCATTCTGTTGACGCTTTTTTGGACAGACATAATATCAAAGGCTATTTTGATACTAAACTTTACAGTTAGTGTAGCTATGGGCATATATAGTTTGTGTGAAAGAGTGGAGGGGTGTGTGTGTATGCTGGTTTATAATTTGGAGGGGTTGAACTTGATCGACTTTGTCTTTTTTCAACCAAATTTAACTATGTAACTATGTAACATTCCTATCATAATCATAAGGGATTGGGCAGATAGCAACCAACTCTAATATTACTAACTATACTGGTACTGGTATGTGTACTAACAAATGCAGGCAAAGGCTAAGTTGTAGCTGGCTATTATGGACAGCTCATTTAAATTTCTAAAGTGATTAGCTCATTTACATATTAAAGACAGACCTAATTTGCATTTGTAGGTGAGCAGCCCGTTTACATTCTAAAGCAAGTGGCCCATCGAGCATTTGCCCGAACCCACAGATTGCCAGTCGGGGCCTGCTGGAGAGGGTACAGAGAAGGGCAACTAAGCTGGGAAAAGGTAGGGGTAATCTTAACTATGAGGAAAGACTGGCCAAATTGGGGATGTTCACGCTTGAGAAGAGGCGGTTAAGGGGATATATGATAATTGTATAAATATATAAGGGGATCATATAATAATCTCTCTAATGCTTTATTCACCAGTAGGTCTTTCCAGCTGACACAAGGTCACCCATTCCCAGAGTTGGACTGGAGTAATGGGGGCCCACCGGGACTGCCTCATGAAGGCCCCCAGGCAGTCACTGGAGGTCCCCTCCTGCCTTCCCTCTGTGCATCTCTCTCTCGCTCCTTCTTGCTTTGATCTGCTAGAACATAAGTGTGGCGCGCGCCTGCCTGAATGCCGGTGCAGCGCTGCTCTCATGCCTGCACGTAGGCATAGCAGGGAGAGGGTTTTTTTTTGTTTTAAAGGGGGCACCCAATCAGGGGGAACATAGCTGGGTCCAAGAGTGCTGGGGACCACCGGGTTTTTTTCCGGCACCCTGCTGGCACAGTCTGACCCTGCCCATACCGATTAGAAGAAAAGAGGTTCCGCCTAAATATTCTGAAGGGGTTTTTTACAGTGAGAGCTGTGAAGATGTGGAATTCTCTCCCTGAATCAGTGGTACAGGCTGATACATTAGATAGCTTTAAGAAGGGGTTGGATGGTGTTTAGCAAGTGAGGGAATACACGGTTATGGAAGATAGCTCATAGTACAAATTGATCCAGGGACTGGTCAAACTGCCATCTTGGAGTCAGGAATTGTTCCCCCTCTGAGGCAAATTGCAGAGGATTCAGATGTTTTTTTTTTCCTTCCTCTGGATCAACTAGCAGTTAGGCAGGTAAAAAAAAGTGGGCTTGTGTCTTTTTTCAGCCAAACTATGTATGTTAAATCCCCAGAGCAAAACCAATGGGGGACCTCCTAAAATTCTGCCGCCCTAAGCCCATGTCTTTGTGGCCTTTCCACAAATCCAGGCCTGAACAGACACCAATGCAGGTCAGGTGGGGACAGGGAGCCTCTGGGGGGGTCTCTGATAAATATAGTTATGTCAGTCACATCCCAATGGAGACAGTCTCTCCACACTAAGTTTACCAGATCATTTGAAAAATCAAGGACACTTGTAATAAATCCAAGTTGGGTTGCACTGATTTCAAACTGAATTCAATCCGTGAAACCCTTCCAGCTGAATTTTCTAGAAATATTCCTATTTTTTTTACACCAGCCTGTAGAAAGATCACACCACCCCAGCCCAGTATGATTGATTAAACCAGTGATTCTAATTAAAGGAAAAGTAAATGTTTTTCTTTCTGTAAATTTGCTCTAAACAGCCCCCCAGATTAATGTACCTTAGTCCCTGCTGCAAGTCTGCTCTGGTTTCTGTGTTATCAGCAGCTTGTTTCCCCTTCTTCCTGGTGCAGAGTGAAGCCCAGCCCCTTAGTTTACTGAGCTGTCCATTTGCTGCTGTTCCACAATAGAGAGGAAGAGGGAGCCAGTGTGTGCATTTGTAAGCTAGTTTCCCCAAGCAAAAGCTGCTACACACACTGGTCTCTGCTATGTCATAGTATGCAAATGATCTCCAGGACTAGTCACAGAGATAAGGTCAGCTCAGTAAGCTATGGGGCGGGGCTTCACTCTGCACCAGGAAGAAGGGGAAACAAGCTGCTGATAACACAGAAACCAGAGCAGACTTGCAGCAGGGACTAAGGTACATTAATCTGGGGGTCTGTTTAGAGCAAATTTACAGATAGAAAAAAAAAAGGTTTACTTGTTCTCACAAGCAACATGCTGCTCACTAACCCCTTGGATGTTGATCCCAGTGGCCTCAAATCAGGTGCTTATTTTTGAATTCCAGGCTTTGTATAAACACCAGGTGCACTGCCAGAGTCTCCTGTAGGCTGACAGTCCATATAGGAGCTACCAAATAGCCAATAACAACCTGGCAGTCCTTTATTTGGCATCATCCAAGAACATTTTTCATGTTGTTGCTCCCCAAATCTTTTACCATCTAAATATTGCTCACAGGTAAAAAAAAAGTTGGGTAACTCTGGACTAAACCCATTCAACATACTCTGCTAAATGAAGCCATGTTGGAATGTAAGTTCTCTTGGCCTGACGGTTCAGTTAGGCAGGAAATTTCTTTGAAATCATTGTACCTCCCTTCTTTACTGGTGATGATGATAAGATCCTATCAGTTATAGAAACATACCAGTATCACTTAAATATGAGTTTTAGGCTGATAATATTCACAAATCACCACCAGGTGATACATAGCAACAGCTCTTTATAGTTTCTTTGGTGCATTATTTGAGTACGCCAGGGCCAGCACCAAAGCAAATTGCACCGTAATATCCATGAAACTCATTTCTAAATATCTGTCTTTTCCTGCTCTTTGAAGTTTGACATATCAGTCCAGAACAGCTGTGTAACGCTATGCTATTTAAGTTGCACACTTCATAGGTATGGGGACCTTTTATCCAAAATGCTTGAGACCTGGGGTTTACCGGATAAGGGATCATTTCACTACTAAAAATAATTTAAAAAAAATTAACCCCAGGATTGTTTTGCTTCCAGTAAGGATTAATGATATCTTAGTTTGGATCAGGTACAAGGGTCTGTTTTATTACAGAGAAAAAACAAGTCATTTTTAAAAACTTGAATTAATAATGGAGTCTATGGGAGATGACCTTCGCTTAATTCAGAGCTTTCTTGATAACAGTTTCCTGATAAGGAATCACATACCTGTACATATACATGTCTTGTTGATTGAGCTACATCATGAGGCATATTTAGTTATGGAAAAGAATGTTGGTGCATTTGCTAAATGCATTAAAGGGCTTCCTTATCACATGGGGATAGCTCAAAACATGGCCCAAAGTATCACAGAAGCCCTTTGTCAAGGAATAGTTGCTGGAAATGTGTTATTATCCTAGGGGAAATACTTTTCACCAGCTCTTTATGGCACATAGATATCAGCATATTGAAGGGTCCAAAACTGGGCAGGACAGTCATCAAGACAGGGCATAAAATATTACACAATATTTCAAATTGCATTACATGCTTCTTTCTCAATGAGATACAGAGAACTGGATTTTCCTGACTTTGTAGAATCACCAAAAAGAAATGACAGGCCTACAATAGCATGTTTTGGCATGCAAAACCAATGGGTGAGAATGTTTTTATTTTTACAGGAGAATAAAAGACAGAGAGGTAAAATAAATGACTTCCATGTACCGTTCAGGTCTAATTTTACTAGCAGTGAATATAAGACAAAATAGACCACAGGGACCTGTTATTCCTAAAAATTAGGGCTATCCAGTTGTATTTCAGCTACACTTTCCCTTAGCTTTTATTTAGCAAGGAAAGCTATCCTACAGTCATACTCCCTTCCCAGAGACTATTATCCACTGTTACTATAGACACCA
>CM044439.1:155379597-155437020 GCA_024363595.1 Xenopus borealis
GTGTTAAGCTCAGGTGCAGGGTCTAAATACTTGCATATATTATTATTGAAAAAACCCGCACTCCATTAAAAAAAAAATTCAAATCTCTTTTATTGTGTATATAAAGGATTTACATGATAAAAGAGATTTGAATTTTCACGCAAAATGGAGTGTAGGTCTTCTCAATTATATATGTGTGTGTGTAGGTCTTCTCAATTATGTGTGTGTGTGTGTGTGTGTGTGTGTGTGTAATCAGTGCCTGCGCACATTGGAAGCCAAGAAAATAAATCCTTCTTTCAACTCTGTATCCATTCCTGAACACCTTCCTTGTAAAAAATCTGTGGACAGTGTTGATTACAAGTTATTTATCGTTGAGCTATTTTAGTTTCTATTAACATGCCCAGAGAGACTTTTTATCTGTGGATTTCATTCGTGAACTAATTTACTGTTGGTTTCCATAAAAGGCATCACTTACAAAAGCCATATGTTTTAAAGCAGTGGAATAAGAACATCGGTCTTGTAACTAATTAACCCTGACAGCCAATGTGTCTTTGTGTCAACTATGCTTCCCTTTTTAACCCTTTTCCTGTTTGTATTAATATATATATATATTGTGGCAGACACAATGGGCTTCAGTGTGTTAATGCTATAGAAAAGTTCACATTTTAGTCAATTTTCATATAGCCATTCTAAGCAAAATTTTAAATGATCTTTATTCATGGAGTTGTTTAATATGACCCTAGATGTAAGTGCTAGACCACTAAGGTGCCCAAGAGCCCTTGGAGCTCTTTTTGGGACTCCACTCCCAAAAGTGGATGTTGGGGAATGGAACCCTGTGAATAGAAAGCAGCTTTTGTCTTAGTAGAGATGTTAGCAAGTAGTTAGTTAGCAAGATCAGTCTGTGCTTCACTGAGGAAACATTTGATTCTTGTTTCTCTATTTGGCTGAAGGGGTAGTTGAACTTTAAATTAACATTCAGTATGATATAAAGTGTGATATTCTGAGACAATTTGTAATTGATCTTCATTTTTTATTATCTGTGGGGTTTGAGTTATTTCGCTTTTAATTCAGTTTCTCTCCAGTTTGCAATATTTATAGTAATAGGAGAGGCTTGAATAGAAGGACGAGTAATAAAAAGTAGCATTAACAATAAATGTGTAGCCTTACAGAGCTTTGTTTTTTTAGATGGGGTCAGTGACTCCCATTTGAAAGCTGGAATGAGTCAGAAGAAGAAGGCAAATAATTCCAAATGTTATATTTAAATAACTGTGAAGAACATGGATTCACCATTAATATCTAGATAAGCTTACGGCTTTTTTAGATGGGTCCAGGTGCTCATGCCCCAGACCTTCAGAAGATTTTGGCGTACCGGAGTAGTGCCTGCCTCATCTTGATTTCCCAAAAAATTCCAAAACTGTGATAAAATAAATAAATAATGAAGACTAATGGAAAATTTGCTTAGAATTGGTAACTCCTTTTCTAAGTGGTGGAATGGGCAGTTAATGACCTATGGGCCTAATATAGAAGCACCTGGCTAATGTAAAACCCATTAGGTATGTTTGTTACTGCTGCTCACCCAGGGAAGATGTGTTTATTCAAATCACCGTACCCCTGTTTAAATTGGGAAAAATGAGCTTCCTATGTCATATATTAGTGCCACAGGCTTAGTACCCCCAAAAAACATAAAAGTCATAAATTATTATGATTATTTACATAGAACCGGCCGATTCCATAGCGCTGCACAGAGATTCACATCAGTCTCCATGCTATGCTGCTCTATGTCTTCTGCATTCTAATCAACTTCTTCTCCTTGAGTCCTGAGATGACCCATTTTTGTGAGGGTGGGGTGTGTGCATGGAACCTTTTTGTTAAGCTATTTTATTGATAAGATCCACATTTTGCCTTTAGCACGTCTCAAGCCTGGTACTAATATTCAATACTGTGTATCGGTTGTAACACGTTTTCAAAAGAACCAGAAACAGCAGAGCCGTTATCAAATTGTTGCCCTCAAATGTAATCATTCTGGTTTTTTAGGACTGTATTATTTCCTGGCACAGTTAAATTATGATGGCTTTTAAATGTTCAGATGCCTTGTGTGTTCTGTATGAGGCCAAGCTGTTATTTCTTATTTTCTTAGCTAAATGGGACCAAGGCCACCCCAGACAGCAGTGCAGTAAATTAGCTCAGATAAAGGGTAACTAAATTCTGCGCTAGGCTTGCAGCCCAGTTCAGGACTGCCCGGGGCCCGGCGGTTGGGGACCCCTGAATAAATGTTCACTGTTCCCCTAAAGATTGGTCACAAAGGGGGCCCTTAATCTATGGAAGGTAGTAATGCCCCACTTCCTAGGTTACACTATGACCCCTAGTTATTCCCAGTTTTTGTAATAATATATAAGGAATGTTCCATGCGGTCTCAGGGGTAGTAAGGGGTATCTAGATCCTGTCTCTCTAGGTGAGCCAGTCGGGCTTAGAGCTACCTATATTGAGCAGCTTTTGGCTCCACCGATGAGTAATAGAAGGGATTATATCCCAAGGCCATTGTTGCCTAGTCAGGGAACCAGTGACAGATATAGAGCCCTAATGGGGGCCGAAACGTTGGATACAAGTAAAAATAAAATGTTAATATATTCACGAAATGGGAGTGCGGGTCCTTTATATATATAGTTCAGACAGCTTATATATATATATAGTTCAGACAGGAAAGCACCACCTACCAAGTAGCTACCTCGTAGCTGCCCTTGGTATATATACTGTATATATAAAATAAAAGTCACAGAGTAAAAATATTATCTCTAATAAATAAACATGCACTGTTTAGCTGGAAATGCTGATCCTTTAAATCTTATTAAATCTTAGGCTGCTTATAATGGAAAAATGCACCCTGTCCAGCCACGGGAAATATCCTTTTCTTTCCCTAGGATCTAAAACTAAAGAATAAAAAAAAAAAAAAATTAGCAAGAGCTCTAACAGGAAAGCTTTATGGACAACATTTATTGTGCGCCTGAAGCCTGTAAATGCGAGAGACACATTGTGAGCTGCATGAATCTCGCTGGCACTGTAGATAAATTATTCAAACGTGCCAGGGAAAGAATTTACGGCCACGTATAGGCATTGTGGTTCAATATTTTTCAGATTTAGCTCTTGTCCCTTCGTGTACATTTTCTCTTTGGTTGCATGAGCAATCTGTTAATTATAGATGTCTGATGCTTTTCTTTTTTTTTTTTTTGGAACCCTCTTTGCATTGAAATCATTCACTTATTTGATCGGAGTATAGAAAGTAAGACGTAGCCGCTGCTAGGGAGTAGTCTCCAAAAACATGAACAAAAGGGGTTCTGTTCAACCCTGTCTTTTAAATAAGGACACATTTCCTGCGTTTAGAGGGTCACCTGTCCAGATTCATATCTGTGTGGGGGTGGAGCCAGGGGAGTGGTTGGGATCAACGCTGCAATATATGTTGGTGCTATATAAATATCTGTTAATAATAATAATAATAATAATAATAATAATAAAATGTAACTAGTTGTGGCTGGAGGGTAAAAGGCATACCTACCAACCATTTTGGAGGGCAGTCCCAATTTTGACAGCTTAACCCGCAGTCCTGGGTTTGTTACTGAAATGTCTCGACTTTCTCTTTGATCTCCTGCACTGAATAGCCCGAAAAAGATGCAAAGTTTCCAAATTAACCCTTTAAGTGCCACAGATCGTAGATTCTACGATCTGCAGCATTTCAGTCCCTGGAAGCGAAGGAGCGGCTTTACAAGCCGCACCTTTGCTTCCTGCTCATTCCCCCGCCCCTACACAACGAGCAGGAGGGGGAAATGAGCGGGCCCTTGTGCACGATCGGCCAGGGGCCACAGAGGCAGCAGCAGGAGCACGAAGAGCACGTGCTTGCTGCTGCCTCTACTCTACCCAATCGCCCCCAACTTACCAGATCGCGTGCTGCAGCGTCAGGGACCCTCCTGCTTGATCTTCACACACAGGTTAGGGGAACACACACACAAAACACACAAACACACACACATTTTACACTATAACACACGTAGATTTACACATACATACACATACATACATTTTTGGGGGGATCAGGGGGGGTTTCACACATTCACAACACTCACACATACTTGCACACACACAGTCATACAACACACAATTTCCCTAGTGCACACACACATATACACACTTACACAATTTTATAGGTTTATTTGGGCATCTTCGTGCGTCACATAGTGTGGTATATCTGTGCATATTGGGCATCAAAGTATTCAGTAGACCCCTGGCGTTCATATATAGGATGTTTTATGCTGATACATTACAAATGTGGGGCATATAATGGGGTAAAATTCAAGCTTTGTGACAATTTTCAGAAACTTCATAAAAAACTGTTACGTTCTGCATCGCTTTACAGTTTGGCAATTTGCAGTAGAAACACATATGTACCCATATTGGATTCATCAGAATATGTACTTTCTGAAAATATATGGTTTTCTAGGGTCTCTGTACTGTTAGGGGGTCTTATGTCACATACTACACACACCGGGGTGCTTATATTGCAACAGCCAGCACGTCGGCCGTGAAAATTCTTATACACTATTGTCAATTTGGCATCTTCGTGCGTCACATAGTGTGGTATATCTGTGCATATTGGGCATCAAAGTATTCAGTAGGCCCCTGGCGTTCATATATAGGATGTTTAATGCTGATACATTACGAAATGTGGGGCATATAATGGGGTAAAATTCAAGCTTTGTGACAATTTCTGAAATTTGATAAAAAAACTGTTACGTTCAGCATCGCTTTACACTTTGTCAGTTTGCAGTAGAAACACATATTTACCCATATTGGATTCGTCAGAATGTGTACTTTCTGAAAATATATGGTTTTCTAGGGTCTCTGTACTGTTAGGGGGTCTTATATTACATAATGCACACACCGGGGTGCTTCAACCGTGAAAATTCTTATACAGTATTGTGATTTAGGCGTCTCCGTGCGCTACATAGTGAGGTATATCTATGCATATTGCCCATCAAACTGTTTAGTAGACCCCTGTGTTCCTATTTAGCATGTTTTATGCTGGTAAGGATACATGGACATTATGATGCTGGAAAGTTGAAGCTTTGAGGCACTTTTCAGATATTTCACCAAAACCGACAATTTTGGGAAAGTCTTGCAACTCAGTAGTTTGGAGCAGAAAGGCATGGGTACCCATTTTAGATTCGGTAGAATGTGTACTTTCCAAAAATATATGGTTTTGGGGGTAAACCTATATTTCTGTGTTTTTACCCCACAAAAATTGCAGTGAATGTGCTGATTTTTCATTAGCTGAAGTAAAGTCCTGGACAATTTGGTTGCGCTAACTTCATATTGGGGTCTCTAAATGCCAGAAACTTTGGTAAACACAATGTGCATCAAACTGTTCAGTGGACTCATGGCAATCATATTCAGGGTTTTTTTCTTGGTACCTAATACAGTGTGGGATATGCAGAGCAGCAAAATAAATCCTCTGAAGTGATTTTTCAAAATTTTTATAAAAACCGCTACGTTCAGAAAAACTTTGATGTTTGGTAGTTAGGAGTAGAAAGACATAGTTACCCATTTTAGAATCCACAAAATGAGTGCTTTCCAAAAATATATAGTTTTTTTGGGTAAACGTACTGTTTCAGGATTTTACGGCCTTGGAATCTAAAGTATGCCATTTTCTGCCTTGGTGCTTTCCAAATTCGGTAATGTGCTGCCGGGAGTTTTTGCTGTACAGAAGTCCTAATTCTCCCTAAAACTATACATATCTAGTATTGACACATTCTAGAGACATGAGGCTTGGATTTTCATGCGTAAAATGAAATATTTTTCTGGTATAAATGCATATTTTGTGAAAAATAGGAATTTTTTTGTATTTAAAGCAGAGGTGGAAATACATGAAAACTCAGGCAGATTTAGAAAGCTCTGTTTCTCCCGAAAAAAACAATGTATAGTTTTCCTAGGTAAACTATAGGTTTCCCCTCAGAAAATGCCCCTAAAGTGAGAGAGCAGAAATGTTTCAAAAACGGCTGGCATTTCACGTAACCAAAATGTGAAATTCTGCTGGCACTTAGGGTTAATTGACTTTTGGCAGAGACCCCATAATAGATACTTTTGTAACAATTTTTTAAGATATGCAGGTCTCTTGGTCTCTTGGGGCAGCTTCAAGGGCAATTAATTTTTTGGGGGGCGTGGTCACAAAAACAGGGTAGTCAAAAAAATATCACCACGCTCCGCGTTTCCAAAATTTTGTAAGGTATGAAAAGGTTCTGATCGCATGTAAATATTTATTGAATTTATTTTAAGAAATATATTCTCAGTTGTGTAGTGTAAGAGATGTACTTTCCAGTTACAAAGCTATGTAGGGTGTATGAGTCAGCTCTGACTATTAGTGACAGAACAGTTGATGTAACATTGTAAGTAAATGCAGAGAGGCCAACTTAAATCTACAGGGATCGAGCTGTTCCCCTAACCACATGATTTATCTGCCCCAACCACACCCCTATCAACCTAGGCCACACCCCCTGAAGGGGCACCCTGCTCTGACTGCATATGAGTATTTAGGGTGCAACTTCTATGTGTTTCTAAGGTAAGGAAAAATATTGGGTGTAAATAACTGTGTGAGAATGTTGGCACCCATATAGAGGTTTGGATTCCTGGGAAGGCCACAAAGGTCCAGGAGGCAAATGTTGGGCATGGCTCCTTCCAGTCCCAAAGGGAAGAGAACACAATGAGCAAGAAGAAGCAGCTTGGTGTGAGGTTTGTGAGCTCCAGGATGGGGTGCGAGCAGGGGGGGGGGCAGGGGTATGTTTTAGCAGTGGAGGGCCCAGGGGCGCAGCCTCTTCAAATCTGGCTCTCCCGTATATATTTGACATGGATAAAACACTAAACAAAGGATATATCTTTATAAAAATACATTAATTGCGATTATTGATGAATTAATATGAATATTAAAGAGAATTATCTTCAGTAATGGAGAAAAAGAGAGGAGCCTCACCATTATTTATAGTAGGATCTCGTGGATCAGTAGCAAAGTCATTAAAAACTGTAACACACAGCAGATATAGCTAATAGACTTGGGCTTCCCTGCACACATACATTTTGCATTGATATTCTCATCGGTCAAGGATAGAAGTCTATGGGAGACAAAATTCTTTTGAGAAAGTTTTTGACCCGTTTTCACCCTTTGCAGTCTATGGGCATCATTTCCGCAGCTAAACTTGGCAAAAAATATTAGCTCATCACTCTACACATATGTTTTTTAATATGTAATGTCAGTCCTGCCAAACCCTATATCCCATCAGTCATCCGCCAACTGTTCAGTACTGGCCAGTAGAGTCCTTACTCTAGATTTCTTACACCCAGACCTGACCCAAAGCCGCAACCCGTAACCTAAACCACAACCTTCATATTTACCCACTTTGATCTGCTAAACGACCCAGACACGCAACTGCCTTATCCGCAACCCGACCCGCAACCTGCCAACCACCATCAAACAGAAAGTGATGTTACTGCAAACTGGAAGTGACATCAACAAAAGTGGATGGGGACAGAAAAAAAGTTTTGTAAAGTTTTAAAAGGAGTAAAATATAGACAATATAACATAAGATAAGAGATTTGGATGGTACCCACAACCCGCACCTGAAAATACTACTCTCATTCCGCACGGTACTTGTTTTTTTTTTTCAGGTAATCCTCGGGCCACAGTAGCAATTCATTTACCAATGGGTGTCAATGGGATGCTGGACATCTCAGAATTACAACATGTATCAGATCTTATAAACTGAGAATGTACAAAAGCAAATCAATAAGGAGTATTGCGACACTGGAGTGTGTTACAGCTTGTATACTTGTCATGAGGCATGGGTTTCCATTGCAGATAAGTGGAAACATTAATAAAATATGAGACCCTCAGAACCACAGATCTGGCTCAATTGATGCAATTGGCCATTGTTGGACTGGAATGTCAGGGTTCCACCAGAAAACAACAAATCATGGGCCACTCCCCAAACTAATTTGCTCCTCTCCTCACTCAACCTCTTTATTCTGCTACTCTTTTTTCTTTATGTGTTGCATTCTATCTTTCCATCTATTTAGCCTCTTTGTTCCCCTCCAGTGGGCCATTGCAGTTGACAGTACACACCGTATCCCATTTAACTGAATAGTGTTGGGAGTGCAGTGTGCACATTGGAACAATCGGTTTCTTCTCTGTCAAGCTTCAGGGTAATTGGACACAGGGCAATTTTATTCTTAAAATGTGGCGTCCATAATCTTGACTTGGGTGCTGTTGGGAGATAGTCGCCTCAAAAATAAGTACAGACATGTTTTCAGCTTGACAAGCACTGACACGAGGACTTGTCAGGGGATTTCTATAGATGGGTCAGTTTGAGGTTCTTCAAAGCACCTGAAACTTGTTGGGCTAACCTTAGACTTTCTGAGCATGATGTACCCTAGATATTAAAGGGGTAATTCACCTTCACTTTAACATTTAGTATGTTGTAGCATGGCCTAATCTTAGCAACTTTTCAATTGGTCTACATTTTTTTTTTATATTTTACAGTTTATTATTATTATTTGCCTCCTTCTTCTGGCTCTTTCCAGCTTTCAAATGAGGTTAAGTGATCCCAGCATCCAAAACAACGATTCTTCTGTGAGGCTACAATTTTATTGTTATTATTACTTTCTTTTACTTATCTTTCCATGTATGCTCTCCTCTATTCATATTCCTGTCTCTCTTTCACATCACAGGGTTAAAATGAACCCTATCAACCAGATAGCTGCTGAAATTCCAAACTGGAGAGCTGCTAGACAAAAGGCTAAATAATTAAAAAAAACTGAAAACGAATAGCAAATTGCCTCAGAATATTACTCTCTAAATTAAACTAAAAGTAAATTTAAAGGTGAACAACCCCTTTAACATTGAACTGCTGCCAACTGTAAAGTCTAAAATGTACATTTCTGGTTTCCAGCAAATTTATGTTTGATTGCTTGTTTTGTGATGACATGAAGGTCAACATTTAATGCAAAAATGTGGCAATTAAGGGTAAATGTAGATTCAGGGGCCGATTTATGAAATTCAAGTGAACTGATTGAAGTTCGATCGAATTCGATCGAATAACGATCGTACAAATTTTTTCGTGAAATCGGATATGCAAATTTGGCCTCTTCGATCATCGAATAGATCGAATGATCAGATATTCGATAATTCGATCATTCGATGATAGGAATCAAAATTTTAAAGTTATTCGACTGCCTACTTCGCCAGATTGAACCTACCGAATTGTAATAGAAGCCTATGGGAAGCTCCCCATAGGCTTCTGAGGCTAAGTCCTGTTTGAATACCATTTGTACGATCGGATCGTTCGATCATTCGAATCATACAAATTTTTCGGACACTCAAAGGAAATTTCACGATTGTACGAATTCATCGAGAAATCGTATATTCTATGGTCCAATGCTTATCGAGTTTGGTCAAGCTAATTTTGGGGAATAATAGTAAATTTGCCCCTCACATTAAGAAATACTGTATTTTCTCTTGTATTTGAACATGAAATGTAGTGGGTTACTTGTTAATGTCAGTATGCCAAAAACTTGGAAAGTGTAAACTCTGAATTTTTTGTGGAAAAAAAACTAGAATTTTTCAAGATTTATTATACCCGAGGATGAAAAAAGTCAGTATCCGAAAATCCCGCACAGAACTACTGAGGTTGCATATAAGTCAGTGAGAGAGATCCCTAGTCTATTTGGAAGTTTCTGTGGTCTGCACTGGAATTAGCTTGAAAATCTGACTATTTCTGTCTTTTCTGTCAGCCAAAAATCCAAAAAAAAATTGCGCTTTTTTGCCTTTTCTGTAATAAGTAAGGTCCAATCGTGCATTCTAGTTTGGTCTACTTTTTGGATTAAAATAATCAGAAAAATTCTGACTTTGATAAATAAGGCCCTTAAAGTGAAATTATGTAATAAATTATTACTTATCTATCTATTCATAGTTTCCCATATTCACCCCCCAGTCATTCAAACAACTTCTTGGTTTTTTAGGGTTAGTGGGAGTTTAAATTCCAGCTGCAAAAAAGCTGTAGATCATTTTATAATTTTTAAGTATAAAAAACAAAGTTCCAATTTCAATTCCTTAGAATACCGTAGACTACATCATATTAAATTTTCATGTGAAGGTGAATATCCACTTCTTAGCATTCCTTCTGTGTGAATGATTTCCATTCCCGTTTGACACCAGCCTTCACATAAACAACAGCCAGAGAGATTTATAGGCCTATAGGGATTCAGGAATGATTTTCCAATTTGCTCTCAGAATGATATCGACAGGATAGGAATATTAATCTATACTTTCTAAGAACCACATACAGTAATTGGTACATTTAGCATAAACATAGACCCAGTAGGGTCAAACGTTATCAAGGGATCACTGCACCTCTTCCATTTGTAAAGTAATGTTTGGCTTTCCGTGGCTCAATATGACAAGGTTTACCAAGTTATACTTGAAGGACGTTAAGGAGACATATTAAAAAAAAAAAAACATTCTTATAGGCAATAATAAATAATATATAGCACTCGCTTCACTTTGGGCTAATTTTAATATTGTCTTTAGAATTGGCCACTTTATTGGAGTTCCCTATATATCTGCTACAGTCCATGTCCATGTTTCAATTAAGTGGTGGTTGTGTTCTAACTAGGGTTGCCACCTTTTGGCCTGTTTGAATCTGGGAAGGGGCAGGGCTGTTGTACAATGAGGACAAAGCTGTGATGCTGCTG
Organism: Xenopus borealis; assembly: GCA_024363595.1. Lineage (NCBI taxonomy): Eukaryota > Metazoa > Chordata > Amphibia > Anura > Pipidae > Xenopus > Xenopus borealis. The sequence continues at coordinate 155,390,362 of CM044439.1, forward strand.
GGCTGAATTGTAACGTCGGGGCAGGGCTATGATGTGGTGATCGACAATTGACTGATCACCGCATCTCTCATAAGGAATCTTGGTTCCTAATTTGGAAAACCGGGTAGGCTGCTTTGACCCAAGCAGCCCTTCAAAAAACGAGGCTGTCCATGTCAAAAATTGACCAGGTGGCAACCCTAGTTCCTTGCCAAAAGCATAGTAAGAAGGTGGAAAGCCAATCACAGCCTAGCAGTCACACAAGCAAAGAGAGGTTTCTGTTCCCTGTCAAGTGATTCTGGAAGCATGGACAAACAAGGCCTAATGAGTAGCAGGTGTGTTGGGACACTTACTCAATTACACCCATGAGTAAGTGCAACTTTAATCACTTCTACTTTGATTTTTGGAAAGTTCACATCATTTTTCAAATTTTTAAGTTGAAGTTTTCAATAAATCAACCCGAAACTACTCTACTTAACACATGATTAAATGGTATAAAATCTCCCGAGGATTAAAGGGTTCCATGGTCAACTGTAACCAGACAAAATGCCTGTATGGGCACCACGAGCCATAACCTTTGCAAGGTCTCTTTTTAAGAACTTGGACTTATCAAGGGTCCTTTTATAGAGTTTTTTTTCAAAACTGGAAAATCTTAAAAGTGTGCATATTTATTAAATAACTTGAATTTCAAAAAGCTTTATTTCCTAAAAACGTGAATGCAGTAAAATCAAATTCAAAAATAGCTTGCATTTTGCGAATTCAACTCCCCATTGACTTCTATATGAAGTCACCAGCTTTAAGATGCCATATTTTGTAAATTTATATTTGAATTTTTTGTTTAATACATCTTGAAAATGTGAGCCCTGGAAACTCAAATTTGAATTCACGATTTTTGCAGCAAGAAATCTCGAATTGTGGTCGAAAGTTGAATTTGAGTGTTTCTAAATCTACATCTGTTCTTTTACCTTGTGTCTGACTTAAATGGACAAAAGATTTGAAAACATTTAGAAAATTTCTCTTAATATAATAGCCCAATATCTTGAACCTTCTTTAAGGGGCAGATTTACCAAGGGCCGAATTTTAGAAGTAAAAAAAACTTTGAAATTCGACCCTCAAAGTTTTTTTTAAAGGGCTTTTTCGATCGAAAATGGACCCATTTCGATCGAAGAGGTCCATTTTCGATCGAATACAATTTTTTTTTAATCATTCGATTCGATCAAACGATTCTCCACAAAATCCTTTGAATTCTTGGAACTTAGAAAATTTTTCAGGACAGGTTCTATGAGGTCCCCCATAGGCTAAAATGGCAATTCGTCAGCTTTAAGCTGACGAATAGTCGAAGTCGAAGAATTTTTAAAGGGCAAAATCTAATTTTGGGCTATTCGATAGTCAAAGTAGTCCAAAATTACTTTGAAATTCGAATTTTAAAAATTCTAATTTTATTTTAATTTTCACTTCGACGTTTAGTGAATGTGCCCCTAAGTCTTATTATCATAATCCATAATTTCACATTGCAAGCTGGTTCTTCACTTTTTATTGAACACATAGAGTACATCATTTTATGGAACTTGTAGACTAGATACAGGTTTAAAGGGGGAAATAATGGAATAAGAAATAAAATGTGATTCTGACCTTCATTTGCTAAAGTCTAAGATGAGATTTTTTATGATGTGTTAAAGTTTAATACGACTTATAACAGGGGCATTAACCTGAATCAGACTCAACACTTTTTTTTAAACATGTATGTCATAAAAAATAAACTGCACGGCACAGAAAACTAAAAAAGCTACACCTCTTGTTTAATGCTTCAAGATGTTTTCCCTAAAGTCCATTAAAATATAATGGCCAAATGTGTGTGGTCACCTTTTTAAGTATTGAAATTGGCAATTTAAAATACACCTATTGTTTCTGACACTGTTGCTGCTACATCATTCAATAACGTTCATCACAATTCTGTAGTTTCTCCAATGAAGCAACAGTTTGGGGAAAACCTTTTTGGTTGAAGCAGGATAATAACCCACAAAGGGAGATCTCATTGGAATGGGTTGGATGAGATGGGAGTGGAAGAGCTTGACTGTTCTGATCTCAACCAACTGAATGCTTGTGAGGAGTGATGAGTAACAGTATTTTGTCAGGTATGGATTCATGGCGAAATTCTGCATGTATTAAAAAATTCTACTGAAGCCGCACAAAATTTTGGTGTGGTGACAAAAAGCCTATAGACCCCAAAGGAAAAACTACACACAGATTCCAATGTATTCTCTGGCAGAAATAGTAACCACAAGAAAAAAGTTGCCATGGGATCAGTCACCATGAAAAAAACGCTGGTAAACACTAATGTATATTGGGCTGTGAAAATGAGATTGGATTGAAACATTGACTTGAGTTTGCCTAGCGTCACTGCAAGACCAATATGAATATAAATAAATCCCACTAACAATATTCCATCATATAGTGGAATGCCTTCTCAGAAGAGTTGAGGGTAATGTTTTAGTTTAAGTGGGCATATCAGGGGAAAGAGACACTCGTTTAGGCAACCTCGCCAAAAAAGCTGATCTTATAGTGTAAGGACAACTTTAGAGCTCCTGACAGACTTACTTAATTGTTTAAAGGTTACTGGTTAAATGAAGGAATGTTGGCCTGGAACATAGAATTTGTAGTTGGCTAGAGAACTGGATGAAAGGACTACAAAATGTGGTGGTAAATGGAACATATTCTTATTGGACCAGTGTTGTTAGTGAAGTACCACAGGGATCTGTATTTGGTCCATTGAAAGTACTGTCTATTTTTACTGATTATAATGTCCATGTAAGATGCTGTCAACTGGAAAACTGGGCAGTAAACTGGAAAATGAGGTTCATGTTAGGGTAGGGTTTTTTTTCAAAAGGGGTTTAGTTTTCCTTTAAAAGCTTAAATGAGCTGGTGTCAGTGCACAGAGGTGCAACTTAACTGGTTAAAGGTATGTAAGATTTCAGTAATGAGGGTAGACTGGCAATATATGGACAAACAGTTCCTGTTTTGTTTAAAGGGTAAAGCATTTTTAGCTTAATGCACAAAATGTCTCAGTGTACTTAATATATTGATAAGGGGCTGAGTGCAGAGGACCTCTTGTATCTTGTCTCTATATGAATTTTGTGGTGGGAGTTTTACTTTGAAAGCAGCAAGTAAGTTGCAGGTAAAAGATAGTCCCTTTGTAAAATGTATAATGAAGCAATAGAATTCTTAATAAATCAGATGACAATTGAGAGTAGGACTGGCCAGATATGGGATGACATTGACGTAGTTGGCCAGCTTAAATATATTGCAATATATGGACAAACAATCCCTGTTTTGTTTAATCACAGAGGATATTATAGACCAGATGGTTTGAAGCAGCATACAGGTAGGTTGTTCTTCACAGTGAGGACAGAGATACTAAGGAATGTCCTGCCAGTGATGTTGTAATGGCTGATGCCTTTAAGGGCTTTTTGAACAAGCATAATATCTAAGGCAGTGCTCCCCAACCAGAAGCTCGCGAGCAACATGTTGCTCTCCAACCCCTTGGATGTTGCTCCCAGTGGCCTCAAAGCAGGAGCTTATTTTTGAATTAATGGCTTAGAGGCAAGTTTTGGTTGCATAAAAAACAGATGTCCTGCCAAACATTCTCTCCTGTAGGCTGCCAGTCCATATAGGGGTTACCAAAAAGCCAATCAGAGCTCTTATTTGACATCCACATGGACTTGACTCATGCTTGTGTTGCTCTCCAACTCTTTATTAAATTTAAATGTGGCTCACGAGCAAAAAAGGTTGGGGACCCCAAATCTAAGGCTACAGTAATCTTAAAATCCCCAGTTTATTTTGAATATTTATAGTATACTTGACTCATGGATCCTAAATAGTGATGGGCGAATAAATTCTCCCTAGTCGAATTCGCAGCGAATTTCCGACACTCGACGATGGCGAAAGTTTCTCACTAAAATTCGCAGCGTTGTTTGTTTCGCCGCTCGTCTCGTTTCGTCGCACGTCGAGTTCGTCGCTTCACTTCAAAACAGCACAATCTGTGCAGTGAAAAATATTTTTTAAAATAAATGAATATATATATATTAAAATATGCCTTTTTAATGTTTCACTATTTTAAATAATAATCACAGATGTTTTTAAGAAGCTGGCAAAATGGGAGGCCTTTTTTTCTTTTGAAAAGATAAGAGTCCAGTAACAATGCAGGGCATGTGTGTAACTAAGTGACACACGTGTGTAAATTGCTCTTCTCATTGACTCCAATGCTATTCAGCACATTCACACACAAAGCAAAAGATGCAATTTTTTACAATTTTTTTTCACATTTCCATACCTCCCAACATTTTGGAAGTAAAAAGAGGGACAGAAATTTTTTTTCCATACGTAGCGCTGCAACATTTTGACCACACCCATTTTTGTGGCCACACCCACTAATTAACATGTTTGTTTTACCAAATTTGGCAGGTTATGAAAGTTTGAAAAGCATCTTTTTTGTACCTGTTAGCTGTTCTTCTAGGCTCTCTGCCAAAAGCCAATTAAGTTAGAAACTTCTTTCTTTTTCTGGCTATTCCGTTCAGAGAAAAGAGGGACTTTCCAATACAAATGAAATGAGGGACTGCAGGTTGTGCTGTCAAAAGAGGGAATGTCCCTCCAAAAAAAGGGACCGTTGGGGGTATGCATTTCACCTGGCAGTTTTATTACATTGCACTGTGCGTCAAAACTATTCTGACGGGCGTAAAAATAAGTGCGAGTCAACTTGGTGCGTCAAAACATCAGCGCGACTCGTTTCGCAAATTTTTTCGCCGTTTCGCAAATTTTTCGGCGAAGTGAAACGCCACAGATTCACCCTTCACTAATCCTAAAGAATGCACACATTTAATATCAAGAGCACTGATTTTACCCTGGCAGGACAAAACACCTAAAGGCTGGAAGAACAGAAACCAGACAGACACAGTTAACTTAGCTGGTCCGCTGCACTCAGAGCTCTTTGAACAGGACATAGGCAGATGCAATAGAATTTGAGATATTGTAGGATTTATATTTAAAGAAAAAACATGTTCAAATGAATACTTAGAACTTATTAAAGCTTTCTTTGCTCAAAGGCTTATAACCCCTTTATTCTGTATTCTCTGTCTCGTGGATCAATGGTAGGATGGAACTACTTGAAATAACTACCTGGTTAAGCACTGGCTTCTGCTGCTCTTAGTGATCTGAGACTTCGATTGTAGCACATTGGTTCTCTTCTCTATTTTCACTGTTAAGAGATATTATATACAGTTTTCCCCCTTTCATTACTGACTATTGTAATAATGTATATTATACATTAACAAAAACACTGCGTATGTCATATCTGAGGGCAATGCACAGGGGCAAAGTCATTATAGCGCAAAGCGGAAATTCACTAACACCGGCTCTGGCGAATTTACGCTAGCGAAGTAGATAGACTTGCGCAACTTCGCACCATTACGCCAGGCAAAGGATCGTCAATTCGCAAATAGTGATGGGCGAATTCCCGCGATTCGCCGCTGGCGAATAAATTCGCGAAACGCCAGCACAAATTCGCCAAAAAAAAACGAGTCACGCGTCGTTTCCAGTTAATTTCCAGCGAAATTCACGAATTTTTCGGCGAAGCGAGACGGGTGAGATTCGCCCATCACTATTCGCAAATTCACTAAGATGAACTTTTTCCTGAACATTAGCACTTACGCTAGATGTTACTTTGCCTGGTCGGACCAGGCGAAGTTCAATACAATAGATAGGATGTTGAAAAAAAAAATTCTAATTTTTTTCTAAGTCCCAAAAAAACGCTGGCGTATTTTAGCATAGGAGGGTGATAGACTGAAAAAGATCGATATTTTTTTGGGGGGGGGGGTTTACCCTCCTTCCCCCACTACGTTTCCTAACATATGGCAACACAACTATACAGGGGGCACATGTAGGGCAATAGGACAACTTTATTTTATTTATTAAAGGTTTCCTGGGCTTGTGTAGTGGAATGTAGTGGCTGTAACATATACTTCTGTTATAACTTAAAGTTCCCGCTGTATGCAAATTAGGCTTCGCTAGTGTAACAGCACTGTGCCTAGCGAAGTAACACTAGCGCAACTACACTACCATTCACCGACCTGAGCGTCTGTATTTCCTATTCTGTACAGTATGTTCTATTCACTTAGATATTCACAACAGTGGTTGCTTTTCTTACTTCTAACCTTGACCACTGCATGTGCAGGGTTCATCTGCATTTATTTATATACTGTACCATACACTTTGTCTCTTGTGTTGGGTAAGCTTATACTGTACATATTGTAACTCATTCTACATGTACCTTCTTTCTGGTCAATTTAAATGCCTAGTTACGTCTCATATCTGTGCCATCCACAACCACCTGGACACATGATTGGGGGTTACACATTCTGATTCACCGTAGAATTTACATACTTAAGGGTATGTCCTAGTGATGTTTAGACCAGTGACTCTAAAACTGTGACGCTAGACTTTACTGGGGTTGGTAGCTCTCATGTCCAGACTCTACTGTCATGGTGGTTCTCATATAGTCCCGATTTTACTGTGATGGTGGTTCTCATATGGCTAGTCCAGATTTTACCATGATAGTGGCTCTTAGACAACAAATCGAGTCTTACTGTGATGTAGGCTCTCATACGGCAAGTCCAGTCTTTACTATCATGATGGTTCTCATATGGCAAGTCCAGATTTTACCGAGATGTGATTGTCATATGGCAAGTCCAGACTTTACTATGATGATGGCTCTCATATAGCAAGTCCAGACTTTTATATGGTTCTAATATGGTGAGTCAAGACTTTACTGTGATGACAGCTCTCATATGGCAAGTCCAGACTTTTTCTACTACAAAAATAATGGATTTTGCTGTTGGACTTTATTATTTATTCTTTATAGTTTTTGAGTTATTTGCCTTCCTTTTTCTACCTCTTTCCCATTTTCAAATGGGGGATTACTGACCCCGGCAGACCCCTTTAACCCCAATAGTATTTTTTTCTGATATTTTTAATGGATGAAGCAAGGGTGTTTACTATGGTAAACAAATGAGCTTTGAATCAAGAAAAAATAGTTAAAGAAATGTATCAGGCAAGGCAAGCAGTATGATAACATAATATTAGATGCAGAAAAGATGTTCTGGGTATAAAGATATATTGACTAACTATGCATGCAAAAAAACTGTAGTGCATTTATCCTCAAATAAAGACCAATGGGAATTGCACAGATAAAATGTGTTTGTGTAAATACTAGAGACTATGTGAGAGATAATTTTTGTGAAGTAAGGCCTAAAGGAATAGGAATTAGAGAGTAGAGAATCAATGACCATTAACCTAGGCTAATGTGAATGGTACAGATGGTGTTTATCCCCATGGTGGATATGTGAGTTCAAATATGTCAAGGAAAAGAATGTGCTCTGATCTGTATATTTAATAAAATATTAGGGATAGTTCTTATAAAGTGAAGAAAGAGAGAAGATTGTTGCGTGTGTTTTTGTTGTGTGTGTCAATAAGTCAATGGGAGAGGCACCTATCTCAATGTCTGGTCTACACTGGGTTTAGCCCTAAAATACAACTTTTTCAGGGTTTTGCCCAAAAACTCAAAAAAACTTAGCGATTAGGGAAAAAGCCCCCAAAGTTATTTTCTCTAGATTTTATTGAGTTTTTCCACAATCTGATTAATTTGGGTTATTTTATTAATAAATAGGGATAAAACTAGCATAGGGGTTTGGTTGCGTTTCTTTTTTTTTTTTTTTTTCAAATAAAATATGAGATAATTTAGAATTTTAGTAAATAACTCTCTTGGTATAGTTGAATATGTGCACAAAACAAACATTCTGGGCAGTGTGATGGAATGATCAGGTCCTTATACAGTAACCTACAAAGAGAAAGACAGACATTAAGTAAGTAGAGAATTAACTCTCATGTCTCATGTTCTTAGGAGCTGAAAAGCTTTTATGAGAAAAGAAGTCTTGTTGAGACAGAAAAGTAGGTGTGGAGGAGAAAATAAGGAGTGGCAATATCAATGGCAGTTAATGTCAAGAATAAAATAAACTGTGAGAGAATGTTTGGGGAGAAAAAAAGAGCGTCAGAGAGACAGGTGTGGCTATTTAAATAGGCTTTAATCAAACTAAATTCCAGTTTGTAGCTCAAGCAAAGCCTGCAATTACTAATTGCATGTAAAATAAGTACTGTACCATGGTGATATATCTCATACGCAGCTTATGCTGGGAATAAAGAATGCTTCTGGGGGCTTTTACAGGTAATAAAATATAAGAAACATTTGGAACATTTGTGTGATAAACATTATTGTTGACGAGGTCCAATCTAAAATGTAAAGCACAAGGCAGATACAGATGCAGTCACTTGGATTTGTAAGTTAAATGCGTCGTGACTTAACTCATCTATCCCATTTATCCCACTTAGCACAGAATATTGTGTCACAGCATCCCATCCAATTAAAGAGTTCACCATTGAAAACAATGGAGCTTTGGTATGCTAATGAAAAGGTTAAATGCATTAAATGAGTTAAGATAACTTTAGATAACACAGTTTCTTCAATTAGTTAGAGTCACGACGCATTTATCTTACAAATCCAAGTGACTGCATCTGTACATGCATATAAGTATATAAGGCTCAAGGTTTATAACTACTTAAATTTGATATTTTCCATGGGGATGTAAAAGAGGAATCAGCTGATGCCTGATGTGTCTTGCTGTGAATATAGCACTGCCTGGGTATTGCAGCCCAACATTAAGATATTGTGTTTTGTGTGGCACAGGGGTGGTGTCAAATCATTAGGACACAAAAGCATTATTACCACTTGCTAAAAGTTGGACCAATCTAAAAAATATTCTTTTATTAGTATTTTTGGTACATGGGCTCTAGGAGATTATAGGGACTATTTACAAAGACCACAGACAGAAGTGCAGGAGTAGTAAAGTGTTCAAAAGTGCACCAGTGCTTATTCAGAGTACTGTTCTGTTTGGGGTCCAGCTGTGTTCTGCACTTCATTCCAGCAGATGCAAAACAGCCCTGTCCTTACCACCTACCATAGGGATGCAGCTCCCCAACTTGCACATCTAAGGGCCGGTACACACGGGCGTTTTGGACCTGCGCTCCCCTGCGTTGCGTTTGGCTGCGTTCAGCCGCAGGGGAGCGCAGGTCTAGACGCACCTCATTTTGTTCAATGAGGTTGTACCCACGAGACGCGTGTAAGCGCTGAACGCAGATTCAGACGCAACATGCTGCATTTTTCCTGCGTTTGGCGCCTACACGCGTTCGCGTGAGTACAGCCCCATTGAAAATAATTGAGTGCCTCTATACCTGCGCTCCCCTGCGGCTGAACGCAGCAAAACGGAACGCAGGGGAGCGCAGGTAAAAACGCCCGTGTGTAAGGGCCCTTAATAACACACAAGTTAAGGGATGAGTAAAGGGACGAAACGGGCTTCCTCCCCTCATGAATACATCACTGTTGAACACAGGCAACTCAGTATCCACAGGGACATCGGCAGGTCTATGTTTCCCAAACCAGAACTCAGAGATCTGCAGCAATTAATTTATTTTGCAGAGCAATATACAGAGAGCAAAAACATGGCACCCATGAACCACATTCAAATTTAAAAACATATGCATGCAATAAGTTCCTGGGGGTGCCAAATATGGGCTGTGATTGGCTATTGGTAGACTCTATGTGGACTGGCAACCTACAGGAGACTCAGTTTGGCAGTAAACCTGGTTCTCATGTGACCAAAGCTTGGCTTTAAGCTGGTAATTCAAAAATAAGCATTTGTTTTGAGGCCACTGGGAGCAATATCCCAGGGGTTGGTGATGAACATGTTGCTCATGTGCCACTAGTTGCGATCCCTGCCCTAAACAATGCAACAACTACAACCTGAGCTTACATTACCTTCATAAAATCTTGAAAATACATATACATTCAGCTCTTGAAATCTAAGTTACCATTCAGTCACCATTTAGGTGCCCTTTAAAGCTGCTGAATTGCTATTTTAGCCTATGGGGTCCTCCTGGAACCTTCCAGGAGTGTTTTCGAACTTTTTTGAAATTCAAGGTATTTCTCCCAAAATCATTCAAATTGAATGATGCATTCAAATGATTCGAACGATTTTTTATTGGAACAAAAATGGACCTACTTAATTCGAAATTCAACCCTTAGCCCCATAATAATCCTACATTCCTTCTACATTATCAATGCTTAGCTTTGTATATTCTCTGTTAAACCTTGGTGTGATTCTCTAATTGAGATGCTGCAAGATCTACGATATGGTATTTTATATTTCTTTTTCTGTCTCTTCAGGAAGTGCCAATTTATGTCTAGATTTATGCTGACATTTTACAAAAGGGAAAATATTTCCTAAGAATAGACAAATGGCTTCTATTCAGATTTGCAGATAACATTTGACATACATTAACATACTTATAAAGCTTCGGATAATTTAAACGAATTGGTATGAGGAGGATCATATTAATGTCGCTAGTTTATAATGGCAATAACATCTTGTCAGGTGAAGTGTTGCCCGCAGGCAATGATTAATTATGATATAATTATTGGGCTTAAGAAGTATAAAATTATTTCACTTTATCCCTTGCAGGACTGATGCAATAAACCATAGCTTTATATACAGTAACAGGGTTGTTTTACTTCTGATAATGTATTCTTTTTATGGGGATGTGCTGGTTGTCCAAGGACCTTTTACACTCAACCATTTATGTTCCAAGGTGAAGCTCTATCTCTAGTTCTATATATTTTAATTGTTGCAGGATAGTTATAGTAGTTCACTATAACATCTCATGTTATTGAATAACTGAAGCACTTTGAGTAGGTTAGACACTGTACCGTACAGGTAAGTCTACTGAGGTCAGTCCTTTCAATGAGAATACCAGCCACTTTAGATTTACTCATTGTGAGCTTCTAATGGTTGCTTCTTATTACTACATACCGACACAAAGGCACTCTTGGAGTTGGGACAACTCCTCACATGGTGCTTGCTTGAACTGGGCATGTCAAGGTTTGGGTCACCTATAGCTAGGTTTGGTAAACTGCTATATCTTACATCTTCAAATAGTGTTTGTCTCAGGTGCCCCTGGTTTTTGGCCCTTTTTGGAGCTTCCTTGGTTTCCACTCTTCTAAATACATTTTAGGAGTTATTTAAGACCATAAGTTTAGTGACTAAAGTCTAATTTCAGGCACAATCCCCATGTGTTCTCCACCCAAAATGCAACTTATTTTTCCCCTTAATTTTAGGGTTGTTGTGGCCATCAGGTTGAGTTGATCCTGATGTATCAGATTGAGCTTTCTCATGCTTAAATTGGACATGTGTTCAGTGGACAGGGAGAAGGCAGTTCGGGGGGAGATTGTCGCCAGCGATTAATCACCAGGCGACAGAATCTCCCCGAATCTCCCTGTATGCCCCAGCCCTTAGAAGGTGAAATATTACACATTACACTTTACTATAAGAAAAAAATATAACACAGCTGTGGGGATTGCTGGCCCTGCAAACTGTTCTAAATTGATGCATTTAGTTGATACATTTCTTATCTTTGTCCCTGAGCAGAATCTCTGGGGTTCATTACAGGCAGCTGTTAGAATTGATTCAATAGTTGCTGCTACTCCAGAGATGCTGCTGAGAAATGGATCAACTAAATGTTGCAAAATTATAACAGTATAGAGTCTGCACCTGAATTACTGAGCTACCACCAGAGACACCAACATTCAACTTTAAACTTAGATTTTGGAAAAACAGTAAAAAATAAATAATGGAAAGTAATTGAAAAAAAGTCTTTATTTCTGGGGAACAATCTGAAAACAACTGAACTGAAAAAATTGGGGGGAGGATTAAACCTGTGGAACCAACACTGTGACCTTGGCATTCTCTCTCTTCTAAAAGAGAGGGGGAGGACTAAGCCCTTTGACTGGAACCAAAAATCAAAAAAAGTCCAAAAAAAATCAGCATCAAATATGTTCTGAAAACTCGATTTTATCAATGAAAACCCTGAATTTTTCGGATTATCCATCTTAGATCACTATGTCAAGAAACAACTTCAGGGACATCTGACTTATACATGACCACGACAGGTTTGAGATGGCGTATTTACAAATTCAGATTTAGCAGCTCCCTAAAAATTTTATTTTTTTTCCCCAAAAGAAATTAAAGTTTTCCCCTAAAAACCTCACCCAGAAAAAATCAAGGCTTAATAAATGAACCCCTAACATTTTGCGTCCTCCAAGGTTAAGTCTAATATCTATATAATACACAAAAGCCGTAGATATCTTGTAAATTATATCCTTATAAACGGTGAGTTCTGATGTCATTTCTGTCACATGACTCACTGAAACGTGTGTATTATAATAAATAAAGTACCCCCAGTTGCAAAATATGAGGATATTAGAAGTTACCTTGGAGTTCCATGACCTGTATAAAAACACTTGGCCTTCGGCCTCGTGTTTTTATATGGTCATGAAACTCCTCGGTAACTTATAATATCCTTATATTTTACAAGAGGGGGTACTTTATTCACTATATAATACACAAAAGCCATGAATAGCTTGTAAATTATAAACTTATAAATGATTACTAGTAAATGGTGAGTAGTGATGTCATCTTTGTCACATGACTCACTAAAACTTGTGTATTATAATAAATAAAGTACCCCTTGTTCCATGTGCTTTGTTCCATGTGTTTTGACCTTGTGATTTTATATGTTCATGGAACTCCTCGGTGACTTATAATATCCTTATAGTTTACAATAGGGGGTACTTTATTCACTATATATGATCAGGTAGTGGGTACATACTTCCAGTATATATTATAGTATATATCCAGTATATATGCCCCAAGTGACATCACAAAGGTTTTTTCATAACTTATAATTTCACTTAACAATGTGGATAAGGACATAGTGTGGCTTTTGTACATTTTCTACAATATCTTGGGACACATTTAGTATTTCATATTTTAAACACTGCATTCTACAATTACAGAAATGAATGAAGCACCTATAGCAATGCTGTATGTGGCAGCTATTGTTTATGCTCCGCTAAAGCTATAGTTCTGTATATAGAGGGAGAGAAAAACTATAGCTTTAGCGGAGTATAAACAATAGCTGACATGTTTAAATCAGTAGCAAAAATGACTCTATAGATCTCTCCACAGATTTAAAGCATTATTGATTTTTGTATGTTATTGGCAGCGGTAAAATTAGCTGTCTCCAGTCCAATTCAGCTTCATAAAATCTATATGCAATTATTGATTTTACTATTTAGAGGTTGACAAGTTAAAGGCTTCTCGGATATAGAAATTTAGATTATACATTGGATGTGGGTTTGGAAGTCAGGTTCCATGATATATATACAGTATATAATATATTTATATTTACATCCATTTATTTGCTAGAGCACAATGGGATCATCTCCAGGGGATTGCAGTATATTTATAATTATCTTGAAATGCAATTTAAGCTTTTAAGGAGATGCAGTTTAAAGAACAAAAGTGACTTACTCAATTGTATGTCAAATTTAGTTGCATCTAACTTCACGATATATTTCAACATTAATCTTATATATTTTTTTGACTATGGCTGCTTCGATAGCAGCATTTAACAATTCTGTGATTAGACCCAGCCAGACCATTTAATGAGTCCCACTCCTGATGGAACAGTCATGACTTGTAAACATGCCCACTACCTACTGTGCTCCATCAGGCTCCCCAAGTTTCTCTCTCAGTTGGCTTTAAAGGGCAAGGAAAGTGTAAAATAGAATAAGGGTAGAAATGGTGTATTTTGTATACTAAACATAACCATGAACTTACTGCACCACAAGCCTAATCAAACAAATGATTTATGCTTTCAAAGTTGGCCACAGGGGGCTGTCATCTTATAACTTTGTTATACATCTTTGCAAGACTAGACTACATACACATGCTCAGTGTGATCTGGGCTTCTTAGGGATTGTCATAAATGATCAAAAAACAAAGCTACTTGAGTTCTGCATGGCTGGTAAGTAAGGCAGGGGCTCCCCCTGCTGTTCATAAGTATGATTGTTTCCCTGACAGAAGTTAGGGAACGTCTGACAATTACTATCCACAGCAGTAAATGAAGGGAGAATTTCACTGCAAACAGTCAGGTTTCTTATAAAAAACGGTACACATTTTTTAATTGAAGTATATTGGAGATAGATTTCTTTTTCATTAATGAAAGTAAAAATGGGATTTTATTTCTTTGCCTTTCCTTGCCCTTTAATCACCATTTCTGGTCCAACATTTGCACCTTGTAATTGATTCCAACTAAGACATAATTAATCCTTATTTGAAGCAAAACAATCCTGTTGGGTTTATTTAATGTTTACATGATTTTTAGTTGACAAAGTATGAAGATCCTAATTAAGAAAAGGACCCTTATTCAGATAACCCCAGGTCCTGAGCACTCTGGATAACAGGTCATATACCTGAATATGATAACATTGCTGTATCAGTCACCCTACTATAGTTCCAGAAATATCTAAAAGGACATAACATTTACCCCTAGATCTTCCTTGGCATACAGATATGGCATCATTTATCCAGAAACCTGTTATTGACATATTAAAATCCATATTAAAGAAAGGCTGTCTCCCATAGAATCCATTCTATCTAAAAAATCGATTTTTTTTTCTCTGTAATAATAAAACAGTATCTTGTACTTGACCCCAACTAAGATATAATTAATCCTTATAGGAAGCCAAGCTAGTCTATTGAGTTTATTCAACATTTAAGTATTTTTTTTGTAAACTATAGGTATGAAGATCCAAATTATGGAAATATCCATTATCTGAAAACCCCAAGATCCTGGGCATTCTTGATAACAGGTCTCATACCTGTACAACTATAAATGCATAGGATGGCAGTCTCTACATAAATGGCAGACTAAAAATATATTTTTGAGCTGAACAAAAGCTTACGTTTTTTGTTTCACCCAAGAAATCTCTCTCTCTGGAGACACCAAAGGCTGCAAGAGTATTCACTATCTACTTTATATTCCATTGCAGCTGTTTTCATTTTATATTCAAAACACATGGCCAATCTACTTCTAAAGGACTTAGTCCTTCATCAAGGTTTTAATTACACATTGCTGTGAAACATGCTTGAAAAATGAATTTATACTTAGGGGTAGATTTACTAAGGCTCGAATTGTCAAGGGCTTTTAGCCCTCAAATTAGAGCGTTGAATAATTGGTGAATAAATATTCACAAAAATCGGATAAAATATTCGCCGGTTTTTCTATTGTTAGAAAAAATCATACGAATCGAACGGTTTGAATCGTTTGATCATACGATTGCTATTCAGGAAAAGACTTAGGGAAAAAAAAAGTCTATAGGTGATTCTCATAGGCTTCTATTGCAATTCGGTAGGCTCAATCTGGCGAAGTAGGCAGTCGAATAAAAATTTAAAGGGCAAGTTCTTCAACCAGCGAATAGTCGAGCGAGCGAATATATATTTATTCAATCTATTTGATCTATTCGATGCGACCGAATATTTCATATTCGATGGTCGAAAATACTTAATTTGCATATTCGAATAGTAACACAATCGAAAATAGACTAGTCGATCGCATATTCGAATCCTTCACACGAATTTAGTAGATATGCCCCTTAGTGTGTATCCGTATCCGAGAGAATGGAGCGTGGAACCCTCATTAAATACTTCAAGGTAAAGCCGAGACCTTTAAAGGGGTTATTCATATTTAGATTAACTTTTGGGGGCATATTTACAAAGGGTTGACGTGAAAATTCGAATTAAAAAAATTTTGAATTTCAAAGTAAATTTAGGCTATTATCGAATAGCCCAAAATTCGATTCAACATGGGTTGTCCTTTGTATGCGATTCAACATGGGTTGTCCTTTGTATGCGATTCAACATGGGTTGTCCTTTGTATGAGATTCAACATGGATTGTCCTTTGTATGCGATTCAACATGGGTTGTCCTTTGTATGAGATTCAACATGGATTGTCCTTTGTATGCGATTCAACATGGATTGTCTTTTGTATGCGATTCAACATGGATTGTCCTTTGTATGCGATTCAACATGGATTGTCCTTTGTATGCGATTCAACATGGATTGTCCTTTGTATGCGATTCAACATGGATTGTCCTTTGTATGCGATTCAACATGGATTGTCCTTTGTATGCGATTCAACATGGATTGTCCTTTGTATGCGATTCAACATGGATTGTCCTTTGTATGCGATTCAACATGGATTGTCCTTTGTATGCGATTCAACATGGATTGTCCTTTGTATGCGATTCAACATGGGTTGTCCTTTGTATGCGATTCAACATGGATTGTCCTTTGTATGCGATTCAACATGGGTTGTCCTTTGTATGCGATTCAACATGGATTGTCCTTTGTATGTGATTCAACATGGATTGTCCTTTGTATGCGAAACTACACGGTGGCTCTACCTAAGCTGATCAGACAACCCTACACTACACTGATGAACCTCAAAAAAAAGGCGAAACCGGTCTGTAGTTGGGAATCTGATCAGCTATTATCCTGGCTTTTGCGTGAAAACCCAGTGGGTGAGCTTTAGCCAATAGGATAAACCCATGTAAATGGCATTCTATTGGAGCTTGTTTCTAATTCATTCCCAGGATACCTTTTGTTTATTTAAGTCTGTATGAGGCAGTCTCCTCAACCCATGTCTTTTGTATGCAATGCCTGTACACTGAAATCTGTTTTCCTTTAGCAGTTTCATTTTTTTTTGTTTTGAGGCAGTTGCTTAGAAGCCCTCTAATTAATGCATATCCTTTTTTCTGAGGATTAAAAAAAGTAAATGTAAGAGCCAATGTGGACTTGTGGAGGAAAAACTTGTAGTTAGAAAATCCCACACAGTTATTTAGAAAGACGCAGTGATGTCACACACTGGGCAATGGTGGCACTTGGCTTTAGCAGTTGGCATTTGTCACAGTATTTCATTTTGGATCCAAAGTAGAAATAGGCAAGTCTTTAGCCATATGATTGTGGATCTCCTGCAGCACTTCTGGCTTTCTCTCACTCAGTTACTGCTGCTTGTCAGACTCTGACAGCGGTAGGAGTTATAACAGTGCGGAGAAAGGACCACACACACAGGATGAACAAAAGGTGAAAATGCCCAGGAAGGTGACCTTTGTGTAAGACACGCCTGGGCGATCCAATCCTTTTCCTACCTCCCGGAGAGCCTCTCTTAGGTCTCTAGTGCACAGGTGTACACTTCCAATCTTGGCTCCTATTGACGCTGGCGTTTGGCACTGAGCTTTGAAGGGCTACTCCACCATTTTGACTTTGCCCAAGCTAGGCTTCTGTTTACAGTCCGTGCTGAAGCGTTTGTTCCATGATTGTTTCCTAGTTTCTGACTTCTGCCTGATTTCTGATTTTGACTCCTGCCGCGTGTCTTGACCATTTTGCCTGTTCTTCAACCACGTCTTTGCCTGATCCTTGCTGGTACTTTTGCGGACTTTTTGCCATTACACTCCTATTGGTTCAGCAGCAGAAAGCCCGGGGCCCCAAAAGGTTGTCGGTTGTCGGTGAACATCGGAAATCCGCAGCAGTGCAGTATCATCACCAAGAAAGCTTCCTGATAATGTGAGTGTTACACTTTGCCTCTAATAATGGTACAGTGAATATGCACAGCGCCACCACAAATACATAATAGCAACTAGCAAGGAGGCCAATGAAAAGTAGAACCATGAACTTGCCAAATCTCCTTATGCTGGAACGGTCTTCTGCCTTTATCTCTTCTGTTTCTTCTTCATCATTCATATTTATCCTAATACCTTTCTCTTTCTTTGCCATTATCAGGCATGATGTACATACCTGCTGCCCCTAGGCCAGCTCCTCACGTCACCCCATCCCCTTCCGGTTTCGTCACCTCCCCTTCCGGTTTGGCCCCACTGCTGATATCCCCCTCCGTTTTCACCCCCATCTGCTGTCCCCTCCCCTTCCAGGCCCGTTCTCTCTCCTCTCCTTCCCCCTTTCCAGACACCTTCCCTCCTCTTCCCCCCCTCCTGCCAGGCCCCGTCCCACTCCTTCCCTCTGCAAAATGCCATCCTCTTCCTCCGTGTAGGCTGTTCTTGGTTGGGACAGCACTGGAGACTGCAGTGCGTCGGCTGTCCTAATAAATTTTTTGATGCGGCTGGGCATCATGTCACCCCTAAAATTCTGCTGCCCTAGGGCCGGGCCTTTGTGGCCTCACCACAAATCCGGGCCTGGCCATTATTGTTTCTTGAAGTTACAATAAAAAGTGAAAAAGGTTCTGATGTTGCAGCAACAGCGCTCGGCAGCCTAATGACCAAACAGGTGCGAGCAACAGGCAGAGTCTCTTCTGATGATTGTTGTGTTTTGGTAGTCGAGGATGATCAGAGTATGACAGTGCTTTATTAGCAGGCTCATACAGCAATTACACAACAGCAGTAACTTGAACTCTAGCACCTTAAGCAGTATAGAAAGTACTATGTATGCACAGTATAACTCATGTGTTGTTGTTTATTACATTTGCCTCAAATGCTTTCCTACTATAGGGGGGAATATGTGGTATTTATACAAATGGCCTGAAGATGTCACTGTGCACATGAGTTATACAGTACATACACAGTACTTCTTATACTGCTTAAGGTGCTAGAGTTCAAGTTACAATAGGCTTTGTTTGCTCAGCCAGTAGGAAGTCATATGCTAATCCTTGCAATGTATCCGCATGTCATTAACCTTGATCAAGGACAAACAATGCAACCATGCTATTCCCACTAGAAGGGCAGAGCAGCTTCACTTTCCATATTGTAACCTACTAAGTGTTACACATTTAATGGTCATTAGTGATATTATGACTGAATGCTAAAACAACCATTCAAACATGCTATTTTTTCCTTATTTGGAGAAGTCTACCCAATTTAAAGCGTATGGTACAACACCGATTCTTTGGATGCTATATACTGAATTATAAGCATATTTTTACTTTCTCCCCCACTTGCCTCTCATTTCTTCCCCATTTCTACTCTCAGCTCCTTAATATTCCTTACTAAAAGGGTTATTTAGGTTAGAGAGCATCACTCATGTATTATAATCTTGCTTTTTCCTGTCTGTTAGTATGGCAGAGACATGTCCAGCATGTTTAGCTTTTTATGCTTTGATACCCTACCCTACCCAATATTTGAAAACGCCAGTGAAAATTTGCCTGTTAAAAAAAACGAGAAGCGCATCAAAAAAACATCGATAACGAAGCAACGCGTTAAAAACTAGATGCGTCTCGTTTCGTAATTTTTTTGCCAATTCACAAATTTTGATGGAAATTCGCGAATTTTTCGGCGAAGCAAAACGGGATAGATTTGCCTATCACTAGCCTTGCCAGAAAGGAATGCTAACAACTTTTTACTCTTGCCATCTGGGAGGGCGGGTGTTTACTAAAACTCGACTTTTTCTCACTCTAATGATAAAATATATTCAACCAAACTCCCAAACCTGAATCCCCTTAATTAACTGATAATTCTTCTCGAAAAAGTCGGTGTGAAAAAACAATGTGACAAAATCGTGCGTCAATTCAATGAAAACTTGACTTTATCAAATTGTCGCTGTGGCAACTCAAATTTATCAGATTATCAAACAAAAACCAGAGCAAGCAGACCGAAACTTTAGAGAAAGGTAAAAAACTTGTCCCAATTGTGAAAGGGACCATCTGCCACTTACTACTACGTGAGTTCAACAAGTTTTAGCTGGAGTATTTTCAGATTCAAATTTTTATCAGGTTTCCAAACCTCTGTATATTTTTCTCTGCAGAGTGTTTAAAATTTGCAAAAACATCATTATGTTTGCCATATCTACTGTAGACTGTAGACTAGGGTTTCCTCCTGATACCGTTATCAATTGACCAAGTGACAATAATTGGTTTTACATGCATTTTACATGTTATGTTTTATCTTCTATTGTTTGCTTTAAAGAAGCACTAAAGCGATAACTGCTTGGCAGGTAAAATACATGGAGAGGGGAATACTGTATATCTTGAACTATGAAAAGCATGCAATTAAAATGATTTTGACTTTGACTTTAGCAAAATAAAATGTTGACATCTATCCTGAAAAGAATAAAAAGCAGAAGAGTTGTAATTGCTTTATAACATTAGTATGCTTTATTTTCCTTATAGTAAAATATATCATTTTAATATATTTGTCTTTTGGAGAGAAACTGTAGTTTCCGACAGTTACAGGTTGGACATGGGGAGCTTGAATTTTTTTTTTTTTTTAAAGTGGAGATTAACAACATCATTCAAAAAGTCAGCAATATTTCTGCTATTGTACTGTAAATTCCAAAAATTACAGGACTCCAAACTAGCGAACCTGCCATTATACGAATCAAAAAGAAGTGCTGTTGTTTCCTTAAATATTAAGGGGTAATTTCTGATACAATACATAAAAATGGTGTAGTTGCACCAGAATTTAAAGGGAGACAATGGCACTGAAAATTTTCTGTCTGGCTGCATTCATTTTTATCATTCAGCGTGAGAGTGATGTGTGCACCCTATTCTTTCAGCCAGCACCTGTTATGGAGGTGGCTGTAAGTCCAGGGTTCCCATATCTCAATAAGCACAACTGGAACAGTGGTACAGAGTTCAACTACAAGTAAATACAGGGAGCACAAGTACATTCAGTGCAGGGATCCCCAATTTTTATTACCTGTGAGCCACATTCAAATGTAAAAAGAGTTGGAGAGCAACACAAGCATGATAATTTTTCCTGGGGGTACCAAATAAGGGCTGTGATGGGCTATTTTGTAGCCTCTATTTGAATTGGCAGCCTACAGAAGACTGTTTGAAAGTACACTTGGTTTTTATGGAACTAAAACGTGCCTTCAAGTCTGGAATTAAAAAAGAAGCACCTGCTGTGAGGCCACTGAGGCCTTGGAGAACATCCAACGGGTTGATGAGAAGCATGTTGCTCACAGACCATTTGTTGGGGATCCCTGTTTTAATGATTGGACTTTTCCACACAACTGAATCTAGAAGCCCTACAATTGTGCTTGCAGCCATAAATAACCCCTTTAGTGTTGCTTAGTAGTGGGAGTAAAACTTAGAGTGGTGTATGTGTACCCTTAACTCAACCTTTTCCTGTAGCCCAAGATAATAACAACATTATCTCTATAATCTATTATCCTATCTCTTGTGTTCTACAGGGTAGTGTGGGAAGGTCATGTGTGCAATAGACTGGACACAGTCTACCATACCTGGAATTGTATCTCTAATAGTATGTTATATGCTGAATTACTGAGCTAAGAGGGTCCTTCACTACCTGTAGAGCAAGTGCAAAATATGATAGCAATCCAAAAGAGGCAGCACTGTAATAATGAGGGGTTGGTGGGGGAAGCAGTAACTGGAACTGGAAGTTTAAAGACGATTATCTTTGCCTCCTCCAACAATTTCTCTAAGGAACCAAGGATGTGGGAACGAGAGTAGAATGAGTGTTTTCACCACCACTCTTACTATGTAGTACAGCAAATAATATGTGAATAAATATTGAATTTTTTTAACAGTTGACCTAACTCTTGTTTCAATAAATAAATAAACTTTAAAGGGAAACAGAATAAAAACATGAACCTTTCATACTGCACTTGGTTTTTAAGGGGGGGGTCTTCATAATAAATATTAGATGTTTACTTTGCAGTTCGTTTTTTCTTTATAGTGCATGCCTGTTTCCTTAAATATATTCTTGGCAGAGGCTTTATCAGATATTTATCTACGGTGTTCACATAAATTATAGAGACAACCTGACAAATCATAAATTATCTTCTTGTTTGCATTGCTATTATTTGGCAAGCAGTGCCTGAAGCTGTCTCATAATTCTCTGTATCTATGATAGGTACAGGGGTAAGCTTCAGTGACTACAAACCTTTCCCGTGTCTCGCTTGTGTCTAATAAATAAAGGCTAATTAATATTCCAGCCTTTAATGAATGCCAATAAATTAGTCATTTAAACAAATTCAAAATAACAAAGAAAATTCCCTACCCCTAATAAATCAAGAAGCTGATAGTTCACCTGACACCGGGGCTGATATTCAAGTACAGTTGCAGAACTGTAGAACTTGTTAAAATACTGTATCCCCTCAAATATTTTTTGGAGCTTAAACACCATACAAACACTCTTATTCCAAGCTAATGGGAACAGAATACTTTGTTAACTGCAGTCGAACTCTTCTTAAAAATAAAATCTAAATCTGTTCCTCTGGAAGATTACTACTGACGTCTTAAATGCATCCCTTGAAATTTCCTTTGTCAGAGTACAAGGAGAAAATATGGTCGCTTAATTGAGAAATGTTAGGATCAGCAACTTGTCATCTATTTGCAAAACATTTCAATCAGACGGAGCCTTTGTTAACAACCCTGGAGCGTACGGCTATAATGCTATTATATGCCGCTGAAATGTCTTGCCTACGAATTATTGCATAGTGTTGAGGCACTTTAAATGATGAGACCTTTGGGCTCAATGCTTGCTCAATGACTTACTGATCATATTCACTTTGTTTACTAGTTAATCTTTTTTTTTTTTTTAACTGCGCTGCAAAAATTGAATTTTAAGCTGAGGCAATGTTCCTCTTCCATATTAGCTCATCAGAAAAGAAATAGAGAACAAGCAGAGGGAAAAAATGTAAGACTCAGTAACCTAGGGGGCAGATTTATAAAACCGCAAACTGTGAAATCCTGATGGATTCCCTGCAGTTCGAATTTTATTTTATTTGTTAACTCATTCTTGACTGAAGCCAATGGGTAAATTGTAATAGATCAATAACCATCATTAACACTGGCGGCGAATACAATAAGTCATAAGTCAGCACCCTGGTGCTTACGTGCACAGGCACCAAATTAATTAGATAGTTATTAAAAGAAATCTATGAAAAATAATGAACACAAGAAAGATATAGGGGGGAATTCACTAAGCAGCAAAGTTACGCTAAGGTCGGCGAACGGTAGCGTAGTTGCGCTAGTGTTACTTCGCCAGGCAATGCCTAATTTGCATATGGTGCAAATTTCAAAGTATAATAGAAGTATATGTTACAGCCACTACATTGCCCTACATATGCCCCCTATATAGTTGTGTTGCCATATGTTAGGAAATGTGGAGGGAAGGAGGGTAACCCCCCCCAAAAAAAATTTGCTCTTTTTCAGACTATCACCCTAGAAAGGTAAAACAAACCAGCGTTTTTTTGGGACTTCAAACTCCTATCTATGGCGAAGTAACGTCTAGCGGGGTAACGTTCAGGAAAATGGTCATCTTAGTGAATTTACGTAATTACGATCCTTCGTCAGTGCGCAACTTCGCCCGGCGTAAGGGAGCGAAGTTGCGCTAGTCTATTTACTTCGCTAGCGAAAATTCGCCAGAGTCGGAGTTAGTAAATTTGCGAAGTTACGAATTGACGTCACGCTGCCGAATTAGTGCTAGCGTTAGACGCTTCACGCTTTAGTGAATTTCCCCCATAGGATGTTAGAATATAATGTTGTCTAGGGCATCTGTTCTTCAGTATGCTATTGAGGCCTTTTTCTCAGCAGCCATGGATTTGCAGCAAAATCCCACATTTCGCCATCTGCTAATTTTTTCGTGAATCGCTGCAGAAATTTTTGCCCTGTAAAAATAGCCCATAAGAAAAACTGGCCATTGACTTTAATACATTTGGACAAACAAGTTGCAACAAGAAAAAACTCCCATTAACTTTAATGCATTTGAAAAAAAAAAAAGTCGCTATAAGTAAAGACGTCCATTAACTTTAACGCATGTTTACTTTTATTCTTGTTTTTAAAGAAATTCTGGTTATCTTTTTCAGCCCAACCAGGAATGAAGATTTACAAATATAAAATACTACTGTAAAAATGATAAAATAATAATAAAATAAGAATAATAAAATAATAAAATATGACATGGCCATCTTTAAGGGAAATTTTTATGAAAATGTGACGTTTCAGCTAAAAGAAACCTGTATAATCACAACAACATGCAAACAAAACTGTTCCTGTGATGGTGTTTTCTGTCATTATAACAATTGTTGTATGTTTTTATCTTGATCATGTTTTGTCACAACAAAACACATTTTTTTTAATGCTATAATTGTGAATCAATTTATATATAAATGTAGGTCTCGACAACGTTACTGAATAATGAAAAAACACTTCCCATGGACTTCTTGGTCAACTCATCAGGCTTTAGGTGGCAAGATTTTATTTAAAATGTTCTGAGTTGCAATTTGATATATCTCAATAATTTGCTTCTAAAAACAAGATTGTGGTTTTTTTCTGTGATCAGTTTTTTTTTGTGGTGAATTGTTAAAAAAACACTGGAATACTGAATACTGGCTATAAAAATCTAACTGAATTTAATAAATCAGCCCCCAGTCAATCTATAGAATGCATGTATTCTAATTTTGTTGAAGCAACTAACATTGATCACAGTAATTCAATGTTGATTTTTTTCTATGCTAATGTGATTTGATTGGCACTATTGTAAAATAAAGAGCAGAAAGAGCAGTCGATTTCTGCTAAGCTGGATCACAGTGTTTGCCTCTTCATAAAGGGGTTGTTCACCTTCAAACACCTAGGGGCAAATTTACTTATGGTCGAATTTCGAAGTGAAAAAACTTCTAAATTCAACCTTCGAATTATTTTTATAGGGCTTTTTCGATCGAAAATTAACCTAAGGGGTGGGGGTGCAGACCCTGTAAACTGTTCTAAACTGATACATTTAGTTGATACATTTTTTATCTTTGTCTCTGGATCTGGGTTTCATTACAGGCAGCTGTTAGAATTGATACAATAGTTGCTAATACTCCAGAGATGTCCCTAAGAAATGGAACAACTAAATGTTGCAAAATTGTATCAGTTTAGAGTCTGCACCTGAATTACTGAGCTGCCAGACTCAAACACCAGAGACACCAACATTCAACTTTACACTTAGATGTTGGAAAAACAGTAAAAAATAAATAATGGAAAGTAATTGAAAAAAGTCTTAATTTCTGTGGATCTGAAAACAACTGAACAAGCCCTTTAAAGAAGTGTTGACTTGTATAACTGGTTGTTTAAATGATAAAAGATATGACTTCAATGTTTCAGTTTTTAAAAAAATGTCATATAGTAAAGCATGAACAGTTTGTTGGTACAAGCAGATTGCTGTCCAGTTAATTAACAAATGTAACTCCTAAACTGTAAAAAAATTGAAAAATCAATCATCATCTGTTAAATATAGCAGTAAAGCTGCTTTAGAAAGAACTCTATGGGGCAGATTTATGAACATTTGAGACAGCATATTTTCAAAATATTTTTGAATTCAAAATGTACAGAATTTGAAAATTCAAGTTTTATTAAGCACAAAAAACTTATGTCGGGATCCATAGGGTTAACAGACCAGAACTAGAAGTAGGCTGAAGAGGCAGCTGCCCAGGGTGCAACAATATGGGGGCTCTGGACAGCTGCCTGTTCAAGTGTCTTTTGCCCACTGTACCTCTGGTCTGGATTCGCTCCCATCTGCCTCTCTTGCCCTTTTCCTCTGTCACTCTCCCCTTCTTAACTCCCTTCCTTCCAAAGTGCCTTACCTTCCTCCCCAGCCCTTCCTCCCTCCCCTCTTGCCTTCCTCCTCTGTCACTCACCCCTTCATACCTACCACCCCTCTGACACTCACCGCTACCTCCCTCCCCTTCCCTTCTACCCTCCCCTTTTTCTTTCCTCCTCTGTCACTCTCCCCTTCCTTCCTACCTCCCCTCTGACACTCACCGCTACCTCCCTTCCCTGCCATTTATCACACCCCTCTTACCTTCCTCCTCTACCATTCTCCCCTTCCTACCTACCTCCCCTTTGACACTCACCTCTACCTGCCTCCCTTGCCCTTCTTCCTTCCCTTCTTGTCTTCCTCCTCTGTAATGCTCCTCTTCCTACCTCCCTCCCCCTCTGATGCTCACAACTACCTTCTTCACCTACCCTTCCTCCCTCCAATTTGTTGCCCTCCCCCTCCATTATGGTACACGTGGGGATGGGGTTAGCCGACCAGGTTGCCTGGGGCACTTTATATTCATAGTTTCTAGGTCGTTGTTTCTGGGGAGTCTGGGATCAACAAAGCCCAGTATAGAGTTCTGCCCTAAAGGGACAGCCCTTCTAATGAAAGTTGAGGGAACAGGTACCCATCCTGTCAGTTACAGGATTAGCTCTTGTAATGGTACTAATGAGGAATGTAAGTTAGGCAAAGCTAGAAGAGCTCCAACAATGGATTTATAGTTAGGGATAGCTCCCCCTAGACTCTTCTAGCCTAAACTGCACAAACCGCAGTCCTGAATAAGGATTCAGGTTATAGGTACACCCTGATACATTTCTCCTGTCCAACATGATCCAACAGGACTGCAATATGCTTCTCCATATAAAAAATTCACTATGTTTTGATGAGCTTGTCTCATCAACAGTTCAGGCCAGTTATTTAACTTGCACCCCCAAATCAACTGCTGAGTTAATCTCACTAAGCATAATTTAGTCAATTCACATACCTGTTATGCATTCTATATACCATTGTTTGCTTTCAATGTATCTCTGGGAGACACCATATTATTTCATTTATGCTGGTTATATCTGCACCTCTTTTATTCCTAATCTTATTAAGCGGAGCAGATTGCTTTCACTTCGACAGTATATCTCTAACACGGTGTGTACTCTTTTAGCCATAATGAGATCTCAAGTGTATCAAATTTCATTTTCATTTTTGGAGGCTGGAAGTAGCTTCAGTCTACAAATACTGTGCAATGTTTATTTTCATACTTCTCTCATTACTTTTACCAAGATAATGTAACATTAGCATTTGTATGTCATAAGGCATAACATAGGCAGCAGAAGATATTTTTGACAGGGGGACTAATGCATAAAAAGAATGAGGTGGAACACACATTTTTAAAAGAAACAACCTTTAAAAACTCACATCCCTTAATGTGTGTCACTGAAGGATTAGTTCCACATCTAATAACCAACAACAATAACCAGATATCTTAATTAGTCCTAAAATAGTAGTCTATGGGGTAAATTTACTAACATTCAGATTTCTATATGTTTCACCAATCATTTTTTTTCTCTTGTATTTTTTTTTTAATTTCTCTAAAATTCACGATTAATGAAGTGTAAAAACAACAACAAACTCTAATAGTAAAAATATAATAATAATAGCAAGTAAACGTCAACAGGAGCTGCATTGATCCTATCAGACCTTTTTTTAACCATTCAGACTTTTAAGGTTTTCTGATTTATTGCTAGTCATTTCCAAAAAAACTACTTTTTAGAGTTTTTCATAATTTTTAGCACATCGTTCAACATTTTTTTTATTGGTGCTTTTTTATATTCAGCTCTTTAAATAAATTGTTTTTGCAGAAAATGTGTTTATTTTTGGTTTCAAAAACTAATGAGAATGTTGCTGCATCCAGCAGCCAAAGAGGAAGACCCACCCCTTCTTTCTCACTATACCAGAATGTAACAGGATGTGCTCACAGTGCCTCCTGGCCAATAGCACTGGATATGTAAATATGAATTAGATACATAGGCCTAGTAACTTCGGAGAAGGATAAAGGGTAGGGTGTTAAGGACATAGGGTTGGATTAACCCTTATGGGTCCTTACAGGTTATTACAGAAGTAATTTCTGAACATTACTAGACACTCAGATAGATAGATTTATGTTGCTGAGAACCAGTCAGTGGAGTACAAGGAGCAGACACTAATAGGAAGAGGGAAGGGTTGCTCATCTTCCCATGTTGATGATGTTGAACAGTGATGCCTAGTCACAATTTTGTGAGCACCACAAAATTTGGCTGAAATGGAGTGCTGTGTGAAGGAAGTGGTTTTATGGGAAGGAAGCACAAAGACCAACACTTCTCTTCCTTTGTGAGTTATAGGAAAGAAGCTATGAACAGAAATACTGAGGACACTGAAGGAACTATTGAAATGTGTTTTTATTATTAAAAAAATCTCATAATATGTACATGAATGAAGGTTTAAGAATTAACAGGCTTCTCCACATTTAAACGACATGCAAAACCTACAATTTCCTTCCATGTTTATAAGTTGGGCACATCTCCCCTACCAAAATGGCATCACTTCTCATTCATATATATATATCCACTACACCACATTTTCCTAAAACAAACAGAAGCTTTTTCCTGGCAGACATTTCCCTCTGACACATCATCAGTGCATTTATATCTGCAAATAGCACTGCAATGTGCACAGCAAAAATGCAGTTTTAAATAGGCAGAATTTTCTTTGATAAAAGTTCCTGCTGGGATCAAGCAATGTAATGGATAAGCTGAAGATAGGAAGTTAGGAGTAGTTTCCATGGGAACCAGCAATGCCATCTTTTTATTGGCTGCTAGACTAGAGGGCATGTTTGGTAATCTGAGCTGAGAAAAACTGAGCATGCTCATGAGCCAACAGCTAAAATTCCTGAAGGTGGCTCAGAAGATTAGAGGAGGAGAAGGAATCTTAAGTAATTAAAGTTATTAAAAGGGATGCTACAGCCTCACCATTAGCTTTTGAACAACTGGAGAGACATTAAAATTTAAATATTTAAATATTTAAATATTTCAAAGAAGCTGTTCACTGGTTACATTTTTGGGTGGGGGCTTCTTAGTGCTAATTAGCAATTGTGTCCTAGTGTTTCACTCTCAGGCTTTTACCAGTATTGCAAATGGTAGGCTTTGTCATTAAGTTCAGTTTCTTCTCTTCCATGTGCTTTATTATATACTGCTACTGGTGACCCTAATAAACCTATATTCATTGTAAAAGCTTAACTAAAAGATGAATAACAGAGATGTTAATTCAAAGAAACTGTCTCAAAAGGACTTTGACCCATCTGCATCTGCAGTAATTGTACCTGCCCACTTCCCTTGTTTTACATTTATATGTAATCTTTATGTAATTTGGATCTCCATACTTTGTCTGCTTTAAAATAGTTTAAATATGAAATAAACCCAATAGGATTGTATTGCCTCCAATAAGGATTCATTGTATCTTAGTTTGGATCAAATACACAGTTCTTTTTTATTATTACAGAAAAAAATTAATAATTTTTTGATTATAATGGAAGATGGCCTTGCCTTAATTTGCAGCTTTCTGGATAACATGTTTCTGGATAACGGATAATTCTGTACTTACATACAAATGTTTCAGTTCCTAAATAAGCCCTGTGCTGTAGACGTGGTGATCTTACCTTGCCCTAATTAAATCTCTGTCATCTCTACCCTCTGCCAGAAGTCAAGTTATGACTTACTGTATATTATAAAGGCATCTGTTGACTTATTTGAGTCTCCATTTTCCTCTGTGCAAATGAAAGAGCAAAAAGGATGAAAAGGCATTAATAAGGTCTGCAAAATAGAGCCGAGGCAATGCTAAGTACCATGTATGTCAATCACGCTTGCAATTAGTTAAATCAAAGCTTCCAGCTTCAGAGAGTCACATTGAGGGTGCATTTCCATAACATCACAGTCATTACAGCTCCAACTGCAAATTAATCATATTTTCCCAAATAACATCCCCCCCCCCCCAAAAATAACTCCAGTTGGAAAACATCAATAAGAATTTTTTGGATGATATCCATGACTAAATGCAATAAAATAATTATATTGTTTATTGTCTGTATACTTGCATGGAGTAATGCACACCCTGCTTCTATATACAGGGTCAGACTGGTCTGCCAGGGCACCAGGGGAAAACCCAGTGGCTCTAGTCCTGTTGGGCTCCACTGTGGTGTTTGGCTGGTGTATTGCTAGAGCTCTAGGAGGCTGGAATGCTTGGGCAATAATATGCTGTTAGTTATCTGTGATGACAATAATCATCCGGGGGGTTGCTGTAATGTGCAAAAGCTAGGAGAAGGATGAATGATGAATGCGACCCTTTCTTGGGTTTTCATGTGCGCCCCACTGGTTAGAAATTAATATTGGGAAGTTCCCTATAAAAGCACATGGCTACAAGCTCACTGATTTTATAGTATCACTGAATTTCATAACTGCTAATATCCTCATATCCATTTGCAGTGGCAAGTCCATAATCGTTCTTAAATAGGTGGCAGCTGAATAAATAGTTGGAGGGAGGTGGAGCTATCAAATACTGAAGGTCTTCATTAGGACTAGTATGTGTTCTTAAATTAGCCTTCATATCGGTGCAATAAGAGACACCACTGTAGTGATTGATTCCCATGACAATTTATATTTTAGGGTAACAGAAAATCATTCCCTGCTGCAACCTTGTGCTTGGACTATTCCCACCATCTCTCTTATATCCATAATAGAGCTTTGTCACGTTAATATGTAAACATATGGTTCCCTAGATGTGTGTATAACTGTATGATGACATGGTGATAACTTATACACAGAATAGTGGCCATTTTTACATAGAGTGGGGGTCATTTATAAACTTCGCGCATGGGCAGATTGATTCGCAGAGTGAATATATTTGCCCTGCACCTGGTTATATTTATAAAGCTGAATAGTGTGCAAACAGATTTGCGAATTTGTTTTTCACATTGCGAATGTCTATAGGAGCTTTTTAAATATGGCAAAAATCCCAAATTGCGAACACTCTGCGCCACAACTTTGGTGGCGGAGAAAATATTTGCAAAACTGTTTTGCAAATTGCGAATTTAAGTTACTGTTAACGCTATTTTCACGCAAAACAACCTCGCAAAGTGCCTGTACTCACGCAAAGACCTGTCTTGTTTGTGAATTGTTTGCGAAAATTCATCCACAAAAAACGGAAAGACGGGCAAAGTAGTGCAATATATTAGTGTTCAGGAAAAAGCATGGGCAAAACTACCATTTGCGAACAATTATGCGCTGCAAGAACTTTATAAATGACCCCCAGTGTGTCTAAATTTTCCTGCATTTTGTAATAATAGTCATTTACAATAATATTCTGAAGGAAAGTATAAATCACTGGTGGTGAAGCACTCCCCAGTGATCAAAATCAATTATCAGATGCCAAAGGGCAGTGCTTCTGTCAGTATAAACCTGCACCAGCCCAATGTACTTCATTGTCAGCACCACAGAGCCATCTTCTCTTCTTCTTCAGTTGCACATGTGCAGGAGAGTGAGAAACCAAACTTTAAGCAAAAAGACAGCTTTTTCACCAGCATGGGAAATAAGTGATTATAATTAGTGTGATATATATATATTTGGCAAAACTTCGTATTTCATCATCATAGTGATGAGCACATTTTTTGAGACAAAAAAAGCTAAACCTTTGCATAGCAAAAATGCTCAATTTAATATTCGCCAGCGACTGATTTTACCTTCCGAGCAGTTTTAAACATTTGCAATGGTGCCATTATAAATAACGCTTGTGACTTTTAAGTACATTACCTCTTTAGGGTTTCAGAGATATAAAAAAAACAGTGGTACCATGTTAGCCAGTAGCAAAAACAACAAATAAAAAACAAACGCAAACAAAAAATATTGTAAAAGTGATACCTATACTGGCCAACAATAAAAATACAAACTGCAGCAAACTTTTGTAGCACCCTTTGTCAGGCCCCCCCAAGACCTCCCCAGTTGCATGCCTCCCTCCCTTGTCATAGCAAACTTCCCTCCACAGCAAACCCTCCTCTGCCCTCTTCCGCCCCCCCCTCAAGTGAGTGAGCAGACGGGGCAAGTGGGCACAGAGAGCTGAGTGGGCGGGTCAAACATGCAGGGTGGTTGGAATGGGTTGGGCAAGCAGGCGGAGTGGGCAGAGATCAGGAGCGAATGGGGGGAAGGTCAGATGGTATGGAGCAGGTCTGGGCTGGCGGGGGCCAAGTCCGATGCTGGTCAGGCAAAATACAAATTATCTTTTACATAAGTGAAGGTTATTCATGGACAACTTACTAATTTATTGGCCATGAATACCTAAGCTAAGTTTCTTGGTAGTGTTGTTAATTATCAAGGAAAAAATTTCGTTTGGTTGTCATATAAGGTGATGCTACAGGGCAGGTCTGGACTGAGAATCAGGTACACAGATGCCCAATCAGCCCACACCAGCCCAGTAAATACTGACTTTCTATGGGACTTTATTACAGCCCCTCTGGCATTTGCCAGAACCCACAAATTGCCAGTCAAGGCCAGCTCCAGGGCTGATTATTGAATCCTGATGCAAATTGCACTGGTTTCAAGACTGGCATGTGTTCATAATCTGAATTAATTACTAATCAACTTTGTATTGAGACTTTTATAGTCTTTATATACAGTATGTTCTGAGTCTATCCCTAAATTTAGGTAAGGGACAGCAGCACAGAGCATGTGCTGGGAATCAGCAGAAACAAGAAAGGAAGTTACTGGGGTATCTTTTGAGGTGCAGATTTTGGGCTGGTTTAGAACACCAATAGTTAAAAACGACGCAGCGCGTCAAAAACGGCGCGACGCGCGTCAAAAACGACGCGATGCGCGTAAAAAAAAACTTTTTTCGCGAATCGGCAAAAAATTCGCGAATTTCTCTGGAAATTCGCGAATTTTTCGGCGAAGCGCGGCCATTTCGCCCATCACTAAACACCAAAACATAACCTGCAGCATTTCTACTTCTTTTGTTAAGATTTAGTTATCATTCAGTGCTCTGAGGTAGAGAAATACAGTGATAATAACGAAAGATTATATATACAAATATGTGTATTATTAGTGATGGGCGAATTTATTCGCCAGGGGCGAATTCGCGGCGAATTCCCGTGATTCGCCGCTGGCGAATAAATTCGCGAAACTGCCCAAAAAATTCGCCCAAAAAAATTCGCCGTGCAAAAACGAGTCGCGCGTCGTTTTTGACCCGACGCGCCGAAAATGACGCAACGCGTCGGAAACGACGCGCGTCAAAACCGACGCGACGTGTCGCATTTAATGCGACGCACGTCAAAAACGACGCGCGACTCGTTTCGCGAATCGGCGAAAAATTTGCGAATTTCTCTGGAAATTCGCGAATTTTTCGGCGAAGCGAAACGCGGCCGTTTCGCCCATCACTATGTATTATATGTAATGGTCCTGTTATGTATAGGTACTGTATGTTTCGATATGTTTGGGTTAATCTTGTACCATGATTTGGTGGGAGGATATTTATAGAATTTTTTATTTTTATCTTAGCTTACTGCCTGATGAACCCATATTGCTGGTGAAATGTATTGCAGTTTATTCTGGTATCCTATATCTTTAATATGTTTGTGCATTTTTATATCTAAAAGTAGCGATGAGCAAATCTTTTCAGCACCCATGGATTCCTGCTGAAATTCCTCATTTGCCACCAGCAATTTTTTTTCGTGAAACTGCAGCAAAAATTTAGTGCAGAAAAATTAGCTGCAACAATAAAGTCACTGAGACAAAATGTTGCTGAGTCAAACAAATCGCCAGAAGAGAAAATGGCCATTGACTTTAACGCATTTGTACTTAAAAGTTGCCATTTATTGCATTTTTGATGAGTAATGACTTCAATCCGTTTTTGCTAATTTTTCACAGTTTTGCAATTTTTTTTTCACAGTTTTGCAAATTTTTTCTAAACAGGATAGATTCACTCATCACTATCTAAAAGTATGTTCAAATACAATAACCTCTGATGCTTTATTCACCAGTAGATCTTCTAGAAAGGGGGATCCACCTTATGATGAGAACAGTGAGAGCTGTGAAGTTGTGGAAATTTCTCCTTTGGTCAGCTGTACTGGCAGATACATTAGATAGCATTAAGAAATGATTGGTTGCCTTTTTTGTGACCCAGTTATTGAAATAACAAATGTACAAATGGAGCCAAGGATTTGTCTTATAATTAAATCCAGATTTACGATTTTGTATCCCATCACATGCTTATAAAAAATCTGGATGCATTTGTTATTTTGTTAGGTTCCTGGTATACAATGTACATAAGTAATGCTGTAATATTAAATTGATCATAACACATTCAAACAAGACTGAAACTTTTCTGTAATAATTGCAGAAAAAACAACTTCTTGTTATCCATAAATGGACAAATCAAGGTTGTCCCCTCTCATCAGTATTATTCAGGAGGAGGATAAATGTGTAAAAGTTTCTGACAGAAAATAAAAGGAAAGACTATGTTAAAACAAAGAGTTTTTATTATTGGCTTCATCTTTTACAATAAGCATTTACCATTGAGCTACTAAAATATTATCTGCTATTTTCTCCATATTAAACATATAAGAAGAATAGTATTTGCACTAAAATAGCTGCACTAAAAATAGAATTCACAGAAAAATTAGTTAACTTGGAAAAAAAATTTAATTTATAGTGTATTAATATAAATGTTAAAACATTTATAGACTCGTGAACTAACATATAGATCATGAACTATTAATTCTTGTCACTTGTACTTTATGGAATAATAAGCTTTAGCTGTGCCTAAAATTGTATTTTTGCCAAAATAAAATGCTTAAATGTCTTTGTTACTTGGAAAATGGGACTATGTGTGTTAATTAATTAAAGAAGAATAGAAAATGTATTATAAAAAATAAAAACATTCTTGAGTAATTAAATTTTTTAAATTTTTTCTTAAAATAGAAAAAAACAAATCAGTGCACCATGTCTGATAGGAGACAAAGAGAAAAAAATCAATCTTAAATCTAATGAACTCTTAGTTTTTCTGCTTGGACATGTTGGACCATTTCTCTCCAGGTCAACATGCACAATTAGCTTCTAAGCAATTCAGGGAAATTACACTATAGTACACTTTACTTGTGCTGAAGGTTAACTTTCCAATCAGGAAAGCTCATTTTTGAGATAATAGCCACCTTTTAAAGGTATCCAATGACTGGACAATTCACATTGAAAGGGAAATAATAACAGTATCAAGAGCAGAAGAGTGGTTCATAGGAATAAAAACAGACTTTGTTGTGGTATTTACAACATTACCCAAGGCTATCTCAGCAGACAATGCACACCAATGTCCAGGTGGGTGTGATTCTGTAGTTGAGTTAGTTGTGATGCCAGTGTGAGCTGCCTCTGAAAGCAATAGAAGAGTGAATCCCTTCAAGAGAGGATTTGGCACATATACAGTATTGAGCCTAACAGGAAGACACATTACAGGCTGATGTACTGAGCATAACAGGAAGACACAATACAGGCTGATACATTAGATAGCTTTAAGAAGGGGTTGGATGGCTTTTTAGCAAGTGAGGGAATACAGGACTCTGGAAGATAGCTCATAGTACAAGTTGATCCAGGGACTGGTCCCGTTGCCATTGTGGAGTCAGGAAGGAATTTTTTCTCCCTTTGAGGCAAATTAGAGAGGCTTCATATTGGGTTTTTTGCCTTCCTCTGGATCAACTAGCAGTAAGGCAGGTAAAAAAAGGGGGTTGAACTTGAACTTACTAAGAGAGGCCTTGTGTAATTTTGCCTGCTATGTGGGAAGCTGCTACTTTCCAAAGGAAAAGGTACTCTGGGGAATAAGAGCTCTGGGGAAAGGGGCATTGCATTTTGAACTGTGTGCTTTTCAACCCTTCCAGAGAAGTGGGACTGTGTTGAACAAACAGTTAGAACCTACTAGGGATTTAGGTAGTGTCCCATATATTCCCATAAAGGCGTGACTTGTGTATTAGTTGTTATATTACGGTTTATATAAAGTTAATTTTTGTTCATCTGCAAACTGTGTGTTTGATTTTTCCTAGGGGATTCCCCTGAGGTAAGTTTCTCAGTGCTTCCTAGGTGGAGGCACTGCGCTGTAATTCCCAGTTTCCAGTAATTTTCATATGCAAAAGGGACTCAGGGCCCCTGAATTGCTAGGAAGATTATATTTAAAGAGACAGTAGCCCAAATTAGCATTATAGTTTTATTGACCAAGAGAAAGGCCACTGGCAAAATTCACCGTCAGATTTTTTGGGCATAAAATTTGCGATTTTCACGTTTTTACATGAAATGTCTGATTTTCACAAATTTTTCGTGAAATGCACAGCACATTGTGACACCATGTGGAGATAGCTTTGAGTATCTTAGTGTATACCTCTAGGGGGCAGATCTACTTAAGGGCAAAGTGGGCTTTTTTAGGGAAAATTCCCAAAAATTATAAATTCGCAGGGACATCCACAATTTACTAAAAATGCAAAGCAGATAATTCGCAAAAAGCACAACAATAAACTGAATCTTCATTTAGGTGATTATTAATCCATGATTTCATCAAAGAGCGAACTTTCCAATATGTTACCTTTTTCGAGCCTGATTTGTCAGGTAGATAGATAAGATGAAGCTACATTCTCAACATTATTATGTCTGTGACAGCATTTCCTGTATGCCAAAATCAAAAGTCATAAAAAAAGACAAATGGCTGGTAATGTGGGATTATGTTAACAAGGTGTAACTGTTAAACATTTTATTTAAAATAACCATTTAAAGCTCATGTCACATTTGTTTTATGGTGGTCTCACATTAGGACAACAGAAGATCTCTTTTTGTATTTATTTTGCTTCCTTGGACATTTTTTAAAAATAAAAGGGCAGTTCCAGCAATTTCACCAACTAAAAAGACATATATGATCTGCATATACCCATCATATTTAAACTGATGCAAGTGTACAGTATGTTAACTAAGTTTCACTAGGAAGAAAGTAGCGCTAGAGAAAATTCACTTAGAAATGTTTGCATTGATGAAGTTTGGCTGGTGAAAGTACTTCAGCGTTCATTTGCCGAGGCAAAACTTCTCATTTTGATAAATACGCATATTCACTGTGAAATAACGTCTGGCAAAGTTACGCTGTAAATGCCCCTTGAGGTTTGGATCCCATACAGCAGAAATGGATCAGGGAAAAGACTATGCCTGAATTGCTCTTCAAAGTTTCATTCTAGGCAAATCAGAGACTAGGGCAGAGCTACTCCATGCTATCAATCCTTGTTGGAGCTCAGGCTACTTATTATATTTATATCTGACTATCTTCCTTTCCTAGAAAGTAGGGATGCAACAAATCCAGGATTTGGTTCAGGATTAGGCCAGGATTCTGCCTTTTTCAGCAGTATTCAGCCAAATCCTTCTGCCCAGCCAACTGAATCTGAATCCTAATTTTCATATGTAAATTTGGGAGGGGTAGGGAAATCACACGACTTTTTGTCACAAAACAAGGAAGTAAAAAAATGTTTTCCCCTTCCCCTTGGCCAAATACGAATCCTAATTTGCATATAACATTCGGCTTACTTAGAAAACTAGATGCAGTACATGGGCATCTGCCCAGCAACAAGAAGCTTAAGGAAGTGTAGGGAGTTAAAGCCATATCGAGGGTATTAAACACATGGGTCCCTACAGTAGTTTAGAGTCATGTAAATACAGGCCTATGACCCACCCATGTAAAAACCTATTTTGGCTTGAGTGCAACTGTAAATGATTTACTAGCAGGCATGGTAAAGACTCAATATAAACATCTGATTGGTTGCTATAAGTTAACGTAGGCATTATTGCCCATTGATAGTTGATTAACCCCACCACTGGAAAATTTGCAAAATATCAATATTTTGTAGAAAGGCAGTACAGCTTTTATGCAGGTTTTTTTTTCATAGGAGTTTAATAGGTGTATTTTCTTGCACCTTAAGTCAACTTTTAGTATGCTATAGCTAATTCTAAGCAACATTTCAGATGGTCTTCATTTTTTTATAGTTTTTTTAATTATTAGCTTTTTTCTTCTGACATTTCCAGCTTTTAAATTGGGGTCACTAACTAGACATACCATTTGTCCACATTTCCTGGGGACAGGCCCCATTTCATTGCCTATGTGCCATCATTAATTAAAATCATTCGGATTGAACCAACCGATTACTTTTTTTTTACAGGAAAGCAGGAGGTCCCCCATAGGCTACAATGGCAATTGGCAGCTTTAAGGTGGCGAATACTCAAATTCAATTTTTTGAAAGGGCCCGCACTTCGAAATTCGAATTTTCTGATTTTTTCAATTTGAATCGAATTTTGGGCTATACCATAGTCGAAGTAGCCCAAAATTACTTTGAAATTCGAATGTTAAAAGTTTTTTTGAATTCACTTTGACACTTAGTAAATGTTACCCTTAATATGAGTTCTCTAGTTACACTCTTATAGATAAACTGAAATGCCATGCCATGCCAAACTGGGTTATTTATTTGGGTTATTTATTTTGCTTGCACTTTACAGTTTATGTTTTAGAAATCAATGACTATCACAAGGGATTTTGAAATATTAGTTTCCCTTTTTTGAATTCCAACTGGACCTATATACAGCTTAATTTTGGAAATGCAAGAAAATGTACTTACTTTACTGCAGTAACAATGAACCTTCTGCAACAGTAAAAGATCAAGAGCTGCCTGGTAAATTTTCTTTTCCTATTAACCTGTTGCCAAGAAAGCACAGTCTAAGGGAAGATACATGAACTACAATGTCTTATTTTAGTTCAATTTATCTCCTCTTGTTTGTCCCCAAAGTGAAATAGTGACAATTTTATAGCAATATAAAATGCTGTTATCTAAAGAAAAAAACAAAAAACCCAAGCAACCACGAAAAGTGCTCACCTATTCTAGTTGCTAGTTTAATGCAATAGAAGATATTACTTCAGAAAAAGGAAGAAAAAAAAACTATTTAATGATACACTTGTTTATGGCACATAATGTTTTCAAAGAGCTAAAAAAAAGATCTTCTAGCATAATTCTTCTTCTAGCAAAATTCTTCTAATTCTTCCTCAAAAATGGAAAAAATATATCTTCTGTGATAGCACATTTGAGATTTGATTTAAATCAAGTAATGCCCTTTAAACTATTTAAGTGGTTGTAAAACTGAGATTAGATGAAAGGCTTAAATGGCAGAAGAAAGCCTTCAAGAATCATTGGAAGCTTCTTTCTGCAACTAGATGAATGTCACTTGGTAATTCACTCTGCATGCTCCCCTATTGGTACCCACTAGTCTCTGTTGAAACATTAAAGTGGACCTTTCACCCCAAAAAAATATTCAAAATCCTATTTTATCACATTAGTCAAGCAAAATGAACATTAATTACAATATATAAATTATTTTAATCTATTTTCTTCAGTCTGGGAATTCATAATTATAGCAAGCAGGCAGGAGCCATTTTGTGGACACTGTTATTAAGACAAGACTTGTATCATCTCAGAATCTTGTTTGTGCACCAGAATGGGGGACCCGATGTCTATCCCCATGTCCTGGCTACACAATTAAATGGTTAAAGGAAAAGTAAATGTTTTTCTTTCTGTAAATTTGCTCTAAACAGCCCCCCAGATTAATGTACCTTAGTCCCTGCTGCAAGTCTGCTCTGGTTTCTGTGTTATCAGCAGCTTCTTTCCCTTCTTCCTGGTGCAGAGTGAAGCCCAGCCCCTTAGCTTACTGAGCAGTCCATTTGCTGCTGTTCCACAATAGAGAGGAAGAGGGAGCCAGTGTTTCATTAGTAAGCTAGTTTCCCCAAGCAAAAGCTGCTACACACACTGCTCTCTGCTATGTCACATTATGCAAATGATCTCCAAGACTAGTCTGAGAGATAAGGTCAGCTCAGAAAGCTAAGGGGCTGGGCTTCACTCTGCACCAGGAAGAAGGTGAAACAAGCTGCTGATAACACAGAAACCAGAGCAGACTTGCAGCAGGGACTAAGGTACATTAATTTGAGGGGCTGTTTAGAGCAAATTTAGAGATAGAAAAAAAAAACGTTTACTTGTTCTTTAAGAGAACTGGGGGAATGTGTGGGGAGCAGTGACATCTAGGAAGTTTCGAATGGAAAGTGAAAGTAATTATCTGCCCCGCCTCTATGCCTAAGGCATAGAGGAGTGGCACACAATATTTGATTGACAGCTGAGATTTTTAAACAGCTTAAAACAGCTATGAATGGTTTAATAAAAATTTTAAATTGGATTTCATGTTTAATTTGAAAAGGACTTTTATTATACAGATTTTTGTGTCTGGTTGATGGGTCCACTTTAAGGTGAGCTGTGCACTAGTAACCCTTGGCCAGTGCTGGATGAATGATATGCATCCATTAATGAGCGTCTCAGTTAACTCACACTCATGTAGTTGCAGCAAAATGCTTCCAGTGATTCTGGGAGATGTTCAGATAATCCATTAGGTATCATAAATTCAACCCTGTCTCAACTTACTATGTTACTAAATGACTAATAGCTTTTGACATCCCTATGTGTACCTGCCCCGGCTGCGGACTGATTGTTTTGGTACATTTAACAGTCGGCCACCTTATGCCCTTGCTTACTGTTATAGAGAGTAAATACATTAATAAAAACAACTGAAAATATGAAAATGTGTCCAGTCTCTATTTAACAAAGTGTTAAATTAAGCATAACACTACCCCACCCTACAATCGTTAAGTTGGAAAGGAAAATCTGCATGCTGTGAAAGCAATCTCTTGTGTTGTGTTAAACAATAATAAATACATTAATATAAGCAATACTTGCAACTTTCAACATTTGAGGGTTGTTAATTTATTTTGTCCTTTGTTTAAATTTAACAGCCCCTGAAAAGCAGTTCATTTCCAGTTTCATAATTTTCACATTATGCATGGTTAGCTCTGACATCTCCCAAAACAAACATTCATTACAACGTATTTCTGAAAATAATTTCCACCCTTACGTTTGCCCTGCTATGTGGGAAAATGCTCTGTGTACCATACAGCATGTGTCAGAGGCATGTAAACATCATTTTATGCAAATCCCAATCAATAAATAAGTGAAACAAGTAGAGATATGTGCTCAGTTTTGCATGAAGTACAATAGTCTGATGGGAAAGTAAATGATACTTAATAATTGATGCCTTGAAGATGAATAATGCAAAGACAATGTAAATACATTTCAAAATCAATGTGTAGGTTTTATCTTCCAAAACTAATTAAGCTCCTCAAATTTCGGAAAATATAATAAAATATTGTGTGGATAATTTCTGCCTCAATGGAATGAATGTTTGAACAGCCCTCTTTACAGTTATTTACGAGCGCAAATACTTCCAATGAGGGCATTGTTTTTATAAAAAGAAGATTTAAGTACTAATGATGCTTCTAAAGTTGGCTAAAAGTGTATGTAAGCTAACATTAGATCTAACTAGCTCCCTGCAGTGTGTGCTTTCTGTTCTATAGTTTAAAAAAACTTACCCTTTTGGGGAGTTTAAAGTGTAGTTTAACAGATTTGAAGAGGCACTTACCAAAAAGAGCTGAACCAAAATCATATACACGGAGGAGACCTGTTATCAAGAGTGCTCAGGATGTGGATAAGGGGTATTTCCATAATTTGGATCACCATATCTTGTCTACTAAACAATAAAACAGTAATTATCTGTTTTTGCTTCCAATAAGGATTAATGACATCTTAATTGGTATCAATTATTAGAGAAAAAAAGGAAATTCTTTTTTTAAAATGTGAATTCAAATAGCTGAGGGGGAAAATATTGCCATAATTTGGAGCTTTCTGGATAACAGGTTTCTGGATACCTGTACTGTGCCCAAGTTGGCCAAATATATAATGGCACCCAAGGCAAGCTCTTGGTTTCAAGTACCTCCCACCCACAAAAGTCTTCCCTATGGCCAGATCTGACCCCTCCTCACCCCCCCCCCCCCCCCCCCCCCCCAGAACTCTCCCCAACATAGACCTGCAGATTTATATAAGACTATGAAGATTTTCATTCATCCAGGTCATGGTATATCTGATATAAGTAATTCTAAAACAACTGGACTTGCTGAGTAATTATTAAAGAAGTTTCACTACTCATCTGAGCAGCTTCTTCAGTTCAAACGACTGGTATGAGAAGTTCTCGGTTCACAGTAACTACACAAAATAAAATTCAGATCTCACCTCTTCAAAGAGTTACAATGTGCCATTGTGATTGGATTAGTGGAAGAGTTTATATACCGAGAACTTCCCATACAAGTCGTTTGAACTGAAGAAGCTGCTCGGATGAGTAGTGAAACATCAACAATAATTACTCAGCAAGTCCAGTTGTTTTAGAATTACTTATATCAGATAGATTTACATAAGATTGTTTGTAATTGTACGACCAAAAATATTGGTGAAACGATCATTTACAGTTATGATTTGTCCATCAACGAAAACGATTGTTTTAAGTGATATTGTCCAGTAGCAGCCCAAAAACAGAAGAGGATATGACGTGTATGCTTTCA
Organism: Xenopus borealis; assembly: GCA_024363595.1. Lineage (NCBI taxonomy): Eukaryota > Metazoa > Chordata > Amphibia > Anura > Pipidae > Xenopus > Xenopus borealis. The sequence goes on from CM044439.1 coordinate 155,432,445, forward strand.
TTCAAACTGCTTTTCAATGAACGTTCCTTTGTGTTACATTCATTTGACGCGAGGAATCCATTCTTATCTCTTTCACTGATCATTCGTGAAGATGAGCATATTTGTGGATGATAGCAGGAGGGCTGCACTAGCTATACTGCTATTAACCTCCATAAAGAAGAAGAAGAGGAAAAGATCAATATGGAGCAAACAGTGGTTATTACACTATCATAAGTTTTCACATATGGGACTTGTGAAAAAGATGAAAGAAAATAATCCAGATTATTTCAGAAACTACCTACGGATGTCCGACTTTGAACACTTATTTGAATAATTCGATCAGCCATAACCAAACAAAATAGGTGAATGAGTCAGGCCATCTCCCCAGAACAGAGACTCATGGAAACACTATGTTATCTGGCAACTGGGGGAACATTGGAGGACCTTAAGTTTTCAACCGGCATTTCTGCACAAAGTCTAGGCAATTATTGAGGCAATGAAAGCAGAATATCTAACGGTAATTAATTAAAAAATCTTTATTTAAAATTTTGTACTACAAGTGCACAGCAATGTTAACACATTGAATATTGTCCAACCACGCAGTCTGCAAGACAAGAAAACAGTGTGCATGTTTGTTAAATAATAATGGGATGTTAAAACGTTCGTTACAAAAGAACGTTTGTGCTAAACTCACCAGCTTTTTCTTCGTTATACCAATGTAAAAATACGTTGACAACCAAAGAGACCATGCCGGCAACAAGCGTGCGAACGTTCATTTGTATGCCGCCATACCTATTGGCTCCTCCCACTGAAATTACATGGCAGCTGCTTTTGACAGGCAAGACTATGACTGCTGGCTGGCACATTACACAAGACCTAATACAAGGAAGAACACCATTTTGGAGAAAGCTATAGAAGGTCTACAGAGAAGATATGGCATCAGAAGATCCAAAGATCAGTTGCGGAAAAGATGATCAGACCTGAAATTACCATACCTGCTTTTCTCTTTATTTGGCATGATCTCTTCCAAAGACACCATTAAGCAGGGGCTGGGAGAGCAGGCATTAAGGAGAGAGCCACCTCTCCATACTATAAAAAGCACACACTAAAATGCAGCTCACCCCCACTTAATGGTGTTTTGGAGGAGATCATACCAAATAAAGAGAAGATAACACTTTTTTCACTTAGTTAGGACTGATGCATGGACACTGCGTTGACGGGGCGCATCAGCTTATGCACATTTTGTACATACTAAAAGTCTCTTTTTTTAATAGTTACAGTTCAGCTGTGCAAAAATATGTTTTAATAGGGGGATTTATGTTTTAATAGGGGGATTTATGTTGGAGTGCTGGGGTAAATTTTGTGTAATTTGTATATTAAGCCTCACCCTTGTGCACCCAATAAAAGGGAATGAGCTGCATTTGATTGTGTTTATATATATATATATATATATATATATATAGTTCAACAAACACACCACACTCCAGGGACTTGTGCTAAATACAAAAAATTCTCCTGAAGACGGCTCCAGTCAGGATGCTGAAACTTTGGGAATAAATCACAATTTTTTGTATTTAGCACAAGTCCTTGGAGTGCGGTGTGTTTGTTGAACTATGTTGTTGATTTACCGGCACCCAGGCAGATGGCAATTGTTTTGTGTGCACCAGTCAGTTTGTTTTTATATATATATATATATATATATATATATATATATATATATATATAAAATCCAAAAACAACCGCACTCGGGCTGTCTTCAGGAGTTACAAACTACACACACACAGTGACTGATATATCCCCCCCACTTGGCACTAAACTACCCCAAAGTGATGTGATGTATGGACATATGTATAACATACTAGTGTTAAACCCATCCCCCCGTACAGCTAGGCACAGATGCCCGAAACATGAGAGCACTTTATAACACTACCCCACAAGGAACAGTAGGATTTTGCTGCAGGAACACTGCCCAAGGGCGAAGTTCAAGTAATCACCTGCGAGTAGGGGGCTGCGTGACTGGGTGAAGGAGAAAAGAGTACCGCTAGTTGAATTGGGATCACACATATCAGGGGAGCCTGCGCAGGCACTGAACGTATGAACAAGGGGCATTCCAGCTCAATCACTGGTCTGAACCAGCGGAAAAGGGATGCGTGAATAGAAAGGCAAGACTCGCTCCAGGTGAGTAAGGAGTTAAGTAAAATATCCTGTTAACTGATAGACAGCATGTAGTACTAAGGGTCTTGAACCCTGTTATGTTTTTACCTAACAATTTTTTTATATATAGGGGGAAGTGCATGAGCAAAAAAAAAAAAAAGTTTTTTCTAACATTTTGGATGTACGTGGGATGGGTTTCACGCTAGTATGTTATAGGCCCAAACATACGCCCATTGAGCAAGTCCCTATGGGGTAGTTTGGCGCCAAGTGGGGGGATATATCAGTGTGTGTGTAGTTCATAACTCCTGAAGACGGCCTGAGTTAGGGGCTGAAACCTTGAGAAATAAATCCCTTTTTTTAACACTATTCAAAACTTGTGAGTACTGCTGTTTTTTGATAACGTATGTATAATAGAGTTTAACCAGCACTCAGGCAGTTAAACTTTCGTTACGAGTGCATCAAACCAAACTTCTGTGTATATACAGTTGAAGCCTCTTGGATTTGTGTATTAAATGCGTCATGACTCGGGATTAATTGAAGAAATTGTGTTATCTAAAGTCATCTTAGATAATGCATTTAACCTTTTGATTAGTATCCCAACGCACCATTGTTTTCAATGGTTAACTCTATAATTGGATGGGATGTCGTGACACAATTTTCTGTGTTAAATGGGATAAGTGGGAAATCTGTTTTTAGTTATTCTGTGTCAAACACACAAACCAAAGTGGCTTCATCTGCATATATAAATATACATATATATATATATATATATGCCTCTTTTGGATCCAATCCATTCAGGAGATGTAAGATCGTTCGTTGCACACCGACCTTGCGGTTATCTGTAGTGATGGGCGAATTTATTCGCCAGTGGCGAATTCGCGGCAAATTACCGCGATTCGCCGCTGGCGAATAAATTCGCGAATCGCCAGCGAAATTTCGCTTTGCGAAAATTCGCCAGAAAAATGAGTCGCGCGTCGTTTTTCTCTGGAAATTCGCGAATTTTTCAGCGAAGCAAATCTCGGAGATTCGCCCATCACTAGTTATTTAGTGAATTGGCCGGATTGCACTAAAATCAGCCGTTCGTCAAAAAAAAATGTGTTGCTTCTATGGGGCGCTTTTCTCTTTCTTTTCATTCCCTTATCACTCTTTGGTAGTCAATGTTTCTCTGGCGCCTACTCTCAAAGCTCGCCATTTTGACTGGGCTGGAGTTAGAGAAGGCCTAGCCTCCTAGCACTCCACCACCATTGTGCCCTAGACATGTTCCTCTTCAACCATAGCCTTAATTCTGGTCATATACTGTGTCAACAATACATGTGCCATTTATGTGCATGTGTCAGACTTGTAAACGTAAATTCAAATCAAGCATTTGCTGCTGCCATTAGTTTTGAAGTGTCATTTTCTCTTTAAAAATGTTCAGTCTAGTTTAATGCACAGTTATATGTTAGGGTTTAGCAGATATGAATGTAATAAATAAATGCATTTGTTTGCATTTATGTGTGTGCTTAGAGAGATAATAAACACCCATTTATTCCAGCTTTATTCAGAATAGGAGCTAGTGCTGTGCAGCAATTCCGTATTCATTTATACTTTTATACTTTTAGATCTTGTGATAAAAATTAATACATTTGAACTGCATGTGTTTATTTTTGAGAGCAAAACAGCAGCAACTGAATTACATGGAGATATTTTAATGCATTTTAATATTTCTCATTGTACTCACCTTACATATTTTTGATTAGTCTGAATTGTGAAATAAATTGAAGTGTTCATCAAGAGGCTTTCAGATTCCATATAAGACCATATTAGAATGCAGAAGATTGAAAGCAAAAGCACATTAAGTTTTTTGAGAATTATAAACCATTAGAAAAGAACCTGTTGGGTGAAGAATAATGGTTTACCATTCTGACATACACCTTGGCAAATTAAAATGTAGGCATCTTACAATACTCTATTGAAATCTACATATTACATAGTCTTATAGTTATTTGGTACTGAAAAAGACAATAGTCCTTCAGGTTCAACCCCTCCAAATGTCCTTCATTATAAATAGTATGTATGTATGTAGTAGTATTTAATATAGAGACCCATCTATACACGCACATATTTATATATATTTGTACAAGAAGCAACACTCACAGGATCATTTTGGATGCAAACAGAATGTGTTTATTCCACTCAGTGTTTCAGCCCCTCACAATGATCTTCGTCAGGAGATGAAGGGCAAAAAAATCTCCTGACAAAGAACCCTGTGAGGGATCAAAACTTTGAGTTGAATAAACACATTCTATTCATCTAAAATGATCCCATGAGCGTCGCCTCTCGTAGAAATATTGATTTACCCTAACTGGCACCCGGGTCCTGGTTAAGTAAAGGGAGTGTAGCTTTGGAACATATATCTATCTATCTATATATCTATATACATATATATATATATATATATATA
>CM044439.1:155438035-155449780 GCA_024363595.1 Xenopus borealis
CGAATCAAGTGAGTGCTGATCCCTTGTTCTTCTTTATATATATATATATATATATATATAATCCATATGATACATTGATATTGACCCTTGCCTGCCTGCTTGACTACTCTGACCTCTCCAATCCAGACCCTAGTCTGCCTGATTACATCGAACTCTCCAATCTGACCTTTGCCTGTTTATTGACTATTCTATGTTCTACAAAACTGATCTCAGCCCCTCTGATTCTCTTTTCTGCTTGTGCTGGCCCAGCCTCCATCTAGTATCCCCTCTTAGTAAGACCTGGTGGCATCTAATTAGCCAAGGGCTCCTCCTGAGGTGAAAGGCAGCTCTTATAGGCAGAATGAAGAGCTGAGACCAGGGAGCCTAGCACTGGTTCTGGATTAAGGGTGCTGTCTGTAACATTGTGTTTGTCAAAGAAGTGATCCAAGCCATTCTCATAGACATTAATGACGTTTACCATCTCAACACACGCGGCTTGGGAATGCCACAGCCTCACTGCCCTATCCATCCAGTGAAAATTCTGTTCTTAAAGTCTAAAGGGATAGTCTCTCGTTCTCTGGCTTTGTAGAATAGCAACTTTATAGTTACGTCACCAACATATTTTACAAGAGGTTTATTAATTCATATCAGTTTATAGGTTACTGGAGTATACTGTACCATCAATTTTGCTCATGATTTTTGTTTTCATAGGGAGTCAGTTACTCTACCAGTAGGATTTAGGACTCAAGGATGAAACTGGAGCACTTGAAGGAAAACCTCACATGCATATGGAAATACATACAAGCTGTATATAGAAGTTCCCTGATCATATTTGAACCGAAACCCCCGGCATCAATACTAACAACCTGCCCCAAGTATATATATATGTATGTGTATGTATATATATGTATATATAATATATATCCATAAAAGATGCTGAAGCACACCGGGATTTTTAAATGTATAGCTTATTTTTATTAGATCTAATAAAATAAGCTATACATTTAAAAATCCCAGTGTGCTTCAGCATCTTTTATGGATACATATTTCTTATATATATATATATAGACAAATACAAGAGATCCTCTGCACTCAAGCCATTATGTATATATATACATTCATTGCTCCTGAGGCTTAACAAAAATAATTGAAAAACAATGACATAATTTTTATGTAACAGTTGTATTTGGAGCACTACTTCTTTAAAATAAAGGGGCTGACCCTATCAGAGAGATGACTTGGTCAAAGAATATTTTATAACATACTATAACTGACAGTGCATAGTTTCAAGTACTATTTTATTGCATGCCCATGGTCCACATTGCCTGTTCGTTGAAACAGAATACAACTGCAATTTATTTTCTATACTCCTATACTATATCTGGATTAACCTCTGAACAAAACATCTCGCAGGATAACCCATTATTATACTTAGCTGAAAGCATTCTAATATTTTTCTATTTTAACCCCCTTAATCTAGCCTATAGTTAAGGGGTGTCCCTGAAATGTGTTAGGCATCCATTCTGCAGCAGCCACCTCTGCTTTTTAATGCATTAATAAATTGTGTTTTTTATTTTACTTCATAAGGAAATGTGCCCAACATTTTTTTCTTGTATAATAGTCTTGTATAACTGCAGCTTGAGGAGCTCTGCATGAATGCAGGCACACTGAATCCTCTGCAGTCCATCTGAGATACCAAACAATGGGAGCAGGGGTGAGTCTGAATTACCTGTTAAAGTACTACAAAAGAAAATATATGCAACAAAGGTTGGGGAATCTGTAGTGCTCTGTACTTGAGAAAATCTGTTTTGAAAAACTAATATTTGCATGTCATTCAGTTCACATTTTTGCACATTAGTGAGGCTCAGTGGAGTTTTAGGAGTATCAAGGCACACACGTATTACATATTGCAAAAGTCAATAAATTTGTCTTTAGAGACTATGCCCAATACATATATATATGCATAATAAAAGATGTCTCATTTTCACGTGGTTAATGTTTCTAAAATGTCTTTTGATGGAAATAAGTATTTGAAAAATTCGAAGGAAGTCGAATAATGGATTTGAGCCAATGCCTTAACTGGCTTAGATTATGAGCCAATGTGGTAAGCTTTTGGCGTTACAAAATCATTAAGAAGGTCAGTAGGTTGTGAATGAGAAGCAAGTTAGTGTGAAGATGAGATGATTTAACCTTTGTAAATCTCTGTTCTGCTATTAATCTGTGAACCTAAATTTAATTTCTCTTGGAGAAATAATAATGTAAAGGTAAGGCAAAGAATGAACATGTTATAAAAAAGTAAAACCAAACATAATCATTTGCAAATAAAGTAAACAATACAAATTAATACATGAGAAAGCATATTTGATAGTAAGGCTGAATCTTTCAGTCCCATGTTTCCCAGGAGACATGTGAAATAATGTCAACCAATTCAATAATTTGAGAGTGGGAGCCATGACCACTGCAGAAAATATGTAACAGGAAGCATATCATATTATAACATGATTTTACTAGGATTCTTGTATGTTTTTTAGCTATACTGTAGCACCACTTCTCTCTCCTTGGGTTGAGCTTGGCTATACTCTGCAACCATCAATGTTTACGTAAGGGGTCAAGTACTAGGACTGCAAAACAAAAAAAAAACTGAGCAGAAGGTCATGGCAGAGAGTTCACACTAATCTGGAAAACAGACAAAGATCAGGGGCAGGCACCTTTGAAGGGGAAAAAAGTGTGCCAAGGTTTTAAAATCAAATAAGAAAATAAAATGTGTTTGGGTTTGTTGTGAAACATTCACTTTAGGTGCATTTATCTTGAGATTTCACATAGATAATTATAGAACAAGCCTTTTGCTTCAACTGAGTTATTGGTCTAGAGAGCCCAGACATGACTACAGTTCAAAGGGAACAGATGACCAATTTATCTCGAGATTTCATCTAGATGATTATAGAACAAGCCTGAAGCCTCTACTTTGTTATGGGTCTGAAGAACCCAGACAATGGCTACAGCATTTGAAAGTGTGTAGTTCCTTAGGTTCTCCACCACTGACTAAGCAATTACAATTATACATTTTTGATTTCAGAAACTGGGTATTAGGGAATTATATAAGTATTATACGTGCTTGTGGGAACGGAGGTTGATATGTCAAAGCACATTATCCTAGAGCTCTTTCAGGATCCTGTACTTTGTAGGGCAAAACCAGGCTACATTGTGAAATCCAGGGCTTATTGTCTTTCATTGTGTATTCAAGAGGTAAATGTATAGGGGAGAAGTTTAAGTTAAGTTAATCAGTCACAATAAAATTGAAATTCAACCATGCATTGTCTATGCCATGTTATGAGATCAGTTACTATATTTACCAAATTAAAGGACTTTTTGAACAATAAAAACAAAACTATAAGCAGATGATGCAGATCCAATTTCTGGCTAGAGCTTAAAACAGATGTGCAAAGACTTACTTTTACATATGCCAGAGAGATATATTAGGCAATAAAGTTGTACCTGCCACGGTCAAGTACATATTACAATTTGGTGACATGCACAGGCAAGATTAAGAATCTTTTGACTGCAACAAGCGAAATAACTCATTATAACAATACTTTTCTCTTGGCATTCAATTTCATGTCCTAACAAATGTAATGCAATTTCATGCAAAGGGAATTCAGTAAAGTGTGTACTATATAAACAATTTATGTGTATAATTACATCAGAGACATTTGGCCCTCAGCACTATGCCAGTTATTTTAAAAGTGAACATTTTCTCAAAGAATTAGTTGACATAATCAATGTCAAGTAAAGAAAAGGCTATATGAAAACCACCAGGACACATACTGGATTTTCTGGAGGATTGGTCTTAGAGTGGTGGTTCACTATATAGAGCATAGTTCTTGTATTTTGTTATCATCCCCTGACACAAACTCTCCATAGGCAGGACCTAATTCAAGTGATGTCATTGGAGGAAGACTACAAAAATCCAGAGGAAGCACCAAGACACATACTACCTTTTATTAGAGGACATGGTCTAGAGTGGTAATTAAAAGCTCAGCAAGCCAATTTTATCATAGATCATATGTATACAGGTGGAGATATGGTCAGCTGAATGGATTTGTATATGTCACTCTAAATAGCAGGGATAACCCTCTAGACTTTTTTTATAGGAGTAAGATGTTGCTCAACAACCCATTTGATGTTTCTCCCAGTGGCCTCAAAGCAGGTGCTTATTTTTGAATTCCAGTCTTGGAGGCAAGTTTTGGTAGCATAAATACCAAGTGTAATCCCAAAGAGAGCTTCCTATAGATTGCCAATACACATAGCGGCTACCAAATCACAGCCCTTATTTCGCACCACCCAGGAAAAATTTTTATGCCTGTGTTTCTCCCCAACTCTTTTTACATCTAAATGTTGCTCACAGGTTAAAAAGAGGAACCCTGACATAAGTATGCCGCTGTAGTCATTGCAACTCAGGAAAACCTTTAGAAAACAATGGGCTTTTAAAACCTGGAAAACATTTAATCAAATGTTCAATATGTCAGTCAAGATGAAAAAAATAATTCTGTCTCTTGTTTCAGAAACTTGTAAAAAATCTGTAAATTTGTAAATTGACAGCGAGTACATGAAAACAAGGCAAAAGTTCATGAAATGTAGCATTTTATATGAAGACAAAGTTAATTTGCACAGAAGCTAAACATAACTTTGTAGAGAGGACAATAATACCTAAAATCAACTTTGAAGGTCATAATCTCTAAAGTAGAATGCATTTAATGTTTTATTTATAAGCAAATTGTTGGGTTTGAAACACAATCCTTTTCCAGTAACTATGTTATTTATAAGTTCTGAAACATGATTATTTTTCAACTCAACATTTAATAGGAACATCTAATATGATGCATTTTCTGAAAGTGGCTTAAATGAAATGTAATGGTATCCTGTTGGGTGAAAGGGTTACAGTAACACTGCATATTTATTGCCAGTTATGCGGTATATAAATTGGTGCAGTAAAATATGAGTGATGGTCTGCCAGCAGAGGAATGTTTGAGATATGCATGACTGATCAATACATAGAATGTCACTCATATTTCACAAGAACTCACTCTATGGCCTTTCTATAGTCATTGTGTGTGTGTCAGTGTGAATCAATGATGTCTACAGAACTGGGTGCAAGACAGCAGATCCATCACAATTCTATTCTTCCCTGTGCCTATAACCCCCTCCATACCTTGTACATATCATGGCCATTACAGAGCATAAGGCAGTATTACTGTATCATTATGCATAATATGCTGTATTTTTTAACACTGATAATTGATTATTTTAAAGGAGAAAGGAATATATAACAGCCATTTATTAGCCATTTATTAGTCTTGGTTGTGCCAAGTTGAAGAACGCTTCAACAGAGCTGGAGGGATATGTTATTCTTTGTATAATGGCTCATCATATATAACTAATGTTTATTATATACTTTCCTTCTCTTTTAAAGTTGAAATGTAAAGTTAAACATAAGTGATGGGCGAAACGGCCGCGTTTCGCTTCGCCGAAAAATTAGCGAATTTCCAGAGAAATTCACTAATTTTTCGCCGATTCGCGAAACGAGTCACGCGTCTCCGACGCGTCGCGTCATTTTCGGCGCACGTCGCGTCGCGTCAAAAACGACGCGCGACTCGTTTTTGCGCGGCAAATTTTTTTTCGCGAATTTTTTTGCCAGTTTCGCGAATTTATTAGCCAGCGGCGAATCGCGGGAATTCGCCCCGAATTCGCCCCTGGCGAATAAATTCGCCCATCACTATTAAACATTGTAGGGGATCCTCAAAAGCATAATTCCAGCTTTTCCTCTTGAACAAGCCTCTGTGAGATTTTTATTGTTTAGCAAACCATGGGAGTGGCTAGTAAACTTCTTCCAAACTATGGGTCGAATTCAATTCAGTGAGAGAAAGGTTTATCACGTGAAAATTTTATTGGAGTCTGTGGAAAAATTTGAAGAGAAGTTCTTTCTCCTCAACTTGAATGGTGTCCATGACTTTTAACGTGTCATACCATGAGATAACTTTTTCTCACTGAATTGAATCTGGCCCTATATGTGGGAGGATATGTCATAAAGAGATATGATCAATCTTTTAACCCATAACTAATTTACTAGTGAATCTTTCTTTATATTATCTATTGCAGTTAAAGTTGCTGTACTGTGTTAGCCAGTAAAAATGTTATTGGGCAACACTTTTGAAATAAAAAATAACAAAGTGGTATGAAGGTGATACCTCTATCTCCAATAATTCATCCCTAATTTATACTCATCCTATTTAACCCACTTAATATTATACCTTATCTGCTTGTCTCTTGCAGATCCCCTCGTAAATGGCTTTTACACCTTATACATAGATTGATATTCCTTTTTGTTGGTCATTTGACCTATGAGCTGAATGTTGTATATATACCAGAGAACAACATAACTTCATAGTAATCAGCTTGAAAAGGGAACTAAAATGTTCTGAAAGCTTGCAATGATTATATTAGTTAGCCAATAAAGGTATCACCTTTATACCACTTTGTTATTTTTTATTTCAAAAGGGTTGCCCTATAACGCTTTATCTTTTTTTAATATCTAGATATATAAAGTCCATACAGGCAGTAGTAAATGTTATATCCAGCTCTGGAAGAACTTTGACTACACTTACTGTTTCTCATCAAGTAAAAATAGAAAGAAGTCTAGCATAAATCAAAACTTTAGTTGGTTTACCTTTAATTATAAATGTTATATTTGGACTTGGATAGGGGTTGTCCACTTGGCAAAAAATAGATTGCAGTAAATTTGGGGTATCTGTTCTTTATCTGCTGGAAGGATAGTGATGTTAGGCTCTTTACTAAGAAATGTGAAAGCTCTCCTCTTGTGTAGTAAGGTTAGAGGCAGGTATTCTGGCATTGACAAGAAAGCTGAGACTTTCAGTCAGAGTTGTTCAGGTTCCTCCACTGGTATATGATTGTTCTTGATGGGAGATTCCATGGCTGCAATGAGCTCAACCACTGGCATGTGTTGTGGTGTCACTGCATAGTTTAAATCCTTGGCTAGCTCATGCTTTTCTGTCTGACAGGTTCTTAACACACATATCTTTGAATTTGTTGGATGTCTCATCTTTATGCCCCAGGTTGGTTCCTTTACTGGCTGCTGTGGGTAACTTATTTATTTACCTCTCCTTAACATTTGATGACATTACCCACTCTATCCTGAGTTGTATCAGGTAGTTGTTTCTCCAGACTCCTCAGTTTGAGGGCCTCAATAGTAAAGTTTGTCAAAACAGTCCAACAAGAACCTAAAAAGAAATAACCACCATGGGACACAGAAGGATCTTTAACAAACATGACATCCCTGTGTTTTACAATCCTAGCAACATACAGAGACAAAAATTGGTAAACCCTATAGATCCAACACCAATAGAAAAACAAAGCAATGTGGTATACACAGCATAGCGAGGAGTGCACAGATCTATACATCGGGCAGACAAAACAACTGCTTTTCAAGTGAATGGCTCATCACAGGAGAGCGAACTTTACAATACAGGACTCAGCTGTCTTTCAACACCTTTGAAGATAACATTGTTCACAGTTTTCACAGAGAATAGTGCTGGTTTGAATGAAGCTTATAAGAGGTTATTCATGTTAAAGGGAATCTGTCGTGGGAAAACATATGTTTCACAAAATGCATGAATTAATAGTGCTACTCCAGCAGAATCCTGCACTGAAATCAGTTTTTCAAAAGAGCAAACGGTTTGTTTTATATTTCATTTTGAAATTTGTTGTGGGGCTAGACATTTTGACATTTCCCAGGTGCCCCCAGGTCATGTGACTTGTGCTCTAATAAACTTCAGGTACACTTTACTGCTGTACTGCAAGCTGGAGTGATATCACCCCTTCCTACCAGCTGCTGTAATCAGAGCCTTGTCTGGTCAGCCTGTCAGTTAAACAATAGGCAGGTATCAAGAAAACAGCTACCTCTTCAGTAGGATTCTGCTGACTGGACTGGGAGGACTCTTTGTCTGCCTGCTGTTACCATTGCTTTGCTCCACAGTCTTGGCCTGAATTGACTTGTACAGTACCTTACTGTAGTTGGTATGGGGCACTGTATTTTCAGTGTGTAATAATATCATGAAATATGCACTCAGAACTTTCTCTGTCTAACACTAAGGGTAGGGTCACACAGGCAGAATAGGGGATATTTAGTCACCTGGCGACTAATTTCCTCTTCTTCAGGGTGACAATCTCACAAAACTGCCTTCCGCCTGCTAAAATTAAAAATCACCAGCAGCAATGTACTTGTGGCGCTTCGATTTCCTTGTGAGGCAACTTCGGGCGACTTCAGAAATCGAAGCGATGTGAGTGCCATTGCGCTGGCGTTTTCTCATTATAACAGACGGCAGGCAGTTTGGGTAAATTGTGGCCCCGAAGAAGAGGTGGTTAGTCGCCAGGCGACTAGATCTCCCCGAATCTGCCTGTGTGTCCCTGCCCAAAGGTGGCCCAGTCTGAAGGCCAGTTAGGAGGAGATTTGGGGTGAGTGCTTATTTGTGCCTTGGGTACCCCTGGAACTATAGCAGGGTGACACTCCAATGTTTCTATATATATCTGTAACCTTGTTATGAGCTAAGGGGGCCCAGTCTGAAGGCCAGTTAGGGGGAGATTTGGGGTGAGTGCTTATTTGTACCCTGGAAACCCCTGGAACTATAGCAGGGTGACACCCAAATGTTTCTATATATCTGTAAGCTTGTTATGAACTAAGGGGGCCCAGTCTGAAGGTCAGTTGGTGGGCAGGGAGGAGAAAGGCAATGGTGAACTAGAAAATTTTGGCAGAGCTGTGGCAGTGCAGTGTGCTATTAGACTAGAGTTAGTGCAGGTCCTACAAACAGTTCTGGCTAGAGTACTGGATGAAGTCTATGAAAGGTTAAATAGTTCACAGTTGGTTTCTATAGTTCAGCAAAGGAGAGAGAGAGAAAGAAGGCAGTAGGTAGTTCATCAAAAATAGACATTGCAGGCATGGAGCAAGGGGAGGTGGGAGTACAGAAAGGGGGTGGCAGAAAGCTCCTCATGTCGCAGTACGACTTGGCTTTTTAACAGAGGCTGGCTGCCTCCAAGCACACAGGTAATGGCCTGCCTGCTGTTAGTACAGCATGTGAGGAATATACAATGAGCAGATATGGAAGCCCCTATGGCAAAATAAAAACAATAATAACTTATGTATTGAATTGGGAATTAACATTTTATTTGCCAGACAGTGTTTTTGAGGTGTACTCTTTAGAAAAAAAAAAGTTGAAAATGATGACAGATTCCCTTTAAGGTAGAGAAACTATCCCTAAACAGAGGAGGGGGCCATCGACACCACGTGCCTGCTGCATGCAATGCTGTTCTAACATCTTTACCCTGGTGGTTTCACACCTCCATTCACATTACTCTCACCAGTAACACTGTCTCTTTGAGTTGCATGATACAATGGTAATTCAATGACAGTAACTACACAGCATTTACAACCTCTGTGAGTTTCAGTTGTCACCTCTCCAGATAGTTACACTGCACCATGCAATTACATTAGTGGAAGAGTTAATATGCTGAGGATTTCCAGTCATTTGAACTGAAGAAGTTGCGCAGATGAGTAGTGAAACGTCTTCAATGATTACCAAGTCCAGTTGCTCTAGATTTACTTCTACTAGATACTTTTTTTTTTATAATACACTACAATGTTCTCCCTTGATTGAAGATTTTCAATAGAGAGTTTTGCAGGTTTCACAGGTCACTGGAGCTTAAATGATAATTTCATAAAGGATGTATTTTAATAAACGCGTTATTAATTAACATGGACACAGGGTTCTTTGTTGCAGCCACAGCCTTTGCCAGAATGAATGAATAAGATCAACTCTTTTGTAGTTCATTTTGTTTTGCCAAAATAACTAAAAAGATGGTCTTTGTCTATTGTGCACACATAGACTTTGATTTTCTTTTCAATAAAAATGCATTTGCGCATAGCACTTTCCCCTGGCTTCTTTATGTACTGTAAAAGGATAGTAGATTTATTTTTTTCACCAACCATAGATTCATTAGGAGCATCTTCTAATAAACATTTGAGTCCAAGGACAAACAAAAGGAGGCCAGTTGGTAGCAATAACTCAAGTTCTACAAGCTGCACTGTTTGGCATAATGTATGAAAATCTTAGCATGAGCTATGTTCAAATAAGATAGAAACCTTCAAGGCTTTCATGTCACTGGTTCATGCTTTTTAATGGTAAATCACTTTATAAAAGATGTCCAATAATTATTCACCATATTCATGTTATTTCTCCACTATATTGTTTCAAATGGTCATCATCAAAACCTTTTATATATGTCAAGTCAAGTAGGAATTTATTGCCTTTTATACTGTAGTAAGTATGATTTTTTGTGCAGCAGAGGCACATACGTATAGAATTGTGACAATGTAGTACAGGTTTAGGATCCATTATCCAGAAAGTTCTGAATTATTGAAAGGCTGTTTCCCATAGACTCTATTTTATCAAAATAACCCACATTTTAAAAAATGATTTCCTTTTTCTCTGTAATAATAAAAAAGGACCTTGTACTTGTTCCTATCTAAGATAAAATGTATCCTTATTGGAGGCAAAACCAGCCTATTGGGTAAATTTAACCTTTACATGATTTTATTAAGGTATGACGTTCCAAATTATGAAAATATCCATATACATTATATATAAACCCCAGGTCCCGAGCATTCTGGATAACAAGTCCCATACCTGTACAACTATAAATGTAGTTCATAATAATAACTAAAGTACAGTGATTAAATACTAAAGTGCAATAAGTCCATTTACAAGGTGTGATGAGTCCTAATGTGTGTTATTTTTCCTTTCATCTCTACTCGTTTGCCATTTGCCTAACTGCTCTTGGGAAGAAGATGTTGAATAGTCTTTTACTTCTAGTTTTTATGCTTTCAGGGCATTTGTGCCTAAGTGAATAGTTGGGCTTCTGCCAGATGAACAGTCCACTGCCTGGACGACTCAGGTCACTAGTAATGGCTTTGATTTTGTTCTTGCATTTGGCAATGTCTAGTTCTGATAAAGAGGGAAGCAGTGGTGACAATCCATTCAGCAGTTCTTACTACTGTTTAGAGAGAGCTTTTTCTTGTTTTGTGATGTTGCCATTCCACACTGAAATGTTGCCAGTTAAGATGCTTTCAACAGTGTCTCTATAAAAGGTTATTTGTGCTGTCTTGTTGACTCCACACCTCTTTAAACTTCCAAGAAAATGGATTATGGCCTTAGGGGCAGATTTACTAAATTCACATGAAGGATTCGAAGTTCGATCGGATTTTCTAAAAGATTCAAATTTTCGAATGTTTTTGAAGACCACTTCGACCAGTGAATTTTGAAAATTCGATCGAATCGAATGATTTAAATAAAAATCTATTCGAATATTCAACAGTCACACAGGGGAAGTACATCCCTTTTAAAGTTTTATTCGACTGCCTAGTTCGCCAGATCAAAGCTACCGAATTGGGTTTCATTATTTTTGATCGAATAAAAATAGTTTTATCAATCAATCGAAGTTTACTATTCGATTGTTCGACCAATCGAATTGTGGTAAAATCCTTCGAATTCGAATATTTTACTTCCCAGAATATTCCCATCTATTCCCATGATCGAATTTGAGGGTTTTCTAACCCTTCAATCAATTTTTATATATTTATATCTCGTGTCTGGGGGCATGGCACGAGTGCTAACATTTCCTAAGTGCTAATTTTCACAA
>CM044439.1:155453353-155530131 GCA_024363595.1 Xenopus borealis
GGGAGCTTCCCATAGGGTTTTAAAGCAATTCAGTAGGTCCAAGTTGGCGAACTGGCCTATTAAAAAAAATTTTTTTAAAGGGGAAGTACTTCGACCATCGAATATTCGAATACAATTAAATTCAAATTAATCTAATTATTCAAATCAGTCGAATTTTGAAAATTCGATCTTGAAGTCACCACATTTGCATAATCAAAATTCAAATTTGATTTTTTTTTTTTTTTAATTTGATTGAATTTCGAATCCATCATCACATCCATCATGTGAATTTAGTAAATGGGCCCCTTCCTAAATCTGCCCCTTAATGTTGTCAGTCCATTTAAGAGAGTTTGTGATTTTTAGGCTTAGGAATTTGAGGATCTCAGCCTGCTCAATGTTGACATCCTCAGTTGTAAGGGATCATGTTGATATTTTTGTTTTCTGAAATCAATGATCATCTCTTTTGTTGAGAACCATGTCAAGATTTCTGCTGTACTTAATTATATTGTACACTAGCTGTCTGTATTCTTCTTCATAATCATTCTGCATAAGGCTGAGCACTGTTGTGTGATCTGCAAAGGTGAAGACTTTCAGCTGTCTACCAAAGACGAGTAGTCCGAAGTATATAACTAAAAAAGCTTAGGACTAAGGCAGCATCCTTGTGGTGTGTCTGTGCTAGTATAGATTGGGGATGACATACAGTTACAGAGGTGCTGAGGCAGAGTGACAGTTGCGAGTTTATTGGTACGTTTGTGTGGGTTTATGGTATTGAAGGCAGAGCTGTAGACTAGAAACAACATTCGTACATATGTGTTAGGTTTCGTCAGGTTTAGTAATGCAGAGTGTAGTGCTAGTGCTAGGGCAACTGCATCTTTTGTAGATCTGTTTGGACGATAAGCAAATTGGAGTGGGCCCAGACAGTTGGATTATTATTAGAGAGTATTACTAAACTTAAGTTGTATCTTGATGGTGAAATAAAAGTTATTTATATTTTGTATCCAATATAAGTCAGGGAATCCTATTTATTAAAAGTCAAATATTAGTGTCTTTTGAATGACTAAATTCACTTTCTCTAAAACCATGAATGTCATGAAATTTATTTAAAATTTATATATTTATATATTTTATAAAAAAATTCCAAATGAAAAAGCACGAACGGGAAAGTCCCAAAAACTGCTACTTTCTTGTATTGTTGCACAAAAGCCATTGACAAAAATACGCGAAAACCTCTTAAACCATGAATCAAAGAAAGATCTTCCAGTCGTAAAAGGGACATCTGCCATTGACTTTTATATGATTTCTACATGTTTTAGCTTGAATATTTTCTTATTTGGAATTGTCTCAGTTTTGTCTCATAAATTCTGAAAAGGTTGTGCTTTTTTTCAAAACTTTTAGAATTTTTGCCATCAAAAAGCCTGACCCAAAAAAGTTGTGGCTTAAAGGGCAAGGAAAGGCAAAGAAATAAAATCCCATTTTTACTTTCTTTAATGAAAAAGAAATCTATCTCCAATATACTTTGATTAAAAAACGTGTACTGTTTTTATAAGAAACCTGACTGTATGCAGTGAAATTCTCCCTTCATTTACTGCTGTGGATAGGAATTGTCATACAGTCCATAACTTCTGGCAGGGATACAATCATACTTATGAACAGCAGGGGGAGCCCCTGCCTTACTTACCAGCCATGCAGAACTCAAACAGCTTTGTTTTTATGACAACCCCTAAGAAGCCCAGACCACACTGAGCATGTGCGAGACTTGATATTGCAGAGATGTACAGTATAACAAAGTTACAAGATGACAGCCCCCTGTGGCCAACTTTGAAAGCATAAATCATTTGTTTGATTAGGCTTGTGGTGCAGTAAGTTCATGTTTATGTTTAGTATACAAAATACAGCATTTCTAGCCTTACTCTATTTTACACTTTCCTTGCCCTTTAATAAATCAGCCCCTTCAATTTAAAAAGGTAACTTGACAGAAGGTTCCATATTCTTGCACTTTTATAAATTACAGTGTGCTTTCCTGTTTAAACTGACACTGTTTGTGTTGGTTAAAGGGGATACATCAGATTACTCAGAGTCATTCCAGGCTGGTCTCTCTTCATTGACGTTGCTTTCTATGCCACATTATAACCAATAACTTTCTTGGCTTGGGCTATATGATTTTTCATTTCATACTTCCCAGGATTGATTAAATTTTTTAACTTTTACTTTTATTTTTATACATATACAAGTATGGACCTGTTATCTAGAATGCTCGGGACCTAGGGTTTTGCAGTTAAGGGATCTTTATGTAATTTGGATCTTCGTGTCTTACATCTAATAGAAAATCTTGTAAACATTAAATAAACACAATAGGCTGGTTTTGCTTCCAATAAGGATTAATTATATCTTAGTTTGGATCAAGTACATAACAATTAATAGACTTCAGTGATTTGCAGATCCCACTAATATCTATGTGGCCCATACAGAATAAAATTACTGCCACAATAAGTTGATTCTAACATAATTTGCTAACCATATACTCAGAAAGTTAGAAAGTACAGGTATGGGATCCATTAAAGGAATTGTTCAGTATAAAAATAAAAACGTGGTAAATAGCTAGGCAGTGCAAAATAAAATTTTTTTCTAATATAGTTAGTGATGTATAAAGGCTGAAGTGACTGGATGTCTAACATAATAGCCAGAATCCAACTTCCTTCTATTCAGCTCTCTTGTTTTCCACTGACTGGTTACCCTGGTGACCAGGCAGTAACCAATCATTGACTTGAGGGAGGACCACATGGGCCATAACTGTTGCTTTTGAATCTGAGCTGAATGCTGAGGATCAATTGAAAACTCACTGAACAGTTATGTCCCATGTGGCCCCCCTTCAAGTTACTGACTAACTCAGAGTTAAAGAGCTGAAAAGCAGGAAGTTGGATTCTGGGTATTATATTACACATCCAGTCACTCCAGCCTTTATAGTTAGCATTTTTCCCTGACTAACTATATTGGAAACATTTTTTATTTTGGACAGGCTATCTATTTACCCAGTTTTTATTTTTACACTGAACTGCTCCTTTAAGGTGGGCCTAAAGTTATTACACAATGAGGTATATACAGGTCTGCTGCTATGGCACCTATTCATGGTATTTCTAGTTCTAAAAATTCGGGAGTAGTGATGGGAGAATTTATTCGCCAGGAGCAAATTCACTGCGAATTCCCGCAATTCGCCAACAGCGAATAAATTAGCGAAAATTCGCCTGCTGAAAAAAACCCGAAACAGTGACGCGGCTCGTTTCACAAATTTTTCGCGAATTTCGCTGGAAATTCACAATTTTTTCACCGAAGTGAAATGGGATAGATTTGCCCATCACTATTCGGGAGTCAATATTAAATGGCACAAAGAGATTACAAATTATATATTGCACCTGGTTCCCTCTATGATTGTGGGTATAAATGCCCTTGCAAGTTAAAGCTATAATAAAATACAATTATAGACAAAATTGTGTCCTTTTAATGTGCATGTTCCTTGTGTTTGTTGATTATTTTTTGTGGTTTAGTAGTAAATATAGCTACTGGTATTGGACCTGAGGGTTTCCAGATAATGGATCTTTCTGTAATTTAAATCTCCATACCTTAAGTCTACGCGAGAATCTTGGAAACATTAAATAAATCCATTAGGCAAATTTTGCTTCTAATTAGGATTAATTGTATCTTATTACAAGGCACTGTTTTATTGTTACAGAGAAAAAAAAAATGAATTTTAAAACTGTGGAATATTTGGATGAATGGAGTCTATGGGAGTAAGCTTTTACATAATTCTGAGCTTTTTGTATAATGGTTGTTCAGATAATGGATCCCATACCTGTATAGGATCTCTTATGCAAAATGCTCAGAGCCTGTGGTTTTCTAGATAAGATCTTCCATAATTTGGATCACCATGGCTTAACTCTGCTAAAGACATTAAAACATGAAATAAACCTAATATAACAGTTTTACAATTTATATGGATTTATGGGGCTTAGTTACCATCAAGTAAAATGTACTGTTTTCTTAATACAGAGAAAAAGGTAATCATTAAAAAAAAATTCAGTTATTGGTAGTTAGGAGCTGACAAAGGCGCTTGCTTTTCTATTTCGAATCTGTGCGTCGGCAGTAAGGTCTGTATGGGGTTTGATGTGCTTTTGAACATGCCTTCAACTGACCTCAATTACTTTCCAAGCACAGTTGCCAAAAAACACTTCAAAGACATATACTGCAAAGATATTTCCTGAACTCCGTTCAACACAATACAAGACTCTTGTAAATACATTAAGGATCCTGTATCTGTACAAAGAAAAGAGCGGCTGGGATGTATTTGTGTCCTTTGCCATTTGTACATAATCTAGATATTCCTATATATTCTATTTTCCCTGGTTCTTGTCCAGACTATAATGGCACAGGGTCACATCTTCCTGTGAATTTTCCACTGATGGTAAAAACACAAATTTTAAAGAATCGATTGCTGCCATCAGTTAACTCATTCAGCTTTTACCAAATTTTATCTAGGAATAATTACTTCTATGAAGAAGGAAAAAAAAGTCTGTGATAATGAATGCAATCAATGTAAATGATTTGTTGTTGTGAAAGCTTTACATTTTCAGTTCAATACAGAATGGACATGATATGGCACAGAGGTTTCAGAAGGCTTCACTTTTCATGTAATTGCTTGTGAAGGGCTTTTTCGTTCCTTTTAGCCCATCTCACCCTAACCAGGTTCGGTTTTCTATTTCGCTACTCTCCAAGCCCTACCCCCTCAGACGCCATGTTCTTATATCTTGCACTGATGTGATCTAATATGAATGAAACAGTCTGTCTGCAAGTAATGGCTCTGAACCATTAGGCTGTATCTGTGCTATAAACCAGTTGTTCTGGATGCATAGTTGGCCAAAGGGACATAAAGGAGGTATTTTCATGTCTCTGCCCATGATGTCTTCAGGGAGCATTCTATTATTTTGTATTTAGGCAATGCTATGCATATTGCATGAGACAAGAAAATACCTTCTGATTTCAGAAGGCTTCACTTTGCATGTAATTGCTAATGAAGGACTTTTTGGCTCCTTTTAGCCCATCTCACCCTAACATGGTTAGGTTTTCTATTTCAATCTTTTTGGCTCAAGTAATCTTAAAGCAAACCCTAAATGAGTTTTGTAACTCACCACAGGTTTCAAACTATAAAACCTCTGCAATTCCCATAATATTACCCAAACAGTCATTCGAAATTAAGAAAAACTTTGATACCGAGGGGCAGATTTACTAAGGGTCAAATTTTAGCCCTCGAATTCGACCCTAGTACGATTTTCGAAGTAAAATCCGAACATCGAATTTGAAGGACTTTACTGCTTTTTGATTTCTCGATAAAATGGAACGATTTTACGAAACAATCGTAAAATTTCCTTTGATTTCTGGAAAAAAACGTATGAATCGAATGATTGAGGTGTTCGATTGTATGATTTTTATTCGATAGGAAAACTTAAAACAAAGCCTATGGGAGCTTCCCATAGGCATATACTGTATAGCAATTCGGTAGGTTTAATCTGTCGAACTGGGCCATTGAATAAAAATTTAATGGGCAAGTACTTCGATCATCGAATGGTCGAATGATCAAATAGATTTTTATTCGATCTATTCAAATCATTCGACACAATCGAATTATGCAAATTCGATGATTGTAGTGGCCAAATGTAAAATTTGAAAAAAATCGGAACTTTACAATTTGATCGTATTTTGAATCCATTCGAATACTTCACACGAATTTAGTAAATCTGCCCCCTAAAAGCTGTTGAAGTTTTCCTTCAAAATCAGGTAAAATTATGAAAATTGCAAAGATTTTTTAGCCCAAAAACCAGGGGCACATCAAATTTAAACTTTTCCACAAATCTGAAGGAATAGCAGGGGGAGTTGAAAGTATACACCTTCCAGGTTTGCCTTGTCAGTTTTGTGGTCCCTTCACTACAGGCAAGCGGAGCCTGGGGAGAGCTACTCCTGTCTATCCTTCTTGGTGGAACTCAAAGCTGCTCTTCCTAACTAATGCTCACTGTCTCACTCCTCCTAGAGCTGGCTATCATGTACAATAGCTAACCTCATTCACAGGGTTCCTAAAGGAATTGTGCCTTTAGGGCCTAAGACTTCTGGGACCTTGTTGACTCTAGGCTCAAAGGAATAACCACCCAGAGCAACTGCTGAAGGCTAAAGAGGAAGAAGCACAAAGCACCATGCTACAGTGATGAAGGATCGGGTCATCAACCCACAGGCCAATGAACTGGGTATGTAAATAAGTACAAATTATTACATGGGTTTTAATCCAGCAAAAGGGAAATGAGGTACTGGTAGGGGGAACAGAACAGAAATGTTTTGAATAGGCCTCTTTTATCCATACATTATAATAACATTTTTAGGTTTTTAAAAACAGAATTCTATACTAAGTTTCACATTCATTACAGATTAAGATAAATACACACAATTCATTACAGATTAAGATAAATACACACGGTTTTACACAGTGTAATGGAGTATTCTAACTCCAATTTTAACACTTATAATAAATATGTCTCTGAGTGTAATTTTCTTTGAATTAATACTTTCTTTTTTTCAAGTGCTTGTTTATTAAAATTAGTATCTTTGGAGGGGGAATCCAAATAGTTGCTATAAAATGCTTTTTCATGCTTCTTATTTATTGAAATTGAATGGCTTAGTCTCCATTGCATTTTGTCACAGAAAAAAAAATGTTACACAGGAAAAAAATATGATTAACCAACTTGCTGGAATGTTGAATCCTGTTGTCTTCTATAGCACCTTGGCATAGTTTTAGCAGCTTAAATGACATTTTTTCATTGTATTAATTTTCATTTGATAACTCTTGAAAAGCCTTAAAGGGGACCTGTCACCCAGACATAAAAATCTGTATAACAGTCCGTTTCAAATTAAACATGAAATCAAACTTCTTTTTTTTTTTCATTAAGGCATTCATAGCTGCTGTAAACACATTTAAATATCATCTGTCAATCAAATATTGTCTGGCCCTCCTCTATGTCATAGGTATAGAGGCAGGCAAGGAATTTACTTTCCATTCAGCACTTACTAGACGTCACAGCACTCCCTATATTCCTCCTGCACTCTTCACCATTTAGTGGTGTAACCAGTGCATGGGATGGACATCAGGTCCCCCATTCTGGTGCACAATCAAGATTTTGAAATCATGCTTGCCTTAATAACAGTGTCCACAAATTGCACCTGCCTCCTTGCTATACAGTACTTATTTCCCAGTTCCTTAGTTCCCAGACTGAAGCAAATAAGATTAAAATAATTTATCTAATGTAATTAAAGTTTATTTGGTTGAGTAAATCAAATAGGATTTGATTTTTTCTGGTGACAGCTTCCCTTTGAAGAAAAAACCTGATTTTAATAAATCATCCTGTAGTATACGGGCCTCTAAGAAAATTCAGTCTATGGAATTACTTGCAATTGTTTCCTCACAATCATTTGCAATTGATGGAAACTCATCGCAGCATGAATCAGCCAAGAATGTCCATCTTACAACCAGCATGCAGGTGTAAGTAGCACAATAATAAACAATAATAGCTAAAATTATATTTATGAAGCAGATTTATTCAGCATCCCCTGAGAGTCATGGAACATTTTTATAGTGCTGACAGTTCCTATTTAAAAGCTTCTTTTCAAAGTAATTTATCTTATAGCTGATGAAATATAGTCATCTTTTAAATGTCTCATACCATTGCAAAATATTATATAATATACTGTAAATTCCTTCAAGCTCCCCATTTTTGATGCAAAAAATAACATATTTGTCATAATTTACAACTGTTTCCCGAATGCATTCATAGAACATGTAGAAGAAGAATAAAATGGTATTCTCTGTGCCTAAATGCTTTGTCGTATTTCTAGAGATTTTGCTATTTAATGTAACACTGAACATCTTTTTAACATAAACCCTTGATAACAGCATTTTTCCTTTATTGCCCTATTGTAGAAAACATACTAATCTAGTGAAGGGATTTATTGAAGTACTGGTAATGTATGTATTAAAATAAATAAAAAATAATATTGTGCCAAGCAGAAGAGAGTGTTTGGAGAGACGACAACATGTCTTTGTTCAGCATAACTGAATGTAAGGGAGAATATAGTCATTTTCTCTTGTTGATAATATCAGAGGTTTCCAACTTTATATTCAAAAACCCAGAAGCACAATGACGGAAGCTGAGATTATGAGTGTCAAAAGGAAGCACCCTCAAATGATTGGCTCCACAAAAAGTAGCTTATTCACCACATGGTTTAATTGCACCACCTGATGCTTGAGATTAACAGGCTTAGTGCCCACACACTAACATTATTATGCAGTAAAATATGGTAAAAAAAACATACACATATTCAGCACCATACAAGTAATTTTAGTTATTTAGACAAGCAAACTCCCAAGCAAAGGAAGAGAAGCAAACTCCCTAGACAAGCTTCCAGATCAGCTGCCTATGATTGAAAAAAAAATCCTCGCTGACTCCAAAAAAGTAAAGTTTGATTAATTACTGTATATTAGTAAATAAATCTTAATTATATGTTACCTTTCATTCTAGAACCCTCAGCAAAACATAAGTTCCTCATTACTCTCTCTCTTGTAAATTTCCTAAACTGACTGCATGTTAAGGAACTTTTTCCATACATATCTCCTTACCTAGTAACCGTTAGTAATGTGCAGGTTGACTACCGGTTGGGCGGTTTGAGTTAAAATTTGGCCAACCATTGGGGGTTAGGGTTGGTCATATTGGGTCCTACTGGGGAAGTACACTCCTCCTCTTGAAGATTCCATGTCATGGAACCAAATACATGTACAGAAGTAGTTTACAGATCAAGAAGATTTACGGGTTGGATGGGGGTCCTACAATGCCAAGATTTTGCAGTTCAGTTTTTGCCGGCTAGGGTTGGGTGCGAGTTGAGCTCGTCCTGACCTTCACATAACTAGTAACTGATATCTACCAACAGTTTTTAATTAAAATTTTATAACCAAAATTTTTTAATGGAACTATATATATACTTCAGCCATGCCGTATCACTGACAAGGTTGGGCAGTTTGAGTTAAAATTTGGCCAACCATTGTGGGTTAGGGTTGGTCCTATTAGGTCCTACTGGGGAAGTACACTCTTCCTCTTGAAGATTACATGTCATGAAACCAAATACATGTGCAGAAGTAGTTTACAGATCAAGAAGATGTACAGGTTGGGTGGGGGTCCTACAATGCCAAGATTTTGCAGTTCAGTTTTTGCGGGCTAGTGTTGGGTGCGAGTTGAGCTCGTTCTGACCTTCACATCAATAGTAACTGACATCTACCAACAGTCTTTTTATTAAAATTTTCTAACCAAAATTTTTTTAATGGAACTATATTTATACTTCAGCCATGCAGTATCACTGACAGGGGTAGACAAAATATATTTCCATAGAAGCATAGTTCTTTAAAAAATTTTTTGTCATTTTGTTGCCAAAATCTAATTTGTGGCTTTGTGCAAAATGACTTAAAAATGTTACTATGCACAATTTAACAACATGCTTGAAATCTGTAATTTTTTTTTAAAATGTTCTATTTTTAGTTGTTGTAATCATTGGCTTTCATTTATTTACCTTCCCACCCCCATCAGCCTTATATAATCTTAAAAACAGATGGGGCATGGACTAACCAGTTGGTCTCATACAAAATGTTTGGGGGTATGTTCACATGAAAGGACAGCTCTCTTATCAAGCAGATGGAATTCTGGGAAGGAATCCCAAGATTGCTCCTAAAATTTCCATTTAGATGGAATACTTGTGAAACAGAACTTTATCCAATGGGTTTCAAAGCAGTATGCTGATTGTATTCCTAAATTCAGAGCAGTTTTGTCCTTACTGGAGCTCTTCAGTGCAATGCAAGGTTTTCCAATCAGTATATACAATCAGGGATCCACCAAAACCCCAACTTTGGTTAGGGAGACACATCCTCAGACAATGGAATTCTTCAAAGGAAGCCTTGGATTGTGCTTAAACTTTCCATTCAGGAATTTTAAACCAATAAACATAATTATACATAAACTTGTAGGTCATAGTTTCCTTTTTTAAAACTAAATCTGGATTTAGTTGACAAACAAAAGGGCAACATGAAATTTTCTGTTTGTGTTATATTTAACGTGCTGTAAATCAAGTTATTATGCTGTATATTTAAACCATGCTATGAGTTGAACTGTGCAAGTTTAGGTGTTATTAAAACTACACATAATGATTTTTTGTCTATACCAATGCCATTGAGATGTGCAGGCCTCATGTCTCACCTACTATGAAAATGGCATTATTCATTTTATGAAAGAATGAGCTCCAGCATTCCATTTCAAAGCTTTTAGATTTTATTGAAGGTTAAAACAATTATAACACTTTACTATAACAAGCTTCATGCCCTTTCATTAAGGTTTTTATTTCCTTTTTACTTATCCAGTATGAAATATTTTATTCTCTTGACCCTTAAATACCCCAGATATCACAGAGAATAATACAATAACAGAAATAAGCGTAAATAATGTTTTTTAACAAGCACTTGTCCTTGAGGGATATGTGACTCTTACATAAAGTTAAACTGTTAAGCAAAGTATGTACCTAGAGAAAGCTATAAAAAAATTATAAAAGACTAAAGTGACATCACATACCAGATGGTAATTTATGAGGCAGAAAACATGAGGCATACGTATCTTTGTGAACTGAAATACAAGAAGGACAATCAGGTTGACATTAAAGCCCATCTGGATAGCAAGGGTGGGAAAGTGTCCAGTACAATACATTCAATATAAAGTAGGGGAATTATTTTAGTGAATGTAACTGCAGAAAAAATTAGCTCTTCTCAAACTGTTAACACAAGGAACAACATTGAAATGAACAGTATGGAAAGGAAGGGACCAAATGATACTGGGGAATCATAGAGCTACAGCCATCCTGTGCATGGTGGTAATTCCAGGATTCCTATAGACAAGTGATCCCCAAACAGTAGCTCGCGAGTAGCAATTTGCTCACCAACCTCTTGGAGGTTGCTCTCAGCTGCCTCAAAACAGGTTCTTATTTTTGAATTCCTGACTTAGAGGTAAGTTTTGCTTATATAAAAACCACGTGTACTGCCAAATAGAGCCTTCTGTAGGTGGCCAGATATGGGCTGCCAAATAGACAATCAGAACATTTATTTGACACCCCAATGACTTTTTCATGCTTGTGTTGCTCTCCTACTCTTTTTACATTTGATTGTGGCTTACACATAAAAAAAAAAAAATAGGTTGGGGACCACTGCTATAGAGGGTTGTATCAACAGGCACAACAGACTTATGCCAAAACCCTTCTTGAATATGTGCCCACACAACTACAGTGTATGAAGAATTAATATTTCTGGTGGTGGTTGGTGATAAATTATGCTGGAAATCCTGCTGAAGTTGCATAAGAATTCTATTTAACCAAACATAGAAAAAAAGTTATGTTATAAATTTGTTTGTGCTTACACCTCCAAGACAGCTTTGTATTGTATTTTGAAAAAATAAGGTTATTATTCTATGCATCCAAGAGGATGGCAACAAATGACAGCTATGCTTATCCTTGATAGGTTTGTAGACAATTTCATAATCTCAACCCAGTTTTTTTTTCAAGATCATAATCAATTTTTATATCTGGTTTACATTCAGAGGTGATTCTGGCCTTTCTGCCGCCTGAGGTGAAGAATGGTACTGTGTTTCCTTGCCACTGTGTGTAATGTCCAATTGAGCAATGCCCATTCCTCAAACAGGATAGGTACATTACCCTTAATGGGTCACCTTGATATTCCTACAGTAAATAAATAAATAAAGCATATTGATACTTTGTAGATAAATATTATGTAATTTCTTGGATGAGTCAGAAAGGAATTTTCTCTTGTCTGTGGCAAATTGGAGAGATTTTTTTAGTTTTTGGATTAGATAGGCTAAATTTGCTAACACAAAAAACTTGAACTTGATGGATGGGCCACACATGTCTTTTTTTTTTTACCTCATCTACTATTATTTATAAATTCATTGTTAGCTTTTGAACAATTATTGATATGATAATTAAACTACATTTTCTAAACATCTTTAAACCATTTATTTTTGTAAA
This sequence comes from Xenopus borealis, assembly GCA_024363595.1. Classification (NCBI taxonomy): domain Eukaryota; kingdom Metazoa; phylum Chordata; class Amphibia; order Anura; family Pipidae; genus Xenopus; species Xenopus borealis. The sequence goes on from CM044439.1 coordinate 155,465,489, forward strand.
CACCGGTAGGGCTTTTATAATTCGCCTCATATTAGAGGCAGGCACAGCATCAGACTGGGCCCCCCCAGCCTCAAAGCACCCTCTGGCCCCCTCCAGCCCTCCCCTGTGCTTACCTATTGGGATGGGGGTCAGTGAGGGAGGGAGGAAGGTAGGGAGAGAAGAAGTGTTTCAATAGGGAGTGGGTTTGGGCCAGCATGGCCCACGAGAACCTGGGCACACCAAGTTTTTGCTTAGTACCCCACCGGCCCCATCCAACTCTGGGCAGGCATAGTACAAATTATTCTCCAACATCTTTGAGCTCTGTACCTGAAGTAAGATTAGGTCATCACTGTCTACAAATAGCTCTGGCCACCATCTGCTAAATAGGTTGCCACGATAGCTGCCTCTGAAGAGGACAGTTTCAGGACTACTGAATAGCCAAATTTCAGCCCTGCACCAACTAGAGTGCATCGGATGACATCAGCAGCCCAGCTTTACAAAGGTGTGCACCCGCACACCCAAGGAAGTCTCCAATTGGCTGAATCCTTCTTAACATGCCAACAAGCACTGTAAGGGGACAGGATAAAGTAGGGTGGTAGCCAACAGGAGATTTAAGCACTTCTCTGGGTATCGAGCCAATCTGACAGGTCTTGAGGTGCCGTGAAGAAATGGGTTTGGCCCTCCGCCACCACCCGAAGCTGAGCAGGGTACAGCATTAAATATTGGAGCCCCCTCTCCTGAAGTCTCCTCTTGCAATCCTAAAATTTAGCCCGTTGTCGCTGGATCTGAAAAGAGAAATCAGCGTAGCTCGACACTTTAGCTGCATGGTAGTTCAGAGTGCCTTTCCTTCTCACCTGCGCCAGCCCCGCATCCCTATCACTGGCATTTAGGAGCTGAGCTATGAGAGGGTGGGGTGGCACTTCTGGAATTGGGGCCTTCATTGGGATCCTATGGGCACGCTCCACTGCAAAGGCTTTGCCCTCCACCCTCTCAGGAAACCCGAAGAAGCGTTGTAATGGATAATGGTTTTCTAGCACATTAATGATGTGCAGGAGTCGGTCGAGGCCTGGATCTCATTGAGAAGGTCAGACATCATAGGCTCTTGCGGAGATGGTGGCCTGGATACTGCGACATCAGCATTTGGATCTGCAGGTTTTTGAACGTCGCCAACTTCTTCCACAGGATGCTCCATGGTGTATTTCGCTAAGCACACTGCAGCCTCAGAGGCTCTTTTTTGCTCTCTGTTTTGGCCCATCAGTTATCTTGGATGAAGCAGCCATTGTATGTTGTTTTCCTCTGTTGTTAATGCTGGATTATCAGGATAAAGAATGGTTTTTAAGGTCAGGACACGGAGCTTCCCTCACTTGTGACCACTCACATTCAGCTCCAGGCCACACCCACAATAATCTGAATTTTTATAAATTACTTCTTTTTTCTCTGTAATAGTACCTTGTACTTGATCCCACCTAAGATTTAAATAATCATTGAAAGCAAACCAGCCTATTGGGTCTAATTAATGCTTCATTTATGTTTTGATTACATAAAGATCTGTTGCCAGGAAAACCTCAGATCTGAAGCATTCTGGATCATAGATCCCATACCACAGGTATAGGATCCCTTATGCGGAAACTCATTATCCAGAAAGCTCCAAATTACACAACGGCCATCTCCTATTGACTCCATTTTATTTAATTAAAAAAGATTACCTTTTTCTGTAATAATAAAACAGTTCCTTGTACTTTATTCCAAAACTAAGATATACTTATTCTTTATAGGAAGCAAAACCAGTCAGCTGGATTCCTTTAATGTTTACATGATTTTATAGTATATTTAAGGCATGAAGATTCAAAATACAGAAACATCAGTTATCCAGAAAACCCCAGGTTCAGAGCATTTTGGATAACAGGTCCTATACCGGTAATATTTTTACAAGGAAAAAGCTTGGCCAAGGTTTTCCTCTTAATAAATTTATTTTTTCAAAATAAACCAAAACTGCATGTTCGTTCAAAACAGTTTTGCCATTCAAGCCTGTGCCCATATATAAAAACTGCTCCTGTGTCTTATCCAATATTAATGTCAATAAGAGGGGAAACATTTCACAGGGCCAGCACTAGTCCACTTTTTATGAGCAACAACCTTAAAGTTGCTATTGAAATGACTAGCAGAGCATTAGCCATAGATAAAAAAAAACAATACAAGAAAGTAAGACTCTTTAATCATGTTTATAGCCTATAGTAAGCTAGATAAATTGTAACATTGATTAAAACAAGGTCATATATTCAGGCACCAAAACATTCATACCAAATTTATTTTAAAAAATATATATATATATAAAATTACATATTCTTTGTAGATCAAAACAAAGCATACAATAAAGAAAAGTATAATATTCATCTTACATATCTGGCAGGATTTAAACTGTAGTTCAGTTGTAATTAATGGTGTATGTAAAAAAAAAACATTTGGAAATAGTGGGAAAAGGACAGAGGTTAACAAAAAAAATCAATTAATAGAATTTTAAAGTTTTCGAACTCAAATCTTCAGCATTATTTGTAAAAACAACATTTAAAAAGAAATTTCAGATGTCCCAGAAAGTTTGTGTACAGGCAGCCCAACAATGTGGACTTGGAAAAAGACTTGGAAAAAGCCCAGTAGGAGAAAGCCAAAAACAATGGCCTGTTTATAGACTGAGTTTATTGTACCATGGGAAAAACTATGTCACTGTGTTGTGTAAACTCCTCATCAATATGCAGCTTTGTCTCCATCAAAAAATATTATAAAGTGTCATTGAAAATGAGCACATTCCATAGGACACCCACTCAATGTTCATTTGCATTATGGTTTTATTATTATTTTAAGGGAGCCGAGAGCCAGCATTCTATTGAATTTCTATACAGAGAGCAGTTAAAAGAGTGTATTATCTGTGACAGTAAATGCACTATGCAAATCACATACTCAAACACTCCGTGGTATTTAAGTTCTCCATCATACACATATGCATCACAGTGAAGGCTTCATTATCCTTATGTCTTCTACTGTATAGTTTAGCATTAACGATTAACTGTTTCTAATATACAAAGAGATTCCATCCATTAAAAACAACGTGAAAGCTACATATATAAAGCTCATGACTTAAAGACGAACCAAAATTAAAATCTTTGATCTGGCTCCCTTAGTGCACAACACTAACATCTCATATACTGCTGTCAATGTATATTTAGAGTACAGGTATAGGACCTGCTATCCAGAATGCTCGGGCCTGGGGTTTTTGGGATAACAGATCTTTTCGTAATTTGGAACATCATCATTTATTTATATAGTGCCGACAAGATATGCAGTGCTTTACCTTAGTTGTAACAAACAGGGAATAAATAGTGAATAACAATCAAGGGTTTATATAATACAACAGGATTAGAGGGCCCTACAAATTAGAGATCTTTGGAAAGTAGGAGACAGCTCGAGGAAGAGCATTCCAGAGAAAAGCAGAAGCCAGAGAGAAGTCTTGAAGACGAGAATGGGCAGAAGTAGAGCGAAGATTGTATGTAGGAGTGTATTTGGAGATCAGAGATGAAATATAGGGAGGGGCTTCATTGTCAAGGGCCTTGAATGTGAGGGTTAGTAATTTGAATACCTTAAGTCTACTAGAAAATCATGTAAACATTAAATAAACCCAATAGGTTAGTTTTGCTTCCAATAAGGATTAATTATATCTTAGTTGGGATCAAGTAGCGTTTTATTACTATAGAGAAAAATAAAATTATTTTTTAAAATATGGATTATTTTATTATAATAGATTCTACGATAGACAGCTTTTATGGAATTCAGATAATTCTGGATAACAGATTCCCGGATAATGGAAGCCATACCTGAATATTATTATGAATATTAATATGTCCACACACAGGAGAATAATGTTTTTGTAAATGATACAACCAAACTGAGGTTGCACGATCTGGACACACAATTGCTCTGGCTTAGAACTACTATGGTTTAGAACTACTATGGTAATCTAGGGCAGCCTCGAATTCGAAGGATTTTACTTCCCTTCTATTCATATGGTCAAATTTATTATAGTGGAAATTTGACCAATGTTAAATCTGCCCCTTAGTGTCCGTTGGCTTCGAAATGCTTGCACTGCCGAAGAAACACTAGCAAAAAAGTAGTTCGGCGCCCAAGTTTTAGTGAATTAGCGTAGTGGTAACGAAGTTTTGCCTGGTGAAGTGCAGCAGAGTTTGGCTAAGCGGTCATTGGCAAACTTGTTAGGTAAATTATAGCAACCAATCAGTAGGTAGCCTTTACTGCTCAACTGTTGAAAACAAGCATCTGATTGGCTGTTATGGGTTATTGCTAGCAATTGAATTTGTCCTTGGTCATAAGAAACCATTTTAGAGTCTAACATGACAAGTGGGGAGGACTATGGGAGGTAAGCATTAGTGTTGTGGTGACTTGAGGATTACTCTAAAGCAGTGACCCCAACCAGTGGGTCCTGAGAAGCATGCTTATCCCCAAACCCCTTGGATGTTGTTCCCAGTGGCCTCAAAGCAGGTACTTATTTTTGAATTTCTGACTTGGAGGCAGGTTTTGGTTGTATAAAAACCAGATGTACTGCCAAACATTCTCTCCTGTAGGCTGCCAGTCCTCATTGGGACTACCATTTATGCTTACGTTGCTCCCAACTCTTTTTACACCTGAATGTGGCTCCTGGATAAAAATGGTTTGGTTTCCCCTTTCTAAAGGCTAAAATACAAAAAAAAACAAACGAGGCTGAAGTGTATTCTGGTAGCTACCAATATATTATAAGGGTGAAGAGTCCACTCAGTGCTCAACACATTTTTGCCTTGTTGAAAATTTCACAGATCTTTTATACAGGGAAATCTAGCTATTATCCTTAGTGGGTTCTTTGCAATGTTGACGTGGTCACACCATTGTCCTGTACCTCAGTTACCAAAAGTGTGTAAGTGGCTGCTATGGGTCACTAGATCTGGACTTAAGGCTTTTTATAACATACATTACCTTTATTGAATTCAGGCCATTTGTCAATGGTCCTGGTCATAAAGACCAGGACTATGAGATGTTAAAGGAAAACTAAACCCTAAAAATGAATATGGCTAAAAGTGCCATAGTTTAAGAACATATTGCACCAGCCTAAAGTTTCATCTTCTCACTCACATGCTCAGTTGGCTCCAAGCAGCTGTTGAGAAGCTAAGCTTATGGGTTGTCACAAATTTACAAGCAGAAAATGAGGTTTGTTTGTCATATAAGCTGATGCTAGAGGACTGATTATTAAATTCTGATGCTAATTGCACTTGATTCTGCTTTATATTGTGACATTTTCTATTCTAGGTGTACTGTATATTGTGAGTGGGTCCCTAAGCTCAGTAAGTGACAGCAGCACAGAGCATGTGAATCAGTGAATCACAATCAGAAAAGAAGATGGGGAGCTACTGGGGCATCTACTGGGGAGACACAGATCTTTACTGCTAAAGGGCTGTGGTTGCCTTGGGCTGGTACACAAGCACAAAACATCATGTACAACATGTATACCTACTTCTTTAGCTAGGCTTTAGTTCTCCTTTAAACAGAGTGTTGTGGATTGCTCAAGACTAAAATAAAAGGATGAGTATGTAGGAAGAACGATATAGAGAACAAATTAAGAACAAAGCTATAAATAAGGCTGTAGTTTCAGAGTAGCAAATACCATATTTGAGGGTGAATAGTCCACTCAATGCTCAACAAAAACACATTTTTGCCTCAAAACTTTTTATTGCTGTAAAGAAAACATACAGATCACATGAAGGGAAATCTATTATTCCTTAATGGTTTCCTTGTAATATTGAGGGAGAAACTCCATCTTTGTATAAGTGTTTATATAGTCAGGGTTGGACTGTGGGGACCAGGGCTCACCGGAGCTGCTAGCCAGGGCCCCCCTTCAAAACCCCGGACCCCACAGCTGCAGCGGTACTCCGCCCCCCCTGCTGAGAGAGTGCACTTGTGCGCATGCCTGTTGCCCGATAAACGTAGTGCGCGTGCGTGATTGCACACAAGCGCATACTCTCGGCAGAGCGTGGGGGGGCATTGTGCATGCACTCAGTGGCACACCGCCACAGCTATGGGGTCTGAGGGTCTGAAGGGTGGACCTAGCTAGCAGCCACGTGGGCCTGCCAACCTTGGATCTGTGCCAGCAGGTCCACAAGGGCTGTGGGCCCTCCGGATTTTTTCCCAGTGTCCCATGGACTCAGTCTGACCCTGTACACAGTTCCATGGGACGGACAAAAAAAATGAAATGAAGCAAAAGTAAAACGTAAAAGATGAGGTCCAGTGTAAATAACACAAGCTAGAGGGTGAAACATTACACACCATATGCCAAAATGGAGACCTAATAAAGTATTCCAAGCAAGTAACATAGTAACATAGTTATATTGAAAAAAGACAAGTCCATCAAGTTCAACCTTTTAACTCTATTTTTAAAAAAAAAATTCCTTCCTGACTCCAATCGTACTAGTCCCTGGCTCAACTTGTAATTGTAAACAAAAAAAAACAAAACAATACTTTATTAGGACAGATAATAAAGCCTAATGCATGTTATGCCTTATAAGGGAACTTATTTATAGGGCCTATGAGTAAGTACTGTATGTCTTAGTAAAGTATGTTTTATTTTTTTTTACTTTTACAATTTCTTGCTTGGAATAATTTATGAGGTCCCCATTTTTCATACAATGTGGAAGTACTCTATCCTCCTGAGTCTCTGGCACAAGAATTACTTATACATACAGTACCTCCCAACTGTCCCCTTTTCCTGGGACAGCCCAGATTTTGACAGCTCAACCCGCAGTCCCGGATTGTTACTGAAATGTCCCAACTTTCTCTTTGATCTCCTGCACTGAAACGCGCCAAGCTTGATATGCGGTGTGTCTTTAATTATGGATTGAATAAAGCGTTCCTGGTGTGTGGAATTTCACCAACTTCTTCTCTATATCATGAACAGCCTGGGACGCTGAGAAATTCCTGCACTCAGTTGGATGCCTTGGGCTTCCAAACTATAACTACATACTTGCAGTGAGTTGGAGCAGTTACGTTTTTGTTTCAATTATGTGCTCATTGGTCATTGATTAGGGAGTTGCTTCACTACACTCTTGCACTTGAGTTACTGTAGCTGCAGGATTAGTAGATATTGTACTAACTGCTACTGTTTGGGTATGATCTGTAACTTTTGCTTGCCCTGTGGCAGCTGATACTGTATGTATAGTGATGGGCAAATGTATTCGCCAGGGCCGAATTTGCGTCGAATTCCCGCGATTCGCTGCTGGCGAATAAATTCGCGAATCACTTGCGAAAATTCGCCTGGCGAAAATTCGCCAAAAAATGAGTCGCGCAACGTTTTTTGACGCGACGCGTCGTTTTTTGACGCGACGCGTCGAAAACGACGTGACGCGCAACGAAAACGACGCGACGCGCGATGAAAACGACGCAACGCGCGTCAAAGTTCACGTGACGCGCGTCAAACGCGACTCGTTTCAAGAATTTTTCACCGATTCTAGAGAAATTCGCGAATCGGCGAAGCGAATCGCGGGAGATTCGACCCATCACTATGTATGTGCAAAGCTTAGCTAATCTTATGCGTTCTACAATGTACAGGTATGGGATCTGTTATCCAGAAACACATTATCCAGAAAGCTCTGAATTATGCAAAGACCATCTACTCTAGAGCCATAGGGGCAAATTCACTACAGGGCAGAAATGCACTAGAGACAGCTTCTCCGCACTTCGCCAGGCGAATTCGCAAATTCACTAAGATGCGAATTTTCACTCAGGGTGGCAAACGGTAGCGAAGTGCTGTTACTTCGCCAAACAATTCGCATTTACGCTAGCGATGCTTAATTTGCATACGGCGTGAACTTAAACGTATAATAGTATATGTTACAGCCACTACATTCCACTACACAAAATAAAGTTGTCCTATTGCCCTAAACATGTGCCCCCTATATAGTTGTGTTGCCATATGTTAGGAAATGTAGGGGGGGGGATTTTCGCTACTTTTCAGACTATCACCCTACAAAAGGTAAAAGACACCAGCGTTTTTTGGGACTTAGAAAAAATGTAAAGTTTTTTTTTCAAACTCCTGTCTATTGTATTGAACTTCGCCAGGTCTGACCTCGCGAAGTAACGTCTAGCGTAAGCGGTAACGTTCAAAAAAATTAGCGTAGTTACGTTCCTTCGTCAGTGCGCAACTTTGCGTGTCGTAAGGGTGCCAAGTTGCACTAGTCTATCTCCTCCGCTAGCGAATTTTCGCCAGGGACACTGTGCAAATTAGCACTAGTGTTAGACGCTTCGCGCTTTAGTGAATTTTCCCCATAGACTCTATCTTATCCAGATGATCCAAATTTTTAAAAATGATTAAAATTTTCCTCTTTAATAATAAAATCAACTTTGTACTTGATCCCAACTAAGATATAATTAATCCTTATTGGAGGCAAAATCAGCCTATTGGGTTTATTTAATGTTTATATGATTTTCTAGTAGACTTAAGGTATAAAGATCCAAATTAAAGAAAGATCTGTTATCCAGAAAACAACAGGTCCCAAGCATTCTGAATAACAGGTCTGTAAAATGAGTCCCATAAAAATGTCCTTATATAAACCAGTGGTGAAAAAGGGTTTTAAAAAATGACATTTTATCCCCTCAACGGCTGTTATTCCTAATAGTGCAATGTGGTTCTTCTTTACCCATGCAATAAACATGCTAATCATATATCATAAAACACTTTGGCGTGTTCATCTCAAATTTTTTCCCTTAATAACCAAACTTCAAAGACTGCAAGCAAGAATAATTTTCGCAATAAATTGCTGTCACTTCATTAAGCACTCGTTTGTATGTATTCCACATTTTTGCGTACGCTTTTTTTTTAATTAAAGAAAAAGGCCTGGTTACCTTAGCAACAGCCAAAAAAAAAGGAACTTTCCTACATAGGTTTGAAGCCGTGAAGAAAACTTTAATGAAAATTACACAAGCTTGATTTCAGTCTAACAGCTAAAATGAGCATCAGAATTAAGAAAGCATTCTTCAACAAGAGATTCCAAGTACAGTACATGGAATTTATTTGCTTATTTATATTGTTTTCCCTTTTCATCTTATCGTCCCATCTCATTAATTTGAGCAGTTATTTCGGCAACAAGATTGCATTTTTTGATTGGCATTTTTAAAATGTAAAAAAAAAAAAAGTCATCTCTGATTTATGGCATTCAGTGAACCCATTTTTATGAATGATTATTGCAGACTGTAGCTAATTACAAAACGGGTGCAATAGTATGTTGTAGATAATATTCTAGGACAATTTACTTAAAAAAAAACAACAATCTGGTCAGTGACCCTGAAAAATCTAATTTTCCATTGCAGTCCAGAAGTAGACTAAAGACTAATCATTTGAAAATGACACATAATTAAACTGAGACATTTTCTGAAATAACTATAAACATTAATGAATATTAAAGATACAGGTATGGGAACTCCGAATTACAGGAAGGCCATATCCCATGGTGGGGCATTCATTAAGATCAGAAGAAACGCCAGCGCAAGCTTTACTAGCGTTCTCCGCACTTCGCAGGGCGAATATTCGCCAGCGCTACGCAAATTCACTAAAGGGCGAAGTTACGCTCAGGTCGGCGAACGGTACCGTATTTGCGCTAGTGTTACTTCGCTAGGCAAAGCGCAGTTACGCTAGCGAAGCCTAATTTGCATACGGCGTGAATTACAAAATATAATAGAAGTGTATATTACAGCCACTACACAAACCCAGGAAACCTTTAATCAAAAAAATTAAGTTGTCCTATTGCCCTACATGTGCCCCCTGTATAGTAGTGTTGCCAAATGTAGTGGGGAAGGAGGGTAACCCCCCCAAAAAAATTGATCTTTTTCAGACTATCACCCAGAATGGTAAAACACGCCACAGCGTTTTTTGGGACTTTGACATTTTTTTTTCAACCTCCTATCTATTCTATTCTATTCTATTGCACTTCGCCTGGTCTGACCTGGCGAAGTTACGTCTAGCGTAAGTGCTAACGAACAGCAAAAAGTTGATCTTAGTGAATTTGCGTAATTACGATCCTTCGCCAGTGCGCAACTACGCCTGGCAAAAGGGTGCGAAGTTGCGCAAGTCTATCTACTTTGCTAGCGTAAATTCAGATGGTGTTAGTGAATTTGCGGTTACGATTTGACGTCACGCTGGCGAATTTGCGCTAGCGTTAGCCGCTTTCGCGCTTTAGTGAATCTGCCCCATAGACTCCATTTTATCCAAATAATTAACATTTTTAAAAATGGGTTTCCTTTTTATCTGTAATAATAAAACATTAACCTTTTTAGTGCCACTTGAGGAGGCAACAAGAACTATCACTTTAAGAGCCTAAGCTACACCTAACATATATACAGTACATGCAGATACAAAATGAAAGTTAAAGAAAAAAATGTTGAATACAAACTAAATAATGACATTTTTACATCTTCACATTGTTAAAAAAAAAAACACATTATTTTTGCATTCATATTACTGTTCCCTTTCACAATACACCATTTGCTCTGTTATGCGTTGATATACTGTATTATTGTCGTTTTGATTTTAGGCTGCGCCTGTTTTGATATTATAATTTTCGAAGTAGTGATAGAACTGCAAATGTAAATTATAATTACAATTCTCAGTGTCGATATATACAGCTGGCTTGAAGACAACAGATCAGGCGCATTGTTTTAGGCCACTGCTTTGGTTATGTAAAGCAAATATACAACATACAGTACTATACTTCTAATCTTCTTATCCAAGAATGGAATTTGTTATAGATATTTTTAAATGTTCAACATGTGACCCTCTAGCTGTTCATCTGCAATTCCCATCATGGATGTGAGTGAAAGGATGCCCAGGGTCCTGGTTTTTATAATGACTTATCTGAGGTTGCCCAGTGCTTACATAGATATATAATAAATTATTTCATATGTTACTAATAAGATAAAAGTCAAGACCAAAAGTATGTTGACAGCCCCTTTCCAACTCATTCTCAAACCAAAGGTATTAATATCAAAGTCGGTTCTGCTATAAAAGCCTCTACTCTGGGAAGGCTTTCCACTAGATGCTGGAACATTGTTGGTGAGAAATGCACCAAGAGATTGGGCACTCGAGATGTGAGATCAGGTCTGGCATGCATTTGTGCTTCAATACATCCCACAGGTATGCATGTGGGTTGAGTTTCTGGGTCTGTTCAGGCCATTCAAGCAACATCTTACTTTGTGCATGGGGTTATTATCCTGCTGAAACATGATGCCAACAACATCATTGTATGATGCAGTGGACCAGTGTTGGCTATGGCTTAAAGGGGTTGTTCACCTTTGAATTAACTTTTAGTATAATGTAGAGAGTGGTATTCTGAGACAATTTGCAATTGGTTTAAATTTTTTATTGTTTGTTGTTTTTGAGTTATTTAGCTTTTTATTCAGCAGCTCTCTAGTTTGCAGTGTCAGAAATTTGGTTTCTAGGGTACAAATTACCCTAGCAACCCTGCACTGATTTAAATAAGAGACTGGAATATGAATAGGAGATGGACTGAATAGAATGATAAGTAATAAAAAGTAACAATAACAATACATTTGTAGCCTTACAGAGCATGTGTTTTTAGATGGTGTCAGTGACCCCCATTTGAAAGCTGCAAAGAAACAGAAGAAAATTGTAAATCATTAAAAAACGATGAAAAATAAATAATGAAGACCAATTGAAAAGTTTCTTAGAATTGGCCTTTCTACAATATACTAAAAGTTCATTTGAAGGTGAACCACCCCTTTAAATACCCAAATTCAAAACTTTGAAAAAGTGCATTTATGCTTTTTGCCATATAGTGTATGTCAAATATATGACATATATAAGTTTTTTGGTTGAAAATAATAGCTAATATTTTAAACACCCAATGAAAATCTATCTGTCTATGTCAAATGTCTATGCATTAGTGCAGATTGGCTCAAAATCTATGGTTTCCCCAGAAGCAGGTGACAGGTGAGTGGTGGACCAATTAACTGCCACTCAGCTGCTCCTCACCTCTCTCCCCATCATACTAAGCCCCACTACTGAGGAGGCAGCACTTGTTTAAATACTTGTGGTTGACCCACTCCACCTCCTCCTTTGGGGAGGAAGTGGGGCAAGCTTGAGTAAATATATTAGCATGGCGGGCCAGGTCAGTTGGTCAATCATGAAGAACAAGTTTAGGTCAGATGTGGGACAAACATATACATACATACACTTTATCTAAATCTATCTATCTACATAACTTTTAACATTTTTACAATAGGAAACATTCAGTCTGATCATGCTGTTATCTCTCAATAAATTCTGTAAGCAACAAGATAAAAAGATAATCGGGAAATCCCTGCAGAAACACAGCACAGTCAATGTGTTGGTCAGCAGCTGACAGTTTGAAATGTCCTCTTAAACCTTCAGCAGTAATCCCCTGCCTCCTGAGACTACAGAGGTCAAACAGCAAAGACTTTATGTATCAGCAAACCATGCTATTTTAAGAAAGAGGAAGCAACCACATATCACATTTTAATGAAATATGAAGACCTTCAAGCAAGCAGAAAATTAAATTGTATTGGAACAGTAATGCTGCTAAAATTCTATTCGGCAAAGTGGTATCATGCTTGTACCTGTATAAGATTTAAATGTTGAAATTAAAATGTGATATCATGATCATTTCTCTTTTACTTTCAGTAGAAGATTCTCTTGTTTTACATTGTGTGCTTTGCATTAATATTTGCCTGGAGCCTTGAATGGAAGCTTAAAGTTATGGATTGTATCAACCGGGACACCAAGTAAAAGAATTGCATTAAAACAAAAAGATGAAAAAAGACTCGGGAAAATGGATTACTAGTAAAAAAAAATTCCACCATCTATAACTTCTATAGGGGCAGATTTACTAAGGTGTGAGGCTACTCACTCCAGGCGGGTGCATTCTTGTCCTCTGTGGCGTTCGGTTCGGCGTGTGTGCATGAGCGTGTATTGGCGTGCCGATGCGCGGGTGTGCACGGGCGTCGGATTGGGCGCGCGACGGTTCGGACGCGTGAACGTTGCGACGCTGGGCAACGGATTGCGTGACTCGTTTTGGTGCCAAAATAGGCCTATTTAAGGAACTTCCTGGACTTGCTCTATGCCTGGTTATTGGGTTATTCTCCTGAAGCCTAGCTTTATATATATCTATATTCCTGATCTCCTGTTGTGACCCGGCTCCCTCACGATTCTTCGCTGTGTGCTGCCTACCTCGACCTTCCTGCCTGTTCCTGATTTGATACTTGCTGCCTGCCCTCGACCTTGGAATTGTTTGACTACGCCTCTGCCTGATCCCTAGTATCTCGACATTGTTAGTCTCACCGGCTACTCTCCACTCACCTACCCCCTGTTCACTCCTCAGGGTGGTTTGTGTTGTGTGAGGCGCTTGTGAGTCTTCACATCTCAACCTTCCTCGCTGGATTCTGACGGTAAGCCTGACACTAAGGATAGAATTTTGAAATTCGACCATCGAATAGTCAAATTTTTTTGGAGTGAATAAAAGTTGTTCAATAGATGGTAGAATCAATCTATTTGAATGATTTAAACAATCAAACTATTTCATTAAAACAAAATGACTTCTTAAAACTTAGCCAGATTTAGGCTATACTGTAGGTTCTAGGAGGTCCCCACAGGCTAACATAGCAATTCGGAAGGTTTAAGGTGGTGAAGTGTCAAAGTCGTAGTTTTATTTAAAGAAACAGTACTTCGCATTTTTTGAAGGTTTTTCCAATTCAAATCCAATTCAATGGTTGAAGTAGCCAAAAATAACTTCAAAATTCGAATGTTTTCAATTCCAAAATTCCCTTTGACCCTTAGTAAACCTGCCCCTTAAAATAAGACACAATAAGAAAGCTTAAAATTAGAAACAAGGGGACAGATTGGTTTGTGACACCAGATAGGTTTATGTTAATAAAGGACTGAGATCTGTAAAAAAAAAATAAAACTTATGACACCATATAAAAGAATATAAAAAAGAAATTATTTGCTCATAATTCATAAATGGCATTACATGGTTTTATGACTAGCAGAGGTCAATGTTCAGGAAACATAAGAAAAAAGTATAATAAATAAGCATAATTATTAGAAATCTAACTAGCAAACCGCAAAACCAACCCAACCTGTTTACGGCACTCAAATGCCCAATTTCAATTGAATCAAATAAAACCTTTGGGGTTGACTTGTCATCAGAAAATGCTTGGGCAATATGACAGCTAAAAATCTTTGTCTTGTTTTTATAGCCATACAAATACTGAGCCTACTTTTACCATGTGTTTAACTGCACTTTTGGGGACAGGTTGATGGTCAGAGTGCAAACACACTAATGTCAACAGGCTATGGTGGGATCATTGTAACACTATCCCTAAAATTCCTGAGGTCCCTGACTGGATGTAAAACTAGCCCCAGCTGGCTATCCAAAAGGATCTGTCCTAACCTCTTAAAATGGGGGATATAGATTTATAAATTTTCCAATTTCTGAGTTTTTTTGTAATTCAATGGCAAAATAAGAATTGTGAATAAACTTGATTAGTTTATCTAAGGGTATTTTCTCAGTTGCTAGGATATTTAAACTTGATTGTATTATGACTGCAATGAAAACCATTCATTTTACAAATTTGACTATTTAAAAGAATTATAGAAATTCTTAAGAACTGATAATACAGTTCATATTAACTTATATAGAAGCTTGACAGGTTTCAGCTGTCACATTTTTCAAATATCTTTAAACTTTGAGTACAAAAAACTAGGCTACTTTTCTGTCCCAGTTTTCTTACATTGCAGAATAAAACACAGACAAAATTCTATTTCTCTAAAATCACAAATGCCTCGTTATTTATAATATAATTTTTATTATATATATTTATTATAAGAACAGAATATAGCAAGCATGAATGTATAAAAGAGCTGAGTGATCAAAAAAAAATACAAAAGCCTCTAAAACAAATTTTTGTACAATTACTAATGGCAAAAAAATCAGAAAACCTCCAAAAATGGCCTTGACTGCTTTTACTTGCCAAAGTTTTGTATTCCAGTTTTTTGTGTTTTTCACACTAAAACTTGTTTTCATAGTTTTAGAGAAATAAAAAAACACAAATTTTAGAGAAAATAATAATTTGTAAAAAAAAAATTCTAATATTATTAGTAGGCCCCTTAGTTGTTATTGAACAACAAAAAGAATAACCCAAATCTTAATTGTTACAGATTTACGCAATAATATACATACACAAAAGAAAGTTCATTGGTTCAGGTTCCAAATTTGAGACAGGACTAATACAGTATATTATATCCTATATATACTGTATATATATATATATATATATATATATACATATATATATATATATATAAAATAGATATATTAAAGCAAAAGGCACTTTATTACCTTCCCTGAGCAATAATGCAACATGAACATTAATGCAAGTAACACTGTTCATTCTTGTTGACTTTTAACATATGTTTTGCAAATTGCCTTTCCTGTTCAAAGAAAATGTGTGATGACAATACCATAACATTCTCACTATGTAAGCAAAAATAACAAATGTGGTGTACTGTACCTTAACATGTATGTGTAAATGGCAACAGCTTTCAATTAAATCTATAGCTGTATGTACAAAGCCTTCTAGAGGAACTGCTGTTCCCTAGCACCTGTTATTAATCTAGTGTCATTTAAAAACCCATTGGTAGTTATAGGCTACCCATAGAGGAGAACTACGGTGAAACATTCAGATTCCAAGAACTAAGGTGATATTTAAAAATCATGTTCAAGCATTTCCAAAATTTTATTGAATATACATCTATATATATTTCTATGCTAAAGAGACAGATCATAATAATTAGTTGATTAATTCTTTTCATCCTGAGATTATATTGGTTCTTTACCTAAATCACAGCTTCTTTAAGAGGAAAGTGTGTGAGGAAGAGACATTGGAACAGAGGTCTGATGAGATGTTTACACAGAGATGGTATCCACTGGATCTACTCCAGAATGAACTATAAAAAGTAAGACATATAGATTGAGAACCCTCGTTGATGTACTGTACACCCGGGGGAAAGAATTTGGCACTAAATGTATTCCATTTGTACACATCCTGCAATAGGGAAGGTGCATCATGTTATTAACAAACATTAGGGGGTCTTGGCTACAGCAGACCAAGAGAAAGAAGAATTCAAAAGTCCTCCGCTTCTGTCCCATAGTCCCACAATGAGAGCCCGAGGGTGCTCCTCTTCTCTTTGGCACTGGCACAGTGACATCATGTGGACACATGGGGGCAAATTTATCAAGGGTCGAAGTGAAAATTTGAATGAAAAAAATTCGAATTTCAAAGTAATTTTTGGGTACTTCGACTATCGAATAGGCCAAAATTTGATTTGAATGAAAACATTTGATTCAAATTAAGAGATTCAACCATTCAAAAATCTAAGTACTGTCGCTTTAAAAAAATTTGAATTTGACCCTTTGCCAACTTAAACCTGCCGAATTGCTGTTCTAGCCTATGAGAGACCTCCTATAACCTTTATGGAGTCTTTTTGAAATTTTTTAGAAATCAAATTTTTTTGAAGGAAATCTTTCGATTTAAATTCAATCAAAAACTGATTTATTTGATTGAAAACAATCGAAACATTTCAAATTTCAAAGTATTTTCACTTCAAAATTCGACCCCTGATAAATCTGCCCCATGATGTCATTATGCAGCATTTGGCACTAACATTTAAAAAAAAATAGACACCAAGGACCTGGGTTCAATGCCAAAATATAGGTCTTACTAGAGGTTCTGGATGTGCTATAATCATTCTATAGACTAGTGATGAGTGAATCTGTCCCATTTTCTTTCACCGAAAAATTTGTTAAACTGGTACCAGCCCACTTCCATAAACAGAAATATTCCATTGCATCTCTCTGATTTTTGGTGACAGAGGCAAATCTCAGACCCATCAGACCCATCAAGGTCATGTAGAAGTAAATGGCAGATGTCCCTGAAGTTGTTTCTTGACATTGTGATCTGCACTGGATAATCTGATAGTCTGGGTTTTCATGTTTTCACAGTGACAATTTCGACAAAAGTTGAGTTGAGTTGGAGCCTCGATCCTACAATACGAAATTAGACTCAATTTTGTCTTAACATTTTTGCTTTTGCAAGAACAATTATTGATAGATATGTTCAAGTTGTAGAAGGGGGTTTGGTCAACTTTGTTTTCATTAAAAAAATAGATTAATTTGAATTTCGGAAAATAACCCCTTTATTGATGTAATTAAGTGTATCTAATGTAGGGGTGGGATAGAGATTGGAGCACGGCATTTAAAAGTGGGCAATTTTTTAACATTTGTGGCTTGAAAATGGTGTGGGAAGCTCTGGAACATTGCCTCTATTTTTACTTTGAATTTTTAAAGCATCTTAGGAGTGAAGGAATGTTTTGGTCTCTAAAGCAACGGTCTCTACCTCTGGATTTCTAGCTATGCCATTTTTTTTTAATGAATATAGATAGATAGCTTGATAGATAGATATACTATTCCTGTTCCTTTTTTTGAAACCAAAAAGGATACAAATACCTAAAATAAACTCTACAAAAAGTGTTTTTCATTCAATTACTAGAAAAATGAAAACCCCAAAATGACCTAATGGCTAAATAAAAAGTCCAATAGGATCAGTGCATCTCCCAATGACTTCTATAGAACTTTGACTGCTTTTACTTGAATTTTTTCTAATGGAGTCCTATGTATTAATGGTCGAATTTTAGTGGTTTTAGAGGTTTTAAACCAGTACTAAACCACTAATGTCATGAAATTCATTTAAAAAAAATTCACCTGGCAAAATTTTCGCCTGACAAAAAAAAAAAACGAGACACGAAAAATAAAAAAAAAATGAAAAGGGCGTTGTTTCATAAGTTTTTCGCCAATAGAAATTCGCGAATTTTTCGGCGAAACGAATCTGCCTAGATTCGCCCATCACCACTGAATGGAAAAAGTTTCAGAAAAGTTGCAAAAGCTGTGACATTCAAAGTCAAAAATATCCAAAACCTATAAAACCTCTTCAAACACGAATCACAGATCTTCTCGTTGTTGTAAGGAGCATCTATTGACTATGACAGGTTTTAGCTGGTGTACTTTCAGATTCAGAATTGTCTCAGTTTTGTCATGTTTTTTTTCCCCACAACTTCAGATTCTTGGGGTCAAAAAGTCTCATCTAAAAAAGTTCTGGCTGTTTTTATACACTTAGGGGAGTTATTTATCAAAATCAGAGTCCTACCAAACTAGAATCCATGATTGGACCTTATTTTTTAATAAAATTTTTAGTACTAAGATTTTATCAGATCAGGGACAAACTTGATAAAATCGAGAGAACATTTGAATCGTACGATTTTTTCAGAGTTTTTTCACTTTCAGATTTTTGACAGAAAAGTCTGAAATAGTAGGATTTTCAGGCTAATTTCAGCACAGACCATTGAAATATACAACCTCAGCAAGTCTGAGATGCCAGATTTTCTTGGGGTGTAATATATTTTGAAAAATTTTTGTTTTTCCCACAAAAATTGTGGATAGTAACAGTTTTTGGCATTCAGAATTCCTTAAATAATCCCCTTAATAAATCTTACATTTTTAGAAATGTTAAAAAAGCTATTTTTAGAGAGAAAATAAGATTCATAAATAAAAATAGAAATCCATGAGTATATTGGCCCCTTTGAAGTAGAAGTTTTTTAACCTGCAAAATTCTGTAACAGGTGAAAAAATTTGCTGATCTCTTCTGGTGATTGGAGGAGCAGAGTATGATTCTTTTTCCTACTGGATAACTATGTGCAACATTTAAATTTATGTGTAAGCTGTTCTGTGTGTAATGTAATACTCATGACCATTTAAAGAAGGTACAGCAAAAATGGAACTAAAAATTTTAATTAATTAAATTCATTGAAAAAATCCAATCCTCGAGGATCACAAAAAGCAAAGTAAGTGCTCGAAACATTGTAACTTTTTCAGTCCCTTTTACATAATCTTGTCCTTTTAAGTATTAGTACACATTCCTGGTAACAAAAAATGAACATTCTAATGCAGTAAAATTAATGTGTGGATCATTTAGTTTTGCTTTAAGACAGTACTTCCCAGTTATTTTGCTAAATACATTTAGGCAGGTGCATCCTGATATGGGTGTTGTGGTTACTAATTCAGCTGAGACAAGATAACCTGCCAAATTCAGGTCTTTCTGTCTATAATTAAAGGTTGTTATCAAGATTTGCTCCAAGTAGGATTTGCGTGAAGCAAGAAATATAAATTAGCACTTGTGAAACCTTTCAGAAAAAAAAGAGCAGAAAAACAGTATTTTTAGTTACAGACTCTACTGAAACAGTGTGCTTTTTCAAAATAATCCTACCAAACTAGAATCCAGGATTGGACCTTATTTATTACTAAAAAAAGCATGATTTAACCCAATTGGGAACAAACTAGATAAAATCGAAAGAAAACCTGAATCATACCAAGTTTTTCGCCTGAGTCGTACCATTTTTTTGGGACTTTTTCTTGAAAAACCATCGACCATACTGAATACATACAAAAATACATGAAATATACGTAGCTTGAGATACCCTGTAACTTCATGTAGAAGTAGAATGTAGGGTAATATAATTGAACATATGTATTTATTCCATCCTAGCTATTGTTGTAAATTCACAGAATCCACCTCATTGAGAGGCACACACAAGATGATAGCAGGGCCAGAAAGGTTCCATTCTGTCCTTAATTTTACTACCTTTATATAATGCAGGTTTTGTGCTACTTCTTATGTGCCATTATAGTCTGACTTTCATCCCCCTTACTCATTTTTCCACAGTTGGGCCATACACCAGCACAGATATTAAAGGGATTTTGTCATAATTTTTATGATGTATTATTTATTTCTCATTTACACTGTTTACACTGCAAATTATTCACTCTACCATATAAAATGTAATTCTTCAACCAGCAAGTGTATTTTTTTAGTTGTAATATTGGTGTGTAGATGCATCTCAGGTCATTTTGCCTGGTCCTGTGCTTTCAGAAAGAGCCAGCGCTTTAGGATGGAATTGCTTTCTGGCAGGCTGTTGTATCTCCTACTCAATTTAACTGAATGTGACGCAGTGGGACTTGGCTTTTGAATGCTGTTATCTTGCTGCTATCTGGTTACTTTCTCTCATTGTTCTGTTGTTAGGTTGCTGGGAGAGAGAGGGAGGGGGTTGATATACTCCAACTTGCAGTACAGCAGTAAAGAGTGACTGAAGTTTATCAGAGCACATGACTGTGGGCAGCTGGGAAACTGACAATATGTTTTGCCACCATATCAGACTTTCAAAATTAAATATTAAAAAATCTGTTTGCCCTTTTGAGAAACAGCACTATTAACTGATGTCCTTTGAAAAAAAAAAATTTTTTTACCATGACAGCATCCCTTTAAAGTCCTAGAACTGGGTCAAAGGGAAAATTGCTATATTATTGGCCAATCTGGATAATCATGTAGGCCATTGCAAGGAACATGGCTTATGGACACAATGGAATCAGTAATTATAAACTACCTTGAGGATGGTTTACTTCCCACACAACTCATTATGTTATATCACTCACTGTTGTGCATAATAGCTGGAACTTCGTGTAAAATTGCATTCTGTGTAAAACATATGGTGATTTGCTTTTCTTAAAGCTTATCTTTAGTAAATGAGCCCTGTGATGGCATTTAGCAAGATGCATTAACCATGGCAAATACTTGGTATTTATTAGCTAGGCTGGCAAATATTTGCTGAATTGGCTTTGTGATACAAAGCTTTTTATTTATAATTTTTCAGATACAAAGAGACAAAGTTCCCATCAACCGTTCATTCAACGCTTGTAAACGCAGGCAGGGATATGTCCCCTTTTTTCAGGTTATGATCCCTTTAAAAGACACCACCAGTACTAATCAGTTGGAGGGGGTTAAGGGAGAAGTAGGTAAAAGTGTGGGAGCTGCATGTAGAAGCTGAACTCCCTGAGACCATAATACACAAAAAGACTTTTCAGTTTGTGTGGACAGATTGACTGACAGCTACAGCAGTTACTGATGACACTTTTGAAAACAATCAAAACATGCTGGATAAAGGGAAAATGTGATGGTCACTCAAATGAACAGTCAGGAGGTGACACAGAAGAATACAGAATGTGCAGAATCCAATAGCATAACTATAGGATAGCTTAAATTATACAATGAAATAAAACAGTTCAAAACCTTAGAATTCTGATAAAAACGGAGATACTGGTTTCAATTGGAAATAGGTTTAATCGTATGCATAACTGAGTACTTGTACAAAAGAAAATAATTAAATTCTGTATTCTTCTGAAGCAAACACGCCAGTTTAACCAGTGCAGGGCAACACTGAATTATATTTTTATTACTTTTAATGCTTTCATTTTTTCCAGGACTGCCAACTGTCATCTGGCCCAATCCTAACCCTGGAATTCTGGACCATCTTCCATGTTTTATAAGTATTAAAACAAAGTCAACATCTGGTCGATTTATTGAAAATATTCAATATTCCCCAGCACTAACATAAGAAGCACTTACAATCTCCTACATATGTGTCCATTAACAGATTCACAGCCTACATCTGTGAGTGCATTACTTTCATTTCATGGACAGTTATGCTGGCTGTATTGATTTTTCACATAACACTGAACATATTAGATGAACATCAAATTCATATTTCATGCAAGGGTGAAGGAAACAGGCAAACAGCATAAAGCCGTTATTGGGAATATTGCTATTAATAATTAGTTTGTCATTTTAAACATGGACAGATTTCATGGCATTACTTTTAAAGGAAATAGTATTTCACTAAGCAAACCATCATTTACCAAATTTAAAATTTTGATTCCATTGTTAATATATAAAGTTCAGTATTTTATTGATGTGAAATCATGAATGAATTAATTAAAGGAAAACTATACCCCACGAACAATGTAGGTCTCTATAAACAGATATTGCATAAAACAACTCATATGTAAAACCCTGCTTCATGTAAATAAACCATTTTCATAATAATATACTTTTTTAGTAGTATGTGCCATTGGGTAATCATAAATAGAAAATTGCCATTTTAAAAAATAAGACAGCCTCCTGGGATCTTAGGATCCAACGGTGCACGCAAACATACCAAACAAACTATAAAGTTAGGTCACATGAGCCAATTAACAGACAGAGTTGTGTCTTTTGCTTCAACACTTCTTCCTGTTACAGTTAGAGTTGAAATATTTCTGGTCAGGTGATCTCTGAGGCAGCACACAGACCATCATGAAATGGTGGTTCAAGGCAAGAGATGTAAAAGGGCAATATTTACTTAATATATATACCAGCTAGGTAAGATTCTTTAATATGTCACTTGATTTGATATAAACTATCTGTTGCTCAAAAATTCATTTTCGGGGTATAGTTTTCCTTTAATTAATTAAAAGTTTTTTGTGTTGGTTCCCATTGCAAGCCACCAAAATTGTTGTGTTTTTCTCCCTTGCACTGTACATTTGAATAAACGAATGCAAATATAAATTTAGTGCAAAATGAAATTGGAAGGATCAAAGGTATGAGATGACAAATAGTCCTCTCTCTATTAATGTTTAACTACTAGTCTAGTCTAAAGTCTAGTTAAATCATGAAAACAGCAAATATTTAAAACATAAAACATACCATAACTGGTTATTTTTGTTTATTCATATACTGTTCAGTTTATTTATAAAGGCTCAGACAAATCAATAGACAGAAAAGTACACCTAGGGCTGATTTATTAAGGGTCGAAGTTAAAATTCAATAAAATTTGAAAGATCTGAATTTCGCAGTAATTTCAGGCTACTTCAGCTATCGAATAGCCCAAAATTCTATTCCAATTGAAAAAATTCTAATATTCAAATTTTCAAATTTTGATGTACTGGCCCTTTAAAATTCTTCCATTTTAGCCCATGGGGGACCTCACAGAACTTTTCTAAGTTCTGAGAAATCAAAGGATTTTGGTGAAATCATTAGAATCATTCGATTGAAACGAATGAAAACGGCTATATTCGATTGAAAATGACCCTCCCAAAAATATTTGATGGTCGAATTTCGACGTTTTTTTAACTTCGAAATTCGACCATTAGTAAATCAGCCCCCTAATGTTTTCAAAATGTAAGTAAATTGACAACACTACTTGACTCAAGCAACATTTCAAATTATTTTTACAACTGATGAAACTGTCTCTATTAGCATCATGATTCCTGATTATTACAAGGCTATTCAAAGGGTAAGCACAAGCCAAAGTATTGGCAAAGAGGCACATGAAGATGCAAGTGGGGCATTGTATGATTTTCACAATATGGTGATCGTTTGTTAATATTTTTCGTAAACTGTAGTTACTTTTAAGGTATTGTAGACTTTTTAATCCCACCACTGTGTACTGGTTGCAGACTGGTTGGTGTTCCATCAGCCTAAGAATTAAAGAAAGCTAGGGCCAGGGCATGTATGTAATTGCCAGACAATTTGTAATTCCTCCTTGTTCCCTGAACTGGCCATCAAACTCACTTTTAATCTTTTTATTGCCACTCTTATAGCTCTCCACCCACACCCTAGACACCCTCTTCCCATGCTGATCCACCCGTTACCAACACTAGGACATCAATACACCATCCCTCATTATGTCTTTTTCTGACTCCCTCCACCACTGGCTAGTACGTTTTGCCAGTAGAGATGGCAACCCAACTTAGAAGCCACAACTCTGTTGAACTTATTGTACTATTTGGGATGGCAAGATGCAAAATCCAACAAACATGATGCCCTGAAGCTTTCTTTCTTTTTTAAACTTGTTCCTTAGCAGAATTGCCTTTTATGGGTGGTTCAACTTTAAATTTAACTTTTAGCATGTTATAGTATAGAATGGATAATTCTAAGCAACTTATCCATTAACCTTAATTTATTTCTTCTTTATAAATTTTCAATTATTGAATTACTTTCCTGACTGTTTCCAGCTTTAAAATGGGGGCCACTGCCCCTATATAAAAAACAAATGCATAATTTTATTTCATATGGTGAGTATAAAGTAATGACCTTACAAAGAAAACTCCCGTTGTTGGCTGATGGCACATCGGGCATTTTGATCACTGGTTTTTCCAGGGAGGGAGGATCATGCCAACTGTTCTGTGTGCCTTGAGCATTTTATCTCCCTCAGATAATCTTATCCATTCAACTATCATTTAACTAGTATCTTCTTATTTATAATCTTCAGGCATATTAATGCTCAAAATTAAAATGCTTGATATCCATAATAAAAGAAAAGCTATTTCAGTTGCTTCTTATACTCAAGGGCAGAGAAAATGAGAAATGCACACTATCAACACATTCAAATTGGTTAATTAACTAAAATAAACAGATTTGTTTTACTGTTAGGGGCTTGCTTAATTATAATATGTTATTTAATTCCTTTGGAAAAGCTTGAATTTTGCATATGCTTTATAAATGATATATTTATAGAAAATATACTTGAGCATTGTTTTTATTTTATACATTATATATTTGTGAAGGAAATATATAATTAAATGATCATCTATATTAGCTCTCATTTTAGACTGTTATACTTTCCATAGATACATGGAAATATATTTCTCTGAGATTTTAATCTACTTGTCATCCAGGAATCAGAAAACCTACTCTACAATATCCGGAGATCTGAGAGACTTAAGAACTAATGTACTTTATAAGAGAGGTTTACAATATTAAGAATAAAGTACACTGATGTATTGATGCTAATGAAATCTGTGAGGAAGCAGCCTCAGGAAATGAAAAGTAGACTTCAACTGTACCAAGGAAATGAGAAAATCTTCAGAAAGAAAGAAAAAAATGTATTATAGGGAACGCTAAACAAAATGGGCATCTCTAAACTGACTTTACTTATGGCAGAAGTACAAGACAAGATACAAGATTCCTTTATTTGTCAATACAGACTATATAGTTATACAGCGTATAGAAATCACGTTTAACTCAGGCCCCCTCCCCATAGTGCCTTTGCATTAAGAAAGAGCATTTTTTATAATGTTATCTTATAACTCTAATTGCTTGTGGAAAGAAGCTTTTGCAGTGTCTAGCAGTTCTAGTTTGAATGCTGTAGAACCTCCTTAAGGACGGCAAGAGAGTGAACAGAGAATGAGATGGGTGAGAAGTGTCTTTTGCTACGATATTTGCACGGCGCATAATGTGTTTCTGGTAGATTTGGGAGATGGGTGGGAGTGGTTCTCCTATGATCCTTTCTGCAATTTTCACAATCCGCTGAAGAGATTTTTGTTCTGCAACTGTGCAGTTTCCAAACCATATGTGATGTGGCTGCAGAGAACACTCTCGATGGTGCCCTGATAGAATGTTGTGAGAATGGGAGGGGGAAGACTGGCTTTCTTTAGCTTCTGTAGAAAATGAAGGTGCTGTTGAGCTTTCTTTGTGATAGAGTTAAAGATGAGATATATGTAGTTTGAAAAATTGCTCTAACTTTTCTTTGGTATACCCATAGACAAATCAAATGTCTGCAGGAATATATTTGAGGAGTGAGTATAGTTCTGGTTTGCATATTTTTTAATAAAAAAAGAAAACATGAGACTGGACCAATATAAGACCAATTGCCTTTTTGTTTGAAACCAGGATATTATGATTTTTTTTTTCTTAGCATTCTAATGTATTAGGTTTCTCACTTTGACCCTATTTATTGGGGGAAGTTGCTGAGCAACATAAGTTAGCAAAATAGTATATAAAAGCGTAAAAACATAGCATGTCATCTACAGTACACTGCCTTATAAACTCCTTTTTGCATTAGGATATGCATCATGTCAATACAAATGTCTATCAGGAAGTGGATTATAATGCAGACTATATTTTAAAGCATGGATTTTAATCTACTTCCTGAGCTGGCATCTGGATTGTCTGTTTGTGATACCTTTCCTGTATTTGAATTTTAATCCACTTCCTAAATCTGGATTCTTGGAGTGCACAATCAATTGTGAATGACTTTGTCATATTGCCCTTAAGCAACAGGTTTGCACAATCAACATAACTTAGACATGGTGAGGGGTACAGCTGTCTTTTGTGAAGAACTGTTTGAATGTGTTATTGGGAGCAAAAGGCTTGAGCACCTGAGCATTTTATTAGATCTTTTAATGTATTTTCCATCTTACATGGTCCAGGCCACAAAAGTTGCAAATGAGTTTAAGAGCTCAGAGGGGCAAGGTAGTGATAGTCAAGCGAAAGGTAATTTTACGGGTTGAATCTAGAAGATACTAATGTTTAAACATTGGTCAGCAATCTGGAATCCTTTAGGCCAGTACGATATTCAGTAAATTTTTAAAAGTTCCTTGATAATCAGTCAGAAGTATTAACATGGGTCTATGCTTTATATAGTCTGCACACAGAAAACAGAACTATGTCAATAAATATTAAAAGCCCAAAATAAGATCTCATGTTGAAGACAAAAACCTGTAACTTTCATTTACAAATCCCTTGAATTATCTTAAATTATTTAATAACTTGCTTTACGGTCATGGTGCTAGAACATGTCCTTCATGCTTAAAGGAAAAGTAAATGTTTTTCTTTATCTCTCTGTAAATTTGCTCTAAACAGCCCCCCAGATTAATGTACCTTAGTCCCTGCTGCAAGTCTGCTCTGGTTTCTGTGTTATCAGCAGCTTGTTTCCCCTTCTTCCTGGTGCAGAGTGAAGCCCAGCCCCTTAGTTTACTGAGCAGTGCATTTTGCTGCTGTTCCACAATAGAGAGGAAGAGGGAGCCAGTGTGTGCATTAGTAAGCTAGTTTCCCCAAGCAAAAGGTGCTAAACACACTGCTCTCTGCTATGTCACATTATGCAAATGATCTCCAAGACTAGTCTGAGAGATAAGGTCAGCTCAGAAAGCTAAGGGGCGGGGCTTCACTCTGCACCAGGAAGAAGGGGAAACAAGCTGCTGATAACACAGAAACCAGAGCAGACTTGCAGCAGGGACTAAGGTACATTAATCTGGGGAGCTGTTTAGAGCAAATTTACAGGTTTACTTGTTCTTTAAGATGTTATTATTTCATTAAAAAAACAAAGTTAATTTTGCTCAAAATTTGCTAAGATAAGAATTATATGAGTAAGGTTGATTTTCATATTTATACTTAAATATAAAATAGACTGCGCTCCTAGACCACAAAGTATATGTAACCCTATTGTGACACCTTGTGTAGTATAGGATGTACAATATTTTAATTCTCCTCAATACAGGATCTTGAATCCCCTTTGCTATGTGAAAGATACTAGGAACTCTATTAATACAGTGCCTCCACCTAGTGAAATCCAGGAATGTATCTACAGGTGGCTCCATTAGCAACAATAAAAATAGACACAAATTGCCAAAAAACAGACTTGCAGCAAATCAATATCAATCTTGCCCTGGGGTATCCGTGTGGTCTTCCCAACTCCTGACACTTTCTTTACCTAGCATAAAGTCCCACATTACATGCCAGGCAGACAAACAGAGTCACTGTCCCTTCCCATGAGCACTTTACCCCAGGTAGTACTATCTGCCCCAAATGCCCCAAATTCCTTTGGTCAAGGCAGAAGTTCCCACCTAGCAAGCTCTCATCAAAACCTTTTCTCACACAATTGACACACACTGAAGCCTTCCAATACCTTCCCTCAGACAGAGCTCTTACTAAGGACCTACACAGTGCAGGTACAGACATCCACAGTGTCAATTAAGACATTTTTAATCTTCAGACCAGGCTCCCAAGCTCTCTAGCTGACCACACACAGAAGTGTGAGCACTCCAAAGCTTCTTTCATAGGAATACATCACAGGTGGGTTCCTTACATCTCTGCTGTCTGTAAGCTCCAGACATCACTCTGGTCAAGCTCTCACATGATTCTCAGGTGCCAGTATCTCTGAGCCCACCAAGGGCCTCACCACCCTTTGGGCTTCTCCATGCTCTAGTTACATCCAACGCCTTCTGGCAGGGAAAGGAAAAAGAGATTGAGCACATGGCAGCTGAGCTGTATAAAGTGTTCCACAATAGTGACACCTCCTGGCCAAATCTGGTACATGCCAGTTCACACTTCACAGGGGAAAATGACTAATTTCTCCATATCCCCCAACACTGGCCACACCAGGGAATTGACAGCCTGTAGCGAATTTCAAGAACAAACAAGACCTTAACATTATAGACCTCTAAATATACTTATATGTTAACCTCTTCAATTCTACATTCCAATCCAGCTCCTAACTGAACACTCACACTCTCTCTCTCTCTCTCTCTCTCTCTCTCTCTCTCTTTCTATCTCTCTCACTCTCTCTCTCTCTATCTCTCTCTCTCTCTATATATAAACCAAGGGCAACACCACTAAAGTACTTTTCCTCAGGTGCATGGGGAAGAATTTAAATAATACAAAAAAGAACAGCAATACCAAGATTTCTCATGAAAATTTCCAAAATTTGTGTTTACTGTAAACAAGAATTGAGTTTTCATGCTGTTTTAAATGCATATTTTGGAATTTTCATAAGAAATATTGGTGTTGTTGGTCTTTTCTATTCTCTTTCGCTTTCTGTCTCTCTCTCCCTATACATAATCAAAGAAAAATGTATTGTTTGAATCAAAATAAATGAATCATAGTCGATATGAAATCTAAAAAACTATTTTGATGGACCCCCTTCCCCAAAGCTACCAGGCTTAACAGGTCAGGTCATAATCATGAGCTATGTCATAGCAATCAGACTAACTAACTGCATTAGATTTAATTTAATTTAGATTAGATTCTAACTGCATTAGATTTTTTACAGATTATTCATAAAATTATTTCTGATAGGTTACAGTTGTTTTTTACACTGTAGCTACTTGACACCATGTTTGATAGAGCATGTTTGTAAATAACTTTGCTGATAAACAGCTATTATGCTTTATGTTATACTGGTGTAGAAAACTAAAACAAATACATACCACTCGAGGCCAATGAATAATTTATCAGTGAAGATGAATAGGAATATACTTCCTAGCAATACATCATTTGTCACTATATCTAAAGATTACTGTGTTTTGTAATTTGTAAAATAAAAAATACACTACCACATGGATCTCTAAGTTTTGGATGTTGCATTTTTATGAAATAAGTTCTCAGATAGCAAATGCATGTTTTACAACAATTGTCTTGCAGAAAAGAGACTGTAGAATTAATCACAGAGAATATATTGCACTGCAGGTTGGACAAAGATATAGAAAAGTTTGAGAAATATGTGTACTTGAATAAAGCATAATGAAAACATTGTTATATTGCTTAAAGGTTTTTGTTTACTTATTTCATTGTGTTTTAAAGCTAAACCTTTGGTTTTTGTAAGGATGGTTTTTTATGGTGTGCATTAAAAATATGATGTGGGAAGAGCCACTCCTCATTATAAAAAGCCATTAAATCAAACATTCATGGCCAATAAAGCATCTGTTTCTTATCCTTTATAATAAAGTTCAAGTGTCTCTGCGTCCAGTCCCCGTGTCCGTGGAATTTGGAATTTGCTACTGCGCATGTGCCGCACTGACCGAATTTACCAGTTTTGGCCACTAGAGCTTGCCAATCACTAGCTAATGCTATCAGTACCAGTACTTAGAATAGAGTCAATGGAAGCCTGTGGTGAAGTGTATAAGGTAAATGCCTCTGACCAGTGCGTTTAGTGTTCAATTCCCATTGAGTGATAATTTATGCTAGCAAAGTAGATAGACGCGCAACTTCGCACCCTTACGCTGTGGTGTGTTTTAGCATTGTGGGTGATAGCCTGAAAAACGTAAATAAGTTACCGTTCGCTGACCAGAGCGTAAATTCGGCTACAACAATTCTGTTTTTCACGTTAGTGAATTTGCGTAGCGCAGGCGAAAATTCGCTTACAACAATTCTGTTTTTGTAAATGTTTGACTACATATGTTCTAGCGCCCGTTAATTTAACGGGCTTAATGTAAAGTTCAAGTATCTCTGCGTCCAGTCCCTGTGTGCGTGGAATTGCGCTACTGTGCATGTGCCGCACGGACCGCCTCTGGCGAATTTACGCTAGCGAAGTAGATAGACGCGCAACTTCGCACCCTTACGCTGTAGCGTGTTTTACCATTGTGGGTGATAGTCTGAAAAACGTAAATACGTTACCGTTCGCCGACCAGAGCGTAAATTCGCACGTTAGTGAATTTGCGCAGCGCAGGCGAAAATTCGCCTAGAACAATTCTGTTTTTTATAAATGTTTAACTACATATGTTCTAGCGCCCGTTAATTTAACGGGCTTAATGTCTAGTGTTAAATAATATATTGCTCTGGTAAAAGCTACTACTTTATTTGAAACCGAATTAGGTCAGTATTTTTATGGTTTGCTGCAACATTTTGCAATAATTTTACTGTGATTTCTCTGAAAAGATGTTAATCATTTTAATACTATTTTAATATCTATTTTAAGTACAGTACTTTTTCTTCCTGTAAATCAAACTTAGGACTTTATGAGAAGACCATGGTATAAGGAGAGACAAGGGAAGAAGAGAAGAACCATAAAGAATAATTGCCAAGGATCAAGGATTGAACTTTGTTTGCCAAGTGCCCTCAGCCATGTGACTTGGGCTCTGATTAACTTCAGTCACTCTTTACTGCTGCAATGAAAGTTTGAGTGATATGATCACCTTCCCCCCCCCCACAACAGCCTAATAACAAAACAATGAGAAGATAATAGGATAACCTCGCTAATACCTGAATTGCTATTTTCTGAAAGCAGTTTAATTGTGACATGCTAGCTTTTTCTAAAAGCACAGGATTAGGGACAATGACCTGAGATGGCTGTATACACATCAATATTACAGCTAAAATTTGTTGATTCAGGGATAACATTTTATATGGTCGGGTGTATTATTTGTAATGTAACCAGTGCAATATAAAAATAAAAACTACACCATAAATATCATGACAGAATCCTTTTAATGAGGTATGGATCCCTATCTTTCCCGTACAGAACAATTTTTTATAAATGATCGTCTTTACTTTAAAGAAGACAATCACACTTTTGGTCCAAGATAACAATGTTGGGGGGGGGGGAAACTGCACCCTTACTACAGTTTCACATCATGGGTCGTATGCTCTCAATATAATCCTTAGCAAAATGTTATGTTAAGAATTTACAATTAAAAGAACCTGAACATTGTTAATACCCAAAGGAGAACTAATATTTGTTCTAGCTTGTACAAACTCTTGCATTGAAGAAACCATTACTAATCATCTACTGAATTCCTGAGAAAGCAAACTATTAACAATTTTGACCTGAAGGAGCATTCTAAACATATGTGGATTTATTTTTTCTCTTCTTTGACCTACAAAACACAATGTTGATGTATTTTTAATTGCATAAAAATACATCTATGCTTACATAGTAAAATAGTAACATAGTAAGTTAGGCTTCTTAAAGCTATCTAATGTATCAGCCTGTACAACCAATTCAGGGAGAGAATTCAACATCTTCACTGCTCTCACTGTACAAAACCCCTTCCGAATATTTAGGCCAAACCTCATTTCTTCTAAATGGAATGGGTGACCTTGTGTCAGCTGGAAAGACCTACTGGTGAATAAAGCATTAGAGAGATTATTATATGATCCCCTCATATATTTATACATAGACATCATATCACCCCTTAAGCGCCTCTTCTCCAGCGTGAACATCCCCAATTTGTCCAGTCTTTCATAATAGCTAAGATTTCCCATACCTACTACCAGCTTAGTTGCCATTCTCTGTACCCTCTCTAATACAATAATGTCCTGTTTGAGTGAGGGAGACCAAAACTGTACAGCATATTCTATATGTGGCATTGCTTGCTATAGCCAAGTTTATCATCTACAAGGACTCCAAGGTCCTTTTCCATAATGGATTTGCCTAGTGCAGTCCCATTAAGGGTATAAGTGGCTTGAATAATATTACATCCCAGGTGCGCGACTTTACATTTATCAACATTAAATCTCATTAGCCACTTAGCTACCCAGATTGCCAGTTTGTCAAGATCATGTTGCAAGGATGCCACATCCTGGATGGAGTTAATTGGGCTGGATAGTTTTGTGTCATCTGCAAACACTGATACATTACTTACAACACCCTCCCCTAAGTCATTAATGAACAAGTTAAATAAACTTTTAACTTTTACTAATATTTGGAATGGTTCATATTATGGTTTCATAATTCAAATAAAAAAACACTGGTTATTGCTTTGTTAACGCAATTATATTACAACAATAAAATATATATTTGTTCGATCATGTATTTAACACTGCATATGTCTCATCATTGATGCACTGGGAAAAGGGCATGATGGTGTTCATAAGAAGTCACGCTTCTGCATTTCCAAGAATACTATTGGCTTTACATGACAGTCCTGAACCATAAACAATCAATAAACAAGAATTTTTGGTATTAGAATGTAGCACAGGAAGGAAGATGCATAGCTTATGGAAAAATTTGAAGACTTTTCTGTCATTAGCAAGTGTTGCTTTGTTGCCTGAGACGTGGGGAGAAATTGATCATGTCCCAAAGCCATTCAAAGACAGTTGTAGCCACCACTGATCTTCCTCTGTAATGCACATAATACTCCAATATATTTTTGCGCTCAGACTGTTAACTAAAATCCTTATTTCATCAAATACAGACTGCACTAACTTACTATATCTTATACAGGTTTCTATGCTATTTTGATGGCATCTTATTGCATTCAGCATTGATGCCAAATGTCATGCAAAATCCGTCTCTGACTTCGGCGTAATTATACTATAAATTAAATATCCCACTACACTCTATTAGTCCTATGTGCTAGAGTCCTGCAGCGGGTTGGGTTCCCCGGGTTACCTGCAAAAACCTACGGTACCCTACGGGTTGCGGGTAGAAGTTCCTAGTGCGGGTATAAACCTGGTTCTGCGGGTTGTGGCTTGGTCATGCCTATTATTATTATTAAGATGTATTTCTATAGCGCCAACATATTGCGTAACGCTTTAGCCTACCTCCAATGATCTCACTTCCAGTTACAATGATAGCACTTCCTGATTCTTGATGGTCAACATGACAGCACTTCCTGATACTTGGTGGTCAGTATGACAGCACTTCCTGATTCTTGATGGTCAGTATGACAGCACTTGGTCAGAAGGTCCAGGTTGCAGATAAGGTACTTGCTGGTCGGGGTCGGGTAGCAGGTCCAGGCTGGTAAGAATGGGGGTTGTGGGTCTGGGTTGCGGATTGCAGGTTGCAGGTTGCAGGTACAGGTTGCAAAAAATGTACATCTCAGGACTCTACTATGTGCTGCTGTTTGAAGAGTTTTTTTCTCAAATTCCATGTTACATTTTTCAGTAATGTTTATGAATGTTACCTTGCTGTGCATTTTCGAATAAATCTGCATGTACTTGCCTTTTTTATAGTTTTCATATCCATCTACTTGCACTAGAGTCCTGCCCGGGTCCATTTTTTGGGACTCGTACCCGCAATCCGCAACCCGGACCTGCGAACAGCATTCTTACCCGCTTGGACGCGCGACCTGACCCTACCCGCAACCCACAGTCCACAACCTGGACCCGCGACCCGCTGATCATCAAGAATCAGGAAGTGCTGTCATTATAAACCAGAAGTGACATCATCGGAAGTAGCCGCAATTAGAAAAAAAAGGAGTAAAACAGGAAGTGCTGTCGTTGTAAACTGGTGACATCATCAGAAGTAGCCGCGATCAGAAAACGGAGTAGAAATTCTACGTGCAACCCGCAGGGTACCGCGGGATTTTGGGGGTAACCCGCGGGTACCCGACCCGCTTGCAGGAGTCTAACTTGCACTTTACATATGAACAAGAACATCTTCACTTGTCTTTTATGCAACCACATACACTTGGAGGCCTATTTTTCAACAGTCTCATTTGTGGTTTTTGAGGTTTTTTCAACCATGAATTAACGTACATTCTCCAAAATCACAAAGCCTTGAAAGTTCACACAAAATGTACAAAAAAAATAGCAGACAAAAAAAAATCCAATAAATTTTTTCACAACAATCACATTTTTGATCTTCGAAAACTTTTAAAACTATGAACGAAAGGCTGATCTTTGCAAGAAAAGAGACGGAACTTCCGTTCATTTTATTCTGGCTGCATTTAAATTTCAAGCCTGGGAAGTTATTAAGGTGAACTCCCTCTTTGATGAAGCATTTGTTTTTCAAAATGTCCATTGGTATTGTACCGTCTCCACATGCACCAAGGAAAAACAACAGTATATTTACTCTTTTGCAGACAGCGACAATAGAATATTTGCAGGTCTAACTGATACTAGAACATTGAACATTTGTTTTGCATTGGGACACTTCACCCACAGTCTTTACATCACACTTATATTGTCTGTAGAATTTGTCCTGTAATAAACATTAGGGGGTTATTTATTAAAGGTCAAGTTGTGAAATCTCAAAAAATGTAAGTATTTTTCACTATAAAAATTTTTTTTTAAAAAAACTATATATTTTTTTAATATTTATTATACACCAATACTGCAAAAGACCTGCCAAGGTCAATTTGAAGTTTTAATGGTCTGCATTGAGTTTATCCTGAGAATCTGACTTTTTCAGGTTTTCAGCAAAACCTGAAAAATTTGAGCAATTCAGGAAAAAAGCCAGAAAAATTTGAGCAATTTGAGAAAAAGTCCAAAAAATTTAGGTGATTCAGGTTTTGGCTCAATTTTATGGAGATTCCATTAAATCAAGCTTTTTTTTATTCATAAATAAGCTAAGATCAGGCATGGGAGTTTGCTTGTGTTTTTTTTAAATAAAATATTAAATAAATCCAGATTTTGGTATATAACCACCTACAAGTATGTATGGTTCTGTATGCCTACTTATTTGCAAGCCAACATACCCAGCAAAGTGCAGGAGGCAAGTCAATTGGGGAGGCATATTTGTCGAAATTCAGATTTGTGTAATTAAGAGGTTTTTTTCTTCTTTTAACAAACTCACATTTAAAAATACTCAAATGTTCACTTATTTATTAAAACATCAGAATATAAAACATTTGATTGAATAAAATTGTTGAAGAGGTCTTAAGAAGCATGTCTACCTTCCACCATGGTTGGCCATGCCCCTCCCTCTGTCTCCATTTTTAACCCTGGTGCCAGGTAAAATATATTTTAAAAAGGGCCAGCAACACCGGGAATGAAATCAACAAAATGTGTTATTCAAAGCTGTATGTGCAACCAACGTGATGTTTTGTCTCACTTGGGACCTTCTTGTCATGAATGGCAATCTAAATCCAGAACCCAAGCTAAGCTCCCTGGTCTCGGCTCTTACTTTTGCCTATAACCGCCGCCTTTCACCTCTGGATGAGCCCTCAGCTAACTGGATGCCTCCTGGAAATGAACAGATGCATGAGGTGAACATCGCCGCCGGAGGCATGTCGGGCGCTCCTGCATGCTAGGGGGTAAGCCACTAGACCACCAGGGAAACTATTCATCACACTTCTCAAATCTTGATCAACTGGGACCAAAGCATCATGTAATTTGCACATACAGCCCTCCTCTTTGGTTTTTCTAATAAATAATGACATTATCAATGGGTGCATCAGACTTTTGGCAGAGAGCAGTACTACTTTTACACATTCTTGCTTAGGCATTTATTTCCCTTTTGTCTTTCTATCTGTAGGTAACCCCCACTGCCAACCGCTGCTAATTTTAATTGCTGACAAGGATTTATTAAAGAATGTCTTAAATTTGGGAGCGAGAAATAAAATGATGTATATATTTAAATACAATATAATTAATTACAACATGTAATAAGATTTACTGCAGCTCTGAGTATGATTTATTTAATCATGAAAAGCAACTTTTTGGAAAGTTAAACAACAAATGATAAATAACGAGGAGCCGAAAAGGTGACTAATTATTAACTGTAACATGAAACAAGTTCTTAACAAAGATTAATGTGTCAGTCAGTTTATTTGGCGCAGAGATAACTCATTAGTTTACTAATTTGTATTCCCTTTGTTGTGGCAAATCTGTGATTCTGGTTCCTCTTATCTTATAAGGATGCTTTACTCTCCAAAGGATCTGTAAACTTTATTATTTTTGTTTTAATCATTGTAAATGAATCAGCGTAGAAAAGCAGCACTTAATCAGACAAACTGAAGGTTTACAGCCCAAAAGGAATGTTTAATCTTTTAAAAAGATAAACTTTTTACCATCATGTTTGCTGTTAAAAGTTTCTTTGTTTGAAGTTTGCACCTTTCTGCATGTTTAGATTGGTCAGATGATCTCCCAGTATGATTGAGCCCTAGTGGGCCTGGTAAGGATAAATACCATTGTGTTAGATTTGGTTTGATGTTGACCAAATATCAGTATATTTTTTCAGGATTCAGATTTGTCAGTATGCAATCGAACTAATCCAAACCTTTGAAAGTCTTGTGCCTTTAAAGCACTAGTTAATGGAAATTGATATTTTTTCAGATCATATTTGACAATAAGGCCTTTCATTTTATGGTCAACATGAGTTCACCATAATATAGATAACAAGTACTTTTTCCACTGTCTAGCCTCAAGCAGCCGGCTCCCATTGCTTGTAGAGTCTGCATGATATCCACCTTCATATCCACCAGAATCTCATGAAACCTGTAAGGTCAGTTCTTGTGGTTGCCTAGCAACTGCATGTCACTCTTCAATTATCTTATTGCTATATCTAACTTGCTATATCAAACGTTTACTAAACAATAAAAAATATTATCTTTAGTTAGCATATGTTGATGAAGATTCTCATTCATCCATATCATGGAATATCTTTAGAAATTTCACCAGTCATCCAATTGGCTTTCGAAATTCAGAATGACTTCTGAATTGAAAAAGCAGGTTGGATGGCAGGTGAAATGTCTTCAAGGAAAAAAGCACAGTAAGTCCAGTTGATTTGACTTATTTCTACGGATAGTTAGTATATTTCTTTTTATGGTCTAGGCCAGGGGTCCCCAACCACCGGGCCGCGGAATACTTGAACTGGGCTGCCTAGCCGAGTCCAAATTTGATGTGGTATGCCTGAATTTGACGCAATGTACATGGATTTAACAACCCACAGGAAATTTCACACAACATGTGCGAAATTTGACACACCATGGGGCAAATTTACTATTACTCCCAGAAATCAGCTCGACCAAATTCACAATTCTATAAGTATCGAATGCTTATCGAATTGTTCTAGGCTATCATTTTGCTCGATATCCGATTCCTCGATGAATTCGTGTGATCATATACCGATCTTTCGATTTCACGAAAAAAATCGTGAAATTTCTTTTGAGCGTCCGAAAAATTTGTACGTTTCGAACGCTCGAACGCTCCAATCGTACGAATGGTATTCGAGCAGGACTTAGCCTCAGAAGCCTATGGGCAGCTTCCCATAGGCTTCTATAACAATTTGGTAGGTTCAATCTGGCAAAGTAGACAGTCGAATAACTTTAAAATTTCAAATCCTTCAATCATAGAATGATCGAATTATCGAATATCCGATCATTTGATCTATTTGATCTATTCAATATTCGATGATCGAAGAGGCCAAATTTCACTTAACGATTTCACGAAAAATTCGTACAATCATTATTCAATCGAATTCGATTGAACTTCGATCATTTCACCTGAATTTCGTAAATTGGCCCCCATGTGTGACATTTAAGCACTGCATGCAGTTGATGCCCCTTAGGTCCTAAAAATTAGGGCTTTACACCAGTCCCTGTGGCAAAACGGTTTGGTGACCACTGGTCTAGGCCATTATACAAATAGCAGTAATAGTCTTCTGGCCATAAGGGCTGCCATTTAGCATGACATACACTATGTGCAAACTGGTTATGGAATGCTTCTTAGTTGTGCCCCATCTGATATAAGGCTAAACCCCATATGCAATAAAATACACTAAATTTGTCCAGGAGCAGTAACCCATAATAACCAAGAAGGTGCTTTTAAACAGGCGAATGCCACCTGTTTATTGGTTGCTATGGGTTACTGCAACTGGGCACAATTAGGGCACATAACCCAGTAAGAGTTTGTTATTATTATGATTACTATTATTATTAAAATGTATTTATATAGCACCAACATATTTCGCAGCGCTGATCTCTTATATACTAGTGAACCATGCTCCATGGTGGAAAAGCAGGGATAGTATCTAGCAGCATATAATGCGTGAATGCATGTTTTTTTGATGTAATTAAACACACGAAAACAGTGAAAACATAATAGTAATATGACTATAATCCTTTAGACCTCTTTATATTATATTGACACACATTCCTTAAAGAATGTGTGTCAGAGTTACTTTAATTGATCATCTAAACTAAGAGGCCTTGATGTTATATATACGACTAATGTGATCTAGTGATATGTGATATTTTATTCAGATCTAGTATGGCAGAAACATCATTTATTTGACATAGCTACAAAACTGTGAGGCTAAAAATGTATCCGTCATTCATCTGATTGCTTGAGAGAAATGAATTTCCTAGTATTATACAGCAGGCTTTGCCATTTATGATCAAAATTAAAGATGTGGTCGACTTTAAAGTATGTCTGTCCAGGAAGCATATTATAAGCTTTCAATAAATGCATCTGGTTATCAAGCCCTCTCGAGAGAGTTATTTTACAGTACATAATATATTTAACTTCCTACAGGGTCAATGGATGATCATTTTTTTATTAATACTCTCTGTGACAATAACCGCAAACTAGCGATGGGCAATGAATTCACCAGGCAAGAAGTTGTGTCAAATTTCTGTGTTTCTCCACCAGCAAATATACTTGTGAAACTGCAACGAAAAATCGCCAGTTAAAAATAGTTGCTCATCAGAATAGTCCCACACCTTAAATTGTTGTGCTTCAAAATTATTCAGACACCCATTGGCTTTAATGCATTTGGACAAAATAGTCGTGCATATAAAAATTGTCCCTCGTGTCAAAATTATTTTGACGCCCAATGGGGAATTTTTCGTTGCTTTGCGAATTTGTGGTAAATTCACAAATTTTCCGATGAAACACCTTGCACCTAAAGAATCAGAGAAAGACATAATTTTGATGCTGAGCTCCCCAAAATAACTACATTCTGGCACTGAAAATTTTCATTTTTCATGTCAAAATTAGAATTCTCTTCACATTTTACTGCGTTGATTGCATCACAGTTATATCAAAAACATGGTGACTTGCACCCAAAATTACAATTTGCACACTTTACTCACTGCACATTGAGCTTGCACTTATAAATGACAGGTGGTGTTTTATTGGTTAAAACTTGAAAAACATGAATATTATGATAGAATTTTAAAAAAACACTACTTTTTACAGGTATGGGATCCATTATCCAGAAAGATCCAAATTACAAAAAGGGTGTCTCCCATAGACTCCATTTTATCCAAATAATCCACATTTTTAAAAATGATTTCCTTTTCCTCTGTAATAATAAAACAGTATCTTGTACTTAATTCCAACTAAAATAAAATGAATCCTTATTGGAAGCAAAATCAGCCCAATGGGTTTATTTAATGTTTACATGATTTTCTAGAAGACTTAAGGGGGCAAATTCACTAAGATCCGAAAATTCGCTAGCGTTGGCTTCGCTAGCGTTCGCCGCACTTCGCCAGGCAAATTTTCGCCAGCGCTACGCAAATTCACTTAAGTGCGAAGTTACGCTCAGGTCGGCGAACGGTAGCGTAGTTGCGCTAGTGTTACTTAGCCAGGCAAATCGCAGTTACGCTAGCAATGCCTAATTTGCATACGGCGGGAACTTAACCGTATAATAGAAGTACATATATGTTACAGCCACTACATTCCACTACACAAGCCCAGGAAACCTTTAATAAATGAAATAAAGTTGTCCTATTGCCTGTGCCCCCTGTATAGTTGTGTTGCCATATGTTAGGAAATGTAGGGGGAAGGAGGGTAACCCCCCCCAAAAAAAAAAACAATCTTTTTCAGACTATCACCCTACAATGGTAAAACACGCCAGCGTTTTTTTGGAACTTAGAAAAATTTTCCATTTTTTTTTTCAACCTCCTATCCATTGTACTGAACTTCACCTGTTCTGAGCATGCGAAGTAAAATCTAACGTAAGTGGTAACGTACAGTA
Source organism: Xenopus borealis (assembly GCA_024363595.1). NCBI lineage: Eukaryota > Metazoa > Chordata > Amphibia > Anura > Pipidae > Xenopus > Xenopus borealis. The sequence continues at coordinate 155,505,648 of CM044439.1, forward strand.
AAATTTTGATCTTAGTGAATTTGCGTAATTACGATCCTTCGTCAGTGCGCAACTTCGCCTGGCGTAAGGGTGCGAAGTTGCACAAGTCTATCTACTTCACTAGCGAAAATTCGCCAGAGTCGGTGTTAGTGAATTTGCGCTTGCGAAATGACATCACGCTGGCAAATTAGTGGTAGCGTTAGACGCTTCTCGCTTTAGTGAATTTGGGCCAAGGTACGAGGATCCAAATGACAGAAATATCCATTCTGGATAACAGATCCCAAACTCACTTTCTCTAAAACCACGAATGTCATTAAATGTATTAAATCATCTGTATGTAAACTGCAAGAATGAAAAAAGCTCTGAACAATAAAAAAAATGAATACCTATAAAAACCAATTCTTAGTGAAAACATCTAAAAGCCTGAATTGATTAAAAAAAGGTCCAATAAGTGCAGTGCAATTCCAAGGATTTGACTTTTACCTGTGGATTTTTGTATTAGAGTTTTTCTTGATTTTTATACTTAAAATATCTTGAATTTTTAAAGGAAAATAGAAAAACCACAAATTTTTGGAGATCCATGTAGAATTTTTTTTTAGAATTTTAGTAAACAGGCCCCCTACAGTTTCATCCAAGCATACCTTTATATGCCTATGGTAACTGTTGCCTATTTATTTTGTGTTGAATTAAAAAAATGAACCTACTGTCTGCAAGGAAAGAATAGAATGCATCACGGATCCCATAGTGTTTAGCAATTTACAGAGACTGCGCGCTAACATGAAGCAAATTTGACAAGGTGTCTGTTTGATAACAGTTTTTGGATACAAAGCCTTCCTTGGCAGTAGTAGAGAATGAAAAGTCACAGATATAGCAATGAGCTGTGAAAATATAGGTGCCATGTCCTGCAGCAGATGGGGTGTTAATTCCAATACAATTATTAATGAGCATTGCACAGCATCTCTGAGACAGCTTTGAATTAATAAGATAGATAGCCTAGGTTAAGTTCCAGGTATTTAAAGAGCACTTATTCAGCTGCCAAGACCAGTCTCTAAAGGGTCATGGACTCTTCAGAGTACAACCCCCAGTCCACAAGGGAATATACAACAAATTCCAAAAAAAGGTTAACTCCAAAGACATCCAGTTTGAAATTTTAAAAAGTTTCAATATTTATTCATTATATATATATCAATAAAAATGCTTACAGACCCCTTGATCCTCTGCCTAAATATGAATAAATATTGAAACTTTTTAAAATTTCAAACTGGATGTCTTTGGAGTTAACCTTTTTTTTGGAATAAGTTCCAGGTAGCCTGATCCAAGTTGAAAATGCCCTAATTTCCTTTATTTATTTTGCCATTCTGTGCATGACCGGTTCCTCTTTACGGATTATATTGCCACAACCTGGCCAGGTCTTGCAATTACTTTTGGACAGATCTCTCCTGCCTGTCCCCTACATCAACCTGTTGACTGAACCCATGGAAGCTTACTGTTTTCTCCTAACCTCATCTACCCTGACTCTAATTTGCCACATTTAAACTTCATAAATCTTTTCCCATTCATTGGCCAGGACTATTTAGAATTGTGGAGTTCTTTTTCCATCCTCAGCCTTCAGCTGTCTGTTTATGAGTGTTAGCTTTTGCTGTCTGCTCTGAATAATCTGAGGTACCCAAAGCTTTATTTATGTTTCTACATTATCCCAGAGACTAAAGGGCAAAGTTAAAATTTGGAGGGGGGGGGGTTTCATCAAAAATGAAAATTCACCAGTTTACTAAAAGTAGAATATAACAAGTTTTGGTGAATTCCTTTTACATTGATTACATTATACATGGCAAAGATGGGTACTACAAGTTCAACCACTTCACGTCTTTCTGAAAGATGACATTTCTCCAAGGCAAAACTGATTAATCACCAGTTTACCAAGGTTACAATAAATTTTGCCTAAGAGAAATTTCACACTGGCTAATCATAAAGATCAGATACTTTTGCATCTGATTATCTATATTATATCCTCCATGCTACTATCCCACGTCTGACATTTCCTTATGGCATGCATTCTCTAGAGAATTTTCCCCCTACAACTCCATTTGTAAAATACACTGGTGACATTTCACAGAGGATTTATGGCAAAAGATATGACTGTCTGATAGTATACTTATGATTATTTAGTAAAGATGAGATGTGATAACATGCCTGATGTATTGAAGCAAACTCTGGTTATACGTTTTCCCAAACAAAAATAATAAAATGCACTGGACTTAATTGGCACAATCTAAAGGTTTTAAGAACTATTTGGATTTCAATAAAGTGACTTGTCTTTCATTTTTAAGTGAACTCATATGTGATTGGGCAAACGTGCAATATATGAAGCATTTATCCAGTTTTCAATCCTTCATCACACTAACATGGATAAAAGAAGGAGAAACAAGGACCAGTCTGGGTAATAATGGACAATCTCAAGGCTAAAAGTCCAATTACTATTGGAAACCTTTATAACTTAAACTTAAACCTACACCCACTGACAGAACTCAGACTCCTTATTTCCTAAATAAAGCAAAATTCCCTCACTAGGGAATTCCCACCAGAGGCGTTAGCACCTACCCTAAAGATGCAAGATGGGAAAGCATCTGGGCTAGATGGGCTACCCTATAAATATTACAAGGTATCCAATGACTTTACTCAATGACTACCTTAGAGCAGTAATCCCCAACCAGTGGCTCATGAGCAACATGTTGGTCACTACCCCTTTGATGTTGCTCCCAGTAGCTTCAACTGGCTATCCACCAAGGGGAGCTACAAATGTGGAGCGACCATATGCAAAACTTGCAAGGTCATCTCTATGGGGCCGAACTTTAGATGAAGTACCACTGGAAGAATATACCAGAATAATGGGTTTTACAATTGTAATACCAAGAGTATGGTATATCTGCTTGAATGCAAATGCTGCAAGAAACAATATGTAGGCCGTACAACATGTTGTCTTAAAGAAAGGATACGGGAGCACATTAGAGCAACTGAGATCAAGGATGAAGGGACATCTGTGAGTAAGCATTTTACATTATGTTCCCAAAGAGGAGTTCAGGATTTGTTGGTTAAAGTTATTGAACAAGTTAGGTTATTTTTGAGGAGGGGAGATCTGGTGCGTTCTCCGAATTTGAGAGAGGTGTTCTGGATCCAAAAATTAGGGAACAGAATACCCAATGTATTGAATACCAGACACGATATATCTTATTTATATTAGTCTTATCCCCACCATATACCCCCCTCCTCCTCCTCCTTTCCCTCTAAATTTTGTGTACTTTTCAAAATTTTTGTACTATTCACTAGTGATGGGTGAATTTATTCGCCTAGCTTAAATTTGCGGCGAATACATGTGATTCGCCGCAGGCGAATAAATTTGCAAAATGGCCAGAATTGTGAAAATTCGCCAGAGAAAATTCACCGGCATCAATTTCCAATTTTCACGAATTTTTTTGACCATTTTTGTATGGACGAATGGTCAAAAATACCGTCATCCAGAATCCAGACACTCATCAAAGGCTACAGGAAGCGTCTAGAGGCTGTAACAAAATTTGCAAAAGGAGGCTCAAAAGTATTGAGATAATATCTCTGTTGGGGTGCTCAGATTTATGCACCTGTCTAATTTTGTTACTATGCATATTGCATATTGTCACTGCTGAAATACTACTGTTTCTATAAGACGTTATATATTTAACCGAAGTTGCTACTTTGAAAGCTCAATCAATGACAAAAAAAACTCCAAAGAATTGAGGGGGGTTCCCAAACATTTTCACATAAATGTATTACTTAAATGCTGAGTGGTTTAGTCTGCATCCAATATCAAAGTGTATGGACAATGTAAAACCTGGTAAACAAGTTGCTTGTTACTGTACTTTCTAGAGTTAACAGAATGAACTATTGCCGGGCAATTTTGGACAGAATAACATAGGGCTCGAATAGCTCAGAGTAGAGTTCTCTGTACAATGAAAAACACTATCACTGATAATAATGGCTAGCATTAACAGAGAAAGCTTTACACTGGAAGAAATTGTTCTGCGTTTACCTTTAAGATGAAACCCACTGTAGTAAGCCCAAATCTGTTGTAATGAAAACCTCAAGCCATGTTAGATCAGTCTATCTGAAAAAGTTAATCTGAAATGAGGCCAACTAATGTTGCTGCAGGGAGTCTTACACTGAAAAATTCCAATCTTCCAACTGTTATTGCCAAGCATTCCATTCCATCGTTTAACATACAGCCCAGCATACCATTTTTCCTACTTATGCATTCTTAAAACCTTCTAATATCTTTAAAGCTGGAAGTTATGAAAACATTGTTTGCATAGCATTATATTAATCTGAAATTCCATTACAGCTGGAAAATGACAAATGTATTCAATGATAAAATGAAACTCATTTTAGATTATGCACCACCAAGGAATTGTTAGAGATACGGATATGCTACATTTTGAGAGACAATGCATTAATGCATTTATCTTACTATCCCATGGCTTCTGGAAGCAAACAAACCTTTAAAATACAGATAGTCCTGTAGATAATGCAGAACACTGTGAAAGACCTCAGTCTATAATTCTGCGAACTTGCTAGCTGAAGGATATTGTGCATCACATCTACTATTGAAAATCTCTTTCAATTAAAATAAGCAAAATACCCATCTGTTTAATAGAAATCATATATTAATAATTGACATTAATTCAGATATGGGACCTGTTATACAGAATGCTGGGGTTTTCCAGATAAAGTATCTTTCCATAATTTGGATCCCCAAACCTTAATTCTACTAGAAAATCATGTAAAACATTAAATATACCCACTATGCCAATGAGGATGAATTATATATTAGTTTGGATCAAGTACAAGACATTGTTTTATCATTACAGAGAAAAAGGAAATAATTTTTATACATTTGGATTATTTGGTTAAAATGGACTTTCTGGGGTAACTTCACTAAAGCGTGAATCGTCTAACGCGCAAATTCGCCAGCGTGATGTCAATTTGTAACTTCGCAAATTCACTAACACCGGCTCTGGCGAATTTACGCTAGCGAAGTAGATAGACTTGCGCAACTTCGCACCCTTACGCCACGTGAACTTTCTGGATAATGGGTTTCCAAATAACAGATCCCACACCTGTACCAATAAAAGTGTAACGTCTGAACGGAAACTGGCATTAAGTTTAGTAAACCTGTGTAAAAACTTCCAGAAATTTTGATTTATAAACATGAGCTCTGAATAATCCTACTATGTTACTAAGAAGGGCAGTATGGTCTGATCTGTAGATTCCAGGAATATATTTAAATGAGACCAAAGACTATTGTTCTAGCCAACTGCTGAAATGATCAGACCTGACAAGTTATGTAGAGTAGCTGAGATTCGCATGAATATATATATGGATGGAATTTCATGAAAGCCCATGGAGATCTCAGCTTAGACAGTGTGCTAAAAGATTAGAAGAGTTTCCCAGTTTCTACTGCTGTTATTACACAAAGCCTTTTTATTCTGCATGTGATGTGTTCCAACAATTTATAGTAGATGTAGTCTCTCAACACTACAGGTTAATCCTAGGTTCACCATGAAGACCATGTAGAGGCACACCAAATAAAAATGGTTCCCAGTGGATATACAATTATTTTAGAAGGTAATATGACCATTGGATGATGAGACGTGCAGAACCCTCGTAGCAAAACGTGTTTCTATAAACTGAAATACTTTGCATAAAATAACACATGGAGACAAGCCAAGGTTAACAAAGTGCACAACAGTTAAGTCTTTAAATCTCATTAGAGTGACTCTAGTTTCTGACCTTTTCATGTGAAACTGCTCAGGCATGCATAAAATAATTATACATCAAAGAGGTCGTAAAAGGTAATGCAAAAAGTGGAATTAGACCAAATTAATTTATAACATTTCTTTAATGACAAACAAGGAGATTACTATTTATAGCCTCAGTTATTATGTTATCCACCTTCACACTAAGCTCCCATTCCTGAATCCTGAATATTTACAATAATCTGCAATAATAATGTGTATTGATGCATACTTACTACTAGAAGATGTTCTAAACAGAGTCATATCATTATATCTACATGGGCCATGCATACACCTAACAATCCAATGTATATGTAACAAAACTCAAATAAAACTGTCCCCCCATTATTCTGCAAAAAAAAACTGTAATCTGCAGCATCTAGTCGGTAGATAAATTCTACAGAAGACAGCAGGGCAGGTTTGACCAGCCTTGTTCTTGCCTTTTGTAAATAGCATTTAATTATGCCAATGTAAGCTGCCTCCTGAAATTGCCACTTTTTATTAACGCCTGTGTTTCACTTCTCCCTTAAGCAAGATTTGAGTGGGCAGCTCATTGAAATCCTAAATATACTCCAAATGATTTTTTGGTAGTAGTAAAATCTGAATATTTTGTCAGTAGTAGTAAAATCAGATTATTTTCTAACTCATTTGGACATAATTGTAGTAAAGCCAGCACTTGGTAGTTTGCAGAACTAATGGAGGAATTTAATAAAAGTCGTTAATTGAAAAACTATTTGCAATGCAAAACGTTATGCCTTTGCGTGAGCAAATTTTCCTTTGAGCAAATTTAATACAGGTATGAGATTCATTATCCGGAAACCCGCTATCCAGAAACTCAGAATTATGGAATGACTGTCTCCCATAAGCCTCTATTTATCTAAATAATTTAAATAATTAAAAAAAATCCTTTTTCTCGTTAATAATAAAACAGTACCTTGTACTTGATCCCAACTAAGATATAATTAATCCTTATTGGAAGCAAAAACATCCTATTGGGTTTATTTGATGTTTGAAGCATTTTCAAGTAACCTTAAGGTATAAAGATCCAAATTACAGAAAGATCCCTTATCTGGAAGACCCTAGATCCCAAGCACTCTGGATAACAGGTTCCTTACCTGTACAGCTTTTGCAAACAGAAAACAACTGTTTAGAGACTTCTTTCGACTGTGGAAGAAAGTTTGTGGATTTTAACGTTTGTGGCAATGCACAGTGAATGTATTAAAACGTCTTACTGATAAAGTAATCTTTGCTTCAAAAGATTATGTTAGACTTTAATGCATTTGGACTTTTTGACCAAAAGCATTAAAGGAGAAGGAAATGTTAAAATTAAGTAAGCTTTATCAGAAAGGTCTATATAAATACATCAGTAAACCCTCAAAGTAATTCTGCTCTGAGTCCTCTGACAAAAGAAACACAGCTTTTCTTTCCTTCTATTGTGTACACATGGACTTCTGTATCAGACTTCCTGTTCCTCAAAAACTTCCAGGGCTAGGGCTTGAGCATTCTCAGTTTGCTCCTCTCCCCCTCCTTTCCCTTTTCCCCCCTCCCTCCTCCCCTCCCTGCTGTAACCTGATCCCAGAGCACAGGGTTATGGAAGATAGCTCATAGTACAAGTTGATTGAGGGACTAGTGCGATTGCCTTTTTGGAGTCAGGAAGGAATTTTTTCCCCCTCTGAGGCAAATTGGAGAGGCTTCGGATGGGGTTGTTTTGACTTCCTTTGGATCAACTAGCAGTTAGGCAGTTAAAATTTAAAAAAAAAAAAGCTAAAAAGGTTGAACTTGATGGACGTGAGTCTTTTTTCAGCCTAACTTACTATGTTACAACTTACTATGTTACTATGAGTGAGCAGGGAGAGGAAAGAGAGGTTCTTGAGCTGTTTACTCATGTTTAACACATTCTGAAGAATAAATATAATGTTATAGCTTGAACTATTGTGGCTAATCTATTGCCAATAAACTGCTTCGGTAGCTTTCCTTCTATTTTAAGGGCCCTTACACACGGGCGATTTTACCTGCGCTCGCTCCCCTGCATTCCGTTTTGCTGCGTTCAGGTATGGACACACTCAATTATTTTCAATGGGGCTGTACTCACGCATGTAGGCGCCGAATGCAGGAAAAATGCAGCGTGTTTCGTCTGAACCTGCGTTCAGTGCCTACATGCGTTCGTGTGAGTACAGCCCCATTGAAAATAATTGAGTGCGTCTATACCTGCGCTCCCCTTCGGCTGAATGCAGTAAAACGAACGCAGGAGAGCGCAAGTAAAAATGCTCGTGTGTAAGAGCCCTAAAGGCAATGGTCATCAAAATAATTTTGACACGTAACAATTTTTACATGCACTACATTTTTGTCCAAATGCATTTATCAAACATCAAAATTATTTTGACACTTGACAATTTTAGGTATGCAACAATTTTTAAATGCATGATTTTTTTGTCCAAATGTCAATGGGCGTCAAAAAAAGATTTTGCGTGCAACAATTTTTACAACTCTTTTGTCGCAGCACATTTCTCAGTGGCAATTTTTTGCAGCAGTTTCTCATAATGACCTGCAGGTGGGGACGTGCAGAAATGATTTGCAAATCCATGCCTGGTGAATAAATGTGCCCATCACTACTCCCCTTTAACAGAAATTCCATAGCCAGGACTGATATGATACTCAAGCTTTGGCCATGGAAATATCTGTCCATTTAGTATGCAGGCCAGTTGGGGAGATAACCCAAAAGTTGAGCCTATGTATGGTGTCATTATAAACCAGAAAAGCTCTAAAGAAACTAACCAAACTTCAATGCATGTTTAAGGCAATTTTTCCATCAAAACAAAAGACATGGAAAAATTCTAGTGCTATTGTGTTTTTTTCCTGCTTTTTTTTCAATGCAAAAATAAAAAGTTTATTTCTGGCAAAACAAAACAAATATATAAAGATATTTGCTGCCGCCAAAAGTGTACATTTCTGCGCAAATCTGCCGAAAAAGTTTGCTCGTCCATAGTAATAAATCAGTTGTTGAGCTGAAGGATGTATTAGTTAGCGTTATTACATGCAAAAATGACATTTTGAACAACATTTTTTAAAAAAAATGGAGTAAAGCTCGGTTTAACTCTTCCCCATGTATCAGATCAATTCTAAAATAAACTGCTCTGCTTTGGTTCACCCAGTCTTCATTCCATGCCTCTTGTAAGTGCCCCACTGGGGAATTATTAGCATATTAATATAGATTAGCATTAGTGATGAGCGAATTTACGGTGAATTCCCGCGATTTGTCGCCGGCAAATACATTTGCAAAACGGCAGGAAAAATTCAGCTGGTGAGAATTCGCCGGGCGCCCGTTTTTTCAACGCTGGCAATGTGACACCTGCATCCAAATTAAGATGCCGGTCGGCATTTTGCAAATTTTTCACCATTTCACGAATTTCCTGAGAAATTTGCGACAAAATCTGCGAAGCTAAACCCCCCAGATTCGCCCATCACTAAGCATCTTTAGCACAGGATTCTGTCTAACTCTATAGGTGTAAAAGTCTCATTTAAAAAGCAAGTAAAACACTGATTAAACAAAAAAAGTGAATTTAATTCCAATTTGATATGTAAAAAGTTTTTAACTCACACTTGCATTATTTTATTTGTTTTAGCTTAATGAATGAGGCAATATAAGCAATTTGAGTGAATATATTATCTAAAAGAAAAATAAAGCCTCCCAGACATTTTTTTAGTTTTAGCAGCAGACATTTGACCTAAGATAATAAAATGTACAAAAGTGGAGGTTTTTACTGCCACTTTTATTTTTTCTCAATATCACCACTTTTGTGAATTAGTTTTTATTAAGAACAAGGTACTGTTTAATTATTACAGACAAAAAAAGAAACATTCTTTTATCATTTGATTTCTGGATAATGGGTTTCTGGATAAAGGATCCCATACTTGTAAATCCATTTTTATATCTGAAGTCATACTCTTGTAATTATATCTGAAGCCACACTATTATAATGCAAGCTAGTGAACCTTCTGTATGTAATAAAAACTTTTGTTACTGAAAGAATGTTAATATTTATCCTAACAGGGATTTTTTTTATATATAATTTTTTTTTATTATCCAATTAGAAAAGTAAATGAGAAGACAATTGCACCAGATAAGCTAGAATTCTCCCTTGTCATTAGGAACACCACATGCAGTATGGAAGTGCTACACTGATGATGAATAGATCTGATAGGACTAGCTGGAAAGAATGTAAGATTTTTAATTGATTTCTCCAGAATGAAGATACTGAGCGTTTCCCTCATTGGTAACTGTATAAGAATTTCAGTCCAGGTCAAGTAAATATATTATTGCTAGAAATCTCAGTACCAAGATCAGGAAAAAAAATCTGTTGTTACCTACTGCTGAGCTGAGATTGTTATGGCATAATTAACATCACATCCACCAAGTAATGGCATGTGAATGGGTTCGGGATAAACAAAAGGATCACTTGCCATCAAGGGGCAGCATGGGAACACTAAGAATTCAAAACAATTAACAGACATTATAGAATATGAAGATGCATTGAAAAGGTGCATTTTCAACATAAACAACACTAAGGGGCTGATTTACTAAGGGTCAAATAGGGTCGAACTGAAAATTTGAATAAAATTAGAATTTTGAGGTAATTTTGGACTACTTCGACTATTGAATAGCCCAAATTTCAATTTAAATTGTTAAAAATGCTGAATTGCCATTTTAGCCTATGGGGACCTCACAGAACTTGTCCTGAAAAAAGTTCTGAGATATCAAAGGATTTTGGTGAAAATCCTTCGAATCGTTCGATCAAATTGAATGTTTCGAACAATTTTTCCATCGAAAATGTCCATATTCGATAAAAAAATTACCCCCAAATTAAATTAGATGGTCGAATTTCGAAGTATTTTCCACTTTGAAATTCGACCCATAGTCAATTAACCCCTTAAAGTTAATTCAACTTTTAAATCTATAATTTCTCACTAAAATGTCCCTTTTAGTAGCTCAAGCTCAATAAGCACTGGGTGTGCACTTTGCCATAAAGTGCAGTTCTGCAAAATGACTATAAAGATTTTCATTCATCCAGGTCACGATATATCTAGTTTATAAGATTCTTAAACAACTGGACTTGCTGAGTACACTTGCACTTGTAGAACACTTCACACATCCATACAGGCAACTCTCACAAGTACCACCTGTTTCTAGGAGTTGCATGGACACCTTGGTAATGCTCACAGTAACTACACACATTCACAATCTCTCTGAGTTTCAGATGTCGCCCTCTAAAGAGTTACAATGTACCATTGTGATTGGATTAGTGGAAGAGTTTTTATGTTGAGGATTTCCCATCCAAATCAATTGAACTGAAGAAGCTGCTCGGACAAGTAGTGAAACTTCTTCAAGGATTACTCAGCAAGTGCAGTTGTTTTAGAATTACCTATACTAGATAGTTCTGCAAAATGTTAGAAAGTGTGCCTGGCATTGGTTCCAATGTTTTACGAGCAAATGATGTGTGCATGCAATTCTTTATCAGCTAGTGTGGTGCATCTATTGATGAAACTGTTATTGTATTGCCACAATGGAAGTAGTGAGCCGATCACTTGTGCAAGCAAATTTAAACCTCCCCATTCTTAAGTAAATGAGTAAATATGTTTTAACAACAGTTTCTCTTTGTTGCATTTCAATTAATTCTATTTTCTTTTTGGCATTTATATTGTAATTGTATCCGGCGTCCTGCTGTGAACCCTCACTGCATCGCAGCCTCAGTATTCACCAATTATTTGACCAGTTTCAAGTTCCCATGAATGGAGTTAGTAGGCATTAACTTATCAAAAAGCTCACAAGGGATTAAACAGAGTCTCAATAATGTTCTTATCTAGAAGGCTAGTACATCTAACATCCAGTTCTTCATATAATAATCTCTCCTCTTATGAACTTTCTTTCTAAAAAGCTACCAAGTCACAGTTTTTACAGGCAATCCAAAGGAAAACGTTCTTTGATATCTAAGCCATCAAGCATCTGACCTTAATTTTGCCCTTGCTGAAAGTGTTGAAACCTTTAGGAACTCTGTATTATAATTACTCACTGCTGTGGAAGAAATATACAGGCCCCTGGCAGTAATATATGCCAAAGGATTAGTTCTTAACTTCTGTTTTGATTAATTTATGAAAAGCTAAAAGAGGAAGAAAGGCAGTCATGGATGAGCAGTTGATGTAATCTACAGAGGAAAAAGAAGAACAATGAAAGAGTTCAAATATGAAGTATGTTAATATTGGAGGAACACACAACTTGACTTGTATGCTGAACACCATGTTATTGTGGCTTTATAATGAAAATGTCAACTATTTTACAACAGTCCATCATCAGCCTGCACTTTTATGCTTTGCTTTTGTATCCCAGCCCCTGCTTCATCTCATGAAAGCATGGTGAGAGCAGAAAGTAGGTATATACACCCACATTCTGTTCATTCCTATGGGTTTTTTTGGAATCATATTCATAAAATGAGTTTTAACTTTCACCCACTGATGCAATACTAAAATTTCCATAGGAATGAATAGAATTTCAGTGAGTTTTTATTCATTAAAATCTAAAACTCAAATTCTGATAAATCTCCCCTTACTGTTTACAAGCTCAGAAAAGTGAATTTGTGAGTTTACAGGCTTCTTTGACTATTGAATAGCCCAAAATTTGATTCAAATGGAAAAAATGTGAAAATTTGAATTTTTAAAATTTAAAAATCCTTCGACTTCAACTATTTGCCAGATTAAAGCTGCTGAATTACCATTTTAGCCTATGGGGGACCTCCTAAAACTCGTCCTGAAAATTTCAAGTTGAATGATGCAATCATTCAATTCGAATGATTTTAATTTGATTAAATATGGCCATTTGCAATGGAAAATTACCCCAAAAAAAATTTGTACGTTTTTTCACTTTGAAATTCTACCTTTAGTAAATCTGCCCCCTAGTGACTTGTATAGGAACTCACAAGCTTTCGAAGCAGAAGTATTACAGTCCAGTTTTTTGTGCTGAATAAATACCATTTGAGTTTTTGAAAATATAGCTTGAATTTGTGAGTTTTTGTGCAAAAATTTGAATTTCAAACTTCGATAAATCACGCCCTTAATCAGTGGTCACAAACTTATGAGTTTCAGTCAAATGTGTCTAAAAATATGTTCTGCAATCCAAATAGAAGCTGGATTTGGTTGCTTAGTCACAAGAAGAACATTTTTTTCAGTTCAATGAAAGTTTATGGATAAGATTGAATTTAGGACGATTCAATTTAGTGAGAAAAAGGTTTATCACATGAAAACTCATAGATGCAATCCAATTTGATACATTGTGATAAACAGTGAGATGTTTTTCTGAATTGAATATTTTCACGTGATATACCTTTTTCTCACTGAATTGAATCTGGCCCTTTTCAAAAACTTGCTGGGCTTTGCAACAGCCTTGCAACAATCAAATATGAAAAATAAAGACTGGGTCCAGGTAATTCTAAAAGGTGTGCTAATGTATTTAAGTGCCTATGAGGGTTTCCATTCATTAAGGTTTTGATATATAGGGGCAGATTTACTAAATTAACCCAAAAAATATTTGTTTTTCCACAATATTCGATTAGCATTCGATTTTCAAATGCTAATCGAATAGTTTTAGGCTACCCTCTTATTCGATATTCGATCATTCGACGATCGAATAATGATCATTCGATCATTCGAATAATTCGTACGATTCAAATGATCGAAGACTTCGATCGTATGAATCCTATTCGATCAGGACTTAGCCTCAGAAGCCTATGGGAGGGTTCCCATAGGCTTCTGTTACAATTCAGTAGGTTAAATCTGGCGAAGTAGGCAGTCGAATATTTTTTAAATTTTAAATCCTTCGTTGATCGAATAAGCCAAATTTGCATATTCGAATTCGATCGAACTTCGATCTATTCACTTGAATTTAGTAAATCAGCCCCATAGTATCTATAGTAAATGAGGTGGAATGAAACTGTGACCACAAAAGTCAGATGATATTAAAGGGCAGATTTATCAAGGTTCGAATTACAAAGTGCAAAAACTTTGAATTCAAATTCAAAAAGACCAACCAAAATTAATTAAAACATTTTTTTCGATTGAATAGGTCAATTTTCAGTCAAATAGGTCTGTAAAAATTTTAAAGAGACAGTACATGATAATTTCAAAATTCAAATTTTTTTGCAAATTCAAATCGAATATTGACTATTCCCTAAACGAGGAACACAAAAATAGCTTTAAATCAGTATATGACTGACCAGACCAGGAATGACTTTGATGAAGTTAGCCAGTAGTGATGGGCGAATCTCCCGAGATTCACTTCGCCGAATTTTTCGCGAATTTCTAGAGAAATTCGCGAAACGGCGAAAAATTCGCGAAACGAGTCGCGGGACGATTTTGTCGCGCGTCGCGTCAATTTTGTCGCGCGTCTGTCGTGCGTCGCGTCAACTTTGACGCGTCGCGTCGTTTTCGGCGCGCGTCGCGTCGTTTTCGTCGTGTCGCGTCAAAAACGACGCGCGACTGACGCGCGACTCGTTTTCAGCGAATTTTCGCCAAGCGAAATTTCGCTGGTGATTTGCGAATTTATTCGCCAGCGGCGAATCGCGGGAATTCGCCGCGAATTCGACCTAGGCGAATAAATTCGCCCATCACTATTAGCCAGTTAGAGTATACTACAATATATGGACAAACTATCCCTGTTTTGTTTAAAGGGGAAGACAATTTTTTGTAGCTTTATGCACAACATTTCTTAGGGGTACATTTACTAAGCTCAGGTGAAGGATTTGAATGCAAAAAATGAGATTTTCTGATTCTTTGGGGGGCTAATTCAACTATCGAATTTGCTAAATTTGATCAAATGGAATGAATCAAATGAATCATTCAATAGAATTGAATGATCTGAATAAATCGTACGATTCGAAAAGGAAAATCGTTCGACAATTCGACCATTCGATGGTCGAAGTACTTGCCTTTAAAAAAATTTTTTGATTGCCTACTTCGCCAGATTAAACCTACCGAGTTGCTATATATGCCTATGGGAAGCTCCCATAGGCTTTTTCTGAGTTTATTTTGATCAAATAGAAATCAACTGATTTTTCAATAAAATCGTACGATTCGTACAATTTTTTTGTGAAATCTAATATTTAGTATGATTTTTTTTGTGAAATTGGATGATCGCTATTCCATCATTCGATTTCGTCGGATTTTACTTCAAGAAACTTTCGAGGGTCGAATTCGAGGGTTTTTAACCTGTAGTACTGAATGCAGTAATGCATTTGGTAGTTCAGTAGAGTTAGGGTAGGCTTCTCTAAATAAGTGTGTTTTGAGAGCTCTTTTGAAAGTAGAACGGGTGGGAGAAAGTTGGACTTTGGGAGAGAATTCCAGAGGAGGGGTGCAGGCCTTGCAAAGTCTTTAATGTGAGTATGTGAGGAGGTAATGAGAGAAGAGTTAAGTAGCAGGTCAATAGAGGAGCATCGTAAGTGATTGGAGTGGTGGAGTTCATCTAGAGATGAATTCAGAGATGTAGGGCGGGGCAAAACAGGCAAAAATTAGCAAAATGCTGCAGCGTCTCGTCGGCATTCACTGTTGGACGCCGGTGCCCATTAATGGCATCAAAAAGAGGAGGCTGGCGTCCATTTTTTCGACACCAAAAATGGGCCCTGACATCCAAAAATGGACGCCTGCATTCAAAAACGGATGCCCGCGTCCAAAAAGAGACGCCGGCGAATTTTCAGCAGGCGATTTTTTTTTCTGGCGTTTTGCGAATTTATTTGCCAGCAGTGAATCGTGGGCATTCTCCACGAACCCATCACTATTATGAAGTGCTTTGAATGTCAGGGTCATTAATTTGAATTTTATTTTGAAATGTAGTGGAAGCCAGTGTGGGCATGGCAGAGGAGCAGTTGCTGAGGTTTATGAGCCTAGTGGTAGTGTTCATTATGGACTGGAGAGTTGACAGTCTCTGGCAGAGAAGGCCAATTATATGAAGAGTTACAGTAGTCTAGATGTGGTATGACAAGAGCGTAAATAAGAATTTCAGCAGCATTTTGGGTGATAAATGATCGTATTTTGGATATGTTCCTTAGGTGAAATGACATGATTTCACAAGTGACTGAAAAGTGAAGGACAGGGCAGAATGTATGCTAACAGGGGAGATGGGGTGATAGTGGAATTGCTAGCTATGATACTTTAGATACTTCCGGGATGTTGATTGTGTTAGTTGGAGGAAAAAGAACCATTTCTGTTTTATAGAGGTTTAATTTAAGGTAGCGTTGCAACATCCGAGTAGAGATAGCTGACAGGCAGGAGGAGACCCGAATTAGGAGTTCTGGGTTGAGATCAATAGAGGAGAGACAGATCTGAGAATTGTTAGCATAGAGGTGGAAGTGAAAACCATACAAGTTGATTAGATTGCAGAGGGAGGAGGTATAGAGGGAGGATAATAAGGGGCCAAGGACAGAGCCTTGAGGAACCCCAACAGAAAGAGGTAGGGGAGAAGATACTACTCCATTGTAGGAGACACTAAAGGAATGCTTGATGAAATAAAAAGAGAACCAGGATAGGGCTGTGTCACAAAGGCCAAACAAATGGAGGGACTAGAGAAAGAGAGAGTAATCTACAGTGTCAAATGTAACTGACAGATAAAACAGTATTAGTAGTGTAAAGTGATTGTTGGCTTTAGCTGTTAAAAGCTAATTAGTTAGTCGGGTTATTTAAGTTTCAGTGGATTGTTGTTACTTAAAACTAGATTGTAGGGGGTCCAGCATAAAGTCATACTAGTCTGCACAGATAGAAAATATAAGTGTTCCTTTAAAACATACTTTTGCATTTTCACATCCTTTCTTTGTAAGTAATTCTAGAATGCATTGTTTGCATTTATTAGCATGATGGAAGCTGCAGTTCCTCAACAGCTGGAGTGTCAAATCAAATCAATAGCCCTGATCTACAATGTAAATTCTACCAAAATCTGACAAATATTCATGTCTAACTCTCAAGCAGAACACATCATTTAGACTACACATTGCAGTGTTGTGAGTGACATTGGCCTTATAACTTGTGACATTGATAGATCAGATTATCTTTGTACCTGCATCAGTAACAACTCAGTCTACAAGATTTTCAGTCAGTTCTTGCAAAAAAAAATTAGGCTAGCTCCAAAATCGAATTTGTGTATTTACTTGTTATTTTTGTATCCAATGCCATTGAATTAAATGAAAATGTAACTCTGAATCTTCTGGTACCATGTTTATTGGTTTTTAGACTAAATATTATTCCTAGTAGTTTGTGTTGATATATAACAAATTCATATCTAAACAGGAAATTGAATAAAAAAAATCGAATTTATTTAATGCTTTTTATTAGAGGAGTTAAAAATAATAATAATAAAAAAAAAAATATATATATATATATATATATATAATTAAAATGCCTCTCTGTTAAATACCCCTGCAATTAGGAACGGAACATTGATTAATAGCCAAATAAATACCATGCTTTTCATTGGAGTATGGAAATGTAAGGGCAGTGGTACATGGGACTGTTGAAGACACTTTGGGGTGGTATTTACTAAACTAAAATTCTTTCTAATTTTTCAATAATTCTTCTCGAAAAAAAGTTGGTGCAAAAAAATTACCTAGTTTTTCAAATTGACGCTCCAAAAACTCAAATTCATCAAATTGTCACCTCAGATTATTGGACTGAAAATCAGTGCAGTTCACAGTGGTGTAACTAGAGTGTGCCAGCCCCCCTGCCAAAAAATCTTCAGAGGGGCCCAGCAGAGGGGCTCTGATCTCATCCTCCACCTACTTCCTGCCCACACCTGCCCACTTCTTGTCTGGACCTGGGGAGCTGAGGAGGCCCCAGTGGAAGTGAGTATCATTATATTGGGGTTAAATGTTTCACTGCTTGAAGTGACTATAAAGCAAGACTGTGTTTTACATTTTAAATATTTTTTACCATTTTAAGACAGAAATAGGCTAATATGGGTTCATAACTGCCAGATTGGAACCTATTTGTGTTTTAAACCAGTGTGTGTAGTTTTCTTGCTGGATGGAGATGTGAAGTTATATTTGAAAGAGCGTGATTTAATAACCAGTGAATCAAACAGCTGATTAAAATTACAAGATATAACATGTGAGATAAGTCCTGGTGGCAAGCAATGCAAGTCCATGCAAACAGGACAGGGGTCAAATCCAGGAGATAGTTTATGAAAGATAGGTTGAGGAATGCAGGAACTCAGGTACAAGGTTTAGGATGAACTCAGGAACAAGGCTTAGGATGGACTCAGGAACAAGGTTTAGCAGGAACTCAGAGAAAGTGGTCAGAACACAGAAAATGGTTCAATGATCTAGCAATGAGAGGTAGGAAGGGACTAGCTTAAATATACCCTTAATTAAGCAGCTACCAGCAGCTGTTATATATGAGAAGATGCTGAAAACAGAGCCAGTACAATAAATCTTATCAGACAATTAAATGCTTTAAACGCCTCCTTTTAACCACACAATTCAGGGTTCGAACCCTGAATAGTGCTCTCAATACATTTCTGACAGTCATCAAGTAAATAGACTCAGGGTCAGTGATTATAATAGTTCTCCATGATTATAATGATCAGAATACCCTACAACAAGGGCACAGAGGATCAATGCCATCTTCTAAGGAAAAACTGGGATAATCAAGACTTCACAGACTATACAAAATTAAGGGCAGCTTGATCAACATTTGAATACAAAATTCAAATTTACATTTCTGAAGCTCAAATTTTCAAGACATACGTTTGTTTACATATTGTAATTTTTCTCAAAAATGTATACTTTTTTATTTTTCAAAAACTAACAAAATTGAGATTTATTAAGGGTCAGATTTATTGAGGGTCGAGTTGTGTAATACAAAAAAAAAATTTTTGGTCCTCAATAAAAATTTCCAGTTAAAGAATAACAAGTTTTTAGAGTTTTTTAAAAAACGAAAAAATTTGGAGATTTATTATACTCCAACCCTGGAAATATCTAGAATCTAAAATACACCATCTAAAACCTCATGGACGTCATGTAGGAGTTAATGCAGAGGTCTCTTAAACCACTTGAATATGTTAATAGCCTTCATGATGTTCAAGCTTTTTTTCGGAGGTTTCTTTTTTCGTGAGAAAAATAGGTTAATTCAGGTTTTAGGGTTGTTAATCCTGAACTAGCTGAATCGAGTTGTTTCCATTATAAATTATAATGTAAAGACAAATGTGAGATTTGAGATGTCTATTGAACCATTTGAATATGTAAATTGCCTTGCTGACATTCAATTTTTTTTAGAGGGTAAATTCATTTAGAATTCCATTTAAATTTTCAGGTCAGGACTATTCGATCGAACATTAGGAGGCAGATTTATCAATGGTCGAATTTCAAAGTGAAAAAACTTTGAAATTTGACCATCTAATTTTTTTAAAAGTGTATTTTCAATCAATTTAAAAAAAAATTAAAACACTTCTTAAAGGTTATATGAGGTCCCCCATAGGCTAAAACAGCAATTCAACAGGGAAGGGTCAAATTTGAATTTTTTTAAAGAGACAGTACTTCGTTTTTCAAATGGTTGAATTTTATTTCAAATCAAATTTTTTCAATTCAACTAGAATTTTGGCCTATTCAATATTCGAATTACCAAAAAATTACTTCAAAATTTAAATTTTTTAATTTGAATTCTCACTTCAACCCTTGATAAATCTGCCCCTAGATGTTCGAATTTTTCTTAAATAACCTCCCATTCGACTTTAGTATATTTATATTCAATAGGGTTGAAAAAAAATCACATAAATTTGAATTTGACCTTTGATAAATCTGCCCATAAAAATCTGAGTAAAAATTGGGTAAAAACCAAGAAAAACGTAATACAAAACTTCGGCAGATAAAAGCCATTGAGGTTTTATCATATTTTTTAAGACATTCAGAGATTTGTGGATTTTTTCATTAGTAATTTCAGAAACACTTATATTTTTGGTTTGGTTTTGGTTTTCATTTTTAAAGCATTGTTCATCTTTATTCAATATATATTTATCTTCAGATCTTTTAATAACTTTTCATGGCATTTGTGGTTTTAAAGAAAATTGTGGTATCAAAAAGCTCTAATACCACTAAAATTTGACCTTTAATAAAAGGGCTTCCAAAAGTTTGTCATCTAAAAACTGATTAGTTAATTGTTAATTGGAGTTGTATTAGCAAAATTCAAGTTTTCTTTTTAATTTGAACTTTTGAGATTACTTTGAAATTTCACACCTTTTACATGGCTAAGTTTGAATTTCTTTAATAAATAATCACACAGAGTTATTAAAATTTTGTGAGAAAATTGCATTTTTGATAAATCAGCCACAAAGTGATAGTTGATTAAAACTTATATGCAAATTTAGGTATGTTTGAATGTCACCTGCTGGTCATTTTCTGACCAGTCTAGCCACCAAGTAGTCAAGGAAGTTATCAAGAGAAAGAAAGAGGCTGCTCTAATGTTCTTTTTCCTGACAACTTCCTTGACTACGTGGTGGTCAGACTGGTCGGAAAATGACCAGTAGGTGGTGCTGTTGTAATAAAATGCATTCGGGTGCCGCCAGGTCTTAGTGTGAGAGAGTTTTGGGCGAGCAAGGGAATCATACATGCAATAGGAACGGAGAATAGAAACATGGTCATAAGACAGACAGAATCAGAACCAAATCAGGCAGTGCAGTACCAAATTGAGAGACAAAGCATAGCCAGTGTCACAGGCCGAGTCAGAGTACCAAGATAGCGGGTTCAAGACAGGATCTGAGAGAATGTCCAAGTACTGGCTAGCAGGGACGGAACTAGGGATAGGCAGAGTAGGCGGCCGCCTAGGGCACAGTCATAGAAGGGAAATAATCTTTAGCACTTTAGAAGGGAAATAATCTTTTTTAATTTCTTTAAGTTTTAACTTTGCCCCTGTTTCCAGCAGCGTTCTGCTCTACTTCAGTCCACACCTCCCTCTTACTTGCCCTTTGCCTGGCACAGATCTGGGGCAATATTTTTGCTGCTGCTTTGGCACAGGTACAGACTTGGGGGGCAATGGCTGATGGTACAGGTACAGACTTGGGGGGTCATGGCTGATGGTACAGGTACAGACTTAGGGGGCAATGCTGGTGGCACAGGTACAGATTGGGAGCAATATTTTGGGTGCTGCTGACACAGGTACAGATTGGGAGCAATATTTTGGGTGCTGCTGGCTGGTACATGTACAGTTTGATGCATTAATGTGTTATAAGGTTTCTTTATTTAAGAAAAAGTGAATAGGTGGGAAATGGTCATACATAATGGGGGAGGCGCTGAGTCAATCCCTTGCCTAGGGTGCCAAGCTACCTTGGCCCCGCCCTGCTGGCTAGGGTCAGGATTGCCAGAAGACTAGGCAGGAACAGGGACAGGCATGATCAAACACAGAAGATCACACTAGAAATGCACTCAGGAACTACAAACTATAGATCTATGTTGGGCAGTGAATATTTGCCCGAGGCCCCTTTAAATATTTAAAATTTGCGCCAAACGCAATGACGTCAGACGCGAACTAGCATTACAAACCTGGAAGTGCACCAATCGCACAAACCTTTTGGACAGAGCAAGCAGAGACAGGACGCAGTGGGCACCCCCGCCTGGAGTGTCCCCACCATGCTTCTAAAGGAATATTTTTCACATTTAGTGGTTGAGGAAAAACCTCTTGTATTGTATTGGTAAACTGACCTTCTCATGTATGTACTGTAGTTTCATATATAACAATTTGTTCCATATTTAATCATATTTGTTCCAACAAGGAAAAATGTTGTCCAAAGCCGTAATTCCAACTGGATGGATAATTTAGAGGAGTGCTATAGCCCAGTAGTTACTCTGAACTTAAATATTAGACCATATTGCACTTGTACTACATTTTTACAGTATCTTGTATCTGAGCTGTTAGAGGTAAACAACCAATCATTTGTCTTTTGGCCATATTTTCAGTCTCCAGACATTGCCTTAAGTATTACCATGACAAGATCTGCATACATCTATACCTTATATCTCATTCTGCTTATTTATTCATGATTTTAATGAGCTCTTCCTGACATGACAAGGTATTAACAACTTTCTCCTGATTAATCTATCACTTGATATGCTATGGTATTTAATATTCTTTACAGTTGTATGACTTAATGAAAATTTTAATTAGAATTTATGTGTGCTTTACTGACCTGTAAAGCAATGATTGTTAAAAGATTTAACATTCAAGGTTTTCAATATATCTGAAAATCAAATTTGAATAGACTGTTCTATTACAGATTAAACAGTCAATTGGCAAGTTGTCGGGGATCAGATTTTAATTACAATATGTACCTTCAGTTTCCAAGAATCATAAAAACAAGATGCAGCAAACGTTGACATCACGTGGGACACCAAGGTACAAAAGATTAAAGCAGAACAGAAGATTTTAGTAGAACACAATATCATAAAAAGTTGTTTTTAATAGACATGGTGAGCAATCTGATCAAAACATCTAGATAAAATTAGCTCAATTTGAATGTCCTACCTGTCCTATTGTGTAAATAATATAAAAACGTTTAATTCATGGGTTATTTTGGCAGGACATTTTAACTGACTTTGTGATAACTGTTTCCCGCAGAGGTTAATATGACTTATTTACAGTATAATATTGATATTTGTACGTTTTGAAAATTTGGCTATTGTACTGAAGGGCAGATTTATCAAGGGTCGAATTTTGAATTTGAAAAACTTCAAAATTCGAATTTAAAAAGACCAACTAAAATTAAATAGAAGTTTTTTGTCAAATAGGTCAATTTCCGCTTTGAATACAGATAGAGTCACTTGGATTTGTAAGTTAAATGCGTCGTGACTCAGCATTAATTGAAGAAACTGTGTTATCTAAAGTTATCTTAACTCATTTAATGCATTTAACCTTTTCATTAGCATACCAAAGCTCCATTGTTTTCAATGGTGAACTCTTTAATTGGATGGGATGCTGTGACACAATATTCTGTGATAAGTGGGATAAATGAGATAAATGAGTTAAGTCGCGACGCATTAAACTCACCATCCAAAGTGACTGCATCTGTAGGTCTGTTTCCATTAGAATTCAAAACATACGAATCGAAGTAATTGTGCATTCGATTGAATTCAATTACAAGTTTTTCCAAAACCCAGATTTTTCAAAATTTACCTTTTTCAAATAGGTTCTAGGAGGTCCCCCATAGGCTAAAACAGCAATTCGACAGGTAGATGGTGAATAGTCAAAGTCAAATTTTTAAGAGACGGTACATGATAAATTTCAAAATTCTAAATTTAAAATTTTTTGCAAATTCAAATCAAATTTGGACTATTCCCTAGTCGAAGTACACAAAAATAGCTTGAAATCCAAATTTCTTTCTTCGAATTTTCACTTTGACCCTTGATAAATCTGCCTCTGTGTGTATTTAATTTATAAGAAACCCCCTTACAAAGAACATACACTCATATTCTTTGCAGATAATGACCATTTAGGAATTTAATCCAAGGTCCAAGTAATACCTAGCTTCATACAATTATGATACGTATTTCTCTAAAAATTCATAGTTTTTTTTACTCTAAAAATGCGAGATTTATAAAGGGGCATATTTACTAAGGGCCGAGTTTTCAAAGTGAAAAAAACTTTTTAGATCGAAAATTGACCTATTTCGATCAAATAAAAATCCTTCTAATTGTTCAAAATCATTTGAAATTCTTGGAACTTAGAAAATTTTTCAGGACAGGTTCTATGAGGTCCCTCATAGGCTGAAATGGCAATTAGGCAGCTTTAAGCTGGTGAATAGTTGAAGTCAAGGTTTTTTAAAGTACTTAAAAATTTGAAATTTCAATTTTTTTCAATTCAAATCGAATTTTGGGGTATTCAATAGTTAAAGTAGCCCAAAATTAATTCAAAATTTGAATTTTAAAAATTCTAATTTTATTCGAATTTGCACTTCTGCCCCTAAGTGTAAAAACCAAGAAAAACACTAATACAAAACTTCAAAAACCAAGTCAGTTGGAGCTACACTGATACTTTGGGTCATTTTTTACCCATTCAGAGTTTTATAGGTTTTGGGTTTTATTTTTGCTTGTAGTGGTTTAAAAAAAACTAACATTTTTAGTCGGTTCTTGAGATTTTTTTTTTCCGGATCACTTTTTAAGCTTGTACTTTCTGTATGCGGATCTTTTAATAGCTTTCATCGCAATTGTGGTTTTAGAGAAAGCTAGTTTAGTTGTGATTTCAAAAAGCTGTAATACCACTAACATTCCAACCTTGAAAAAATAGACCTCATAGGGGCAGATTTATCAAAAATATGAGATTAGAGCTCACTGCAGAAAAATTCACTGACTATCTATTCATTGAAATTAGATTTTTAGAAGTGTATTTATCAAAAGGTGAACTAAAACTTTCACCTATTGATAAATAGTAAAACAAACCTGTTTCAATTTTACAAAAAATGGAACATTGTCACCAAATACATTGAAGCCACCAGACATTTTGCTTTCCCGTTCTATGCTGGCACACAAAATGCGTTTTTCTCAAGCCAAAGAGATATCAGCTGGCATTCACAAAAATAATTCCAACACTGATGCCAATGTTGCCATGAACCCATGAAAAAAATCAGCTCATCTCCCTTAATCTCAAATGTCCTTCTTGAGCTCTGCTTTTTT
>CM044439.1:155550933-155573390 GCA_024363595.1 Xenopus borealis
CAACTTACTTGCTGCTTTCAAAGTAAAACTCCCAATCATGGATGCCCTTTTATTAGACATATCTTTTAATAACGTTCATGGAATTCAGGGTTTTAGAGAAAAAGAGTGGTTTTAAAAGCTCAATTACAACTCAAATTTTACCTTTAATCAATGGGCCTCAAGCTGTATGTCAATAAAGGTTCCATCCATTTCAAACTAACTGGAAAAGAATAAATAGGACACTTTTACTATGACTGATTCTCCCATTATTTTATCTTAAGCTCCTGTGGAATTTTAATGACCTACTCCAGTCTAGGGGATGTCCATATTGCTATTAAATAATAATAATAATAATAATAATAATAAGTGCCTTAACATCACATTGTGCATATTAGTACAATAATCTTCTTTAAAACAGAAGATAAAAGCATGGTGCACATACTAACATTCCAATGCAAAGCTCCTTTACATTTATATGTGTCTCTACAGAGTCATTGGTGAGAATGCAAGCTCTAAATATCAGAAGATAATCATTATTGTTTTAGATCACTTTGAAAAGATTATAAATATTACAAGGCCAATGGAAATGTTAATGTGTACCAATACATCCTTCATTAGAATTGTACGCTTATATATTTTGTCTCCATATAAAGATATACAGTTTTGTTCATATGGAAAGTTGGGTATAGGCAATATACCTACACATAGATAAATAATTATGCATAATAGTTTTAGAAGGCTATGATTTATCAACATGGCTACCTATTTGCTCAAGTGCCATAGCTCATAACAACCATTCAGACGTTACTACAAGCATCTTTGAATCTGTGCTAGACAAATGAAAGGTAACTGCTAACTGGTTAATGAGGATTGTTGTGTTAGTTCAAAGTTGTACCTTTTGTTAGTAAATGGTGACCAGTGGGGGTAATTTACCAACATAATGTAGATGCTAAATTACAGATACAGAAAGCAAGAGATTAGGATTTTCTTTAATCAGACTAAAGTCATAAGCGGGTCTATAAAAGTCTGAGACTGAGTTCGTAACTTATTTTCCTGTGTTTGGGGGGTCCATGGAAGATACTTCTAATCTTGTTAGGATTTATTGGGATTTGATCACTAGACTCTGTATGAAATTTCTATTGTACTTACCAGATGTATAACTGGAGGTCATTAGGGCTGTCCTCTTTTGGTTTCTTGATATACCTGTTGTAGTCCTGCTTTCTGCTCCCTTTCTCTGCCCATCTTATTATCCCCATGTGTAGCTAATTATCTATTTACCTGTTATAAGCCTGCTCCTGACCTTTTGCTCAGGGCTTGGTTATTAAGCAGTTTTGCTGTGATCTCGACATTCTGTGTTCCTGTGTTTACCTTGATCCTGAGTCCTCATCTGTTTCCAGTCCTCATCTGATTCCTAGCCCAGTTCCTTGTCACCTACTTTGTTCCCATACCCATGTGCCCCTCCTAGCCTTGTAATGGTGGATTCCCTGGTTCTGATTAAGTTTGAATGCTGCCAGCCCCCAACTATTGTCCTGTTACTAGATCTTGTCTCATTCTGCTGTTTGATATTGTCTTTTGCTTGTATATCACTTTTTCTCACTTCCCTTGTCTATTAAAGTTCATTCTTCATTTTATTATTCTGACCTTAGTACTGCCGTACTGAGTCTCTCCACAAACAAATAGACAGATCACAGTCAGGCAGGATTGAAAAACTCATTGGACGAGGACCACATTAGTGAGCTTATACAGTCCTCTCCTGACTGGTTCTTCTAATCTCTATTTATTATCCGATAGTTGCCATGTGTGACAATTGATTGACAATACCCGCATTGGTAGCCAGATTGGCTAAAAATGATCAAACACAAAATTTTTGAAAGTTTGATAGGTAGTGCCTCAATCTTTGCATCTAGCGGAAGAGTATGCACAAAATTTAGATTTATACTTCATTAACAGCCTTCATTACATCCGTAATAGTGTTTTCTATATTATCTCCATCAATATTCCCACCATGGGATCTGTGATTCTTCTAGATGGTACTAAGAAGCCAATGAAGCCATGGGTGCCATGTCCTTTGGCACATATGTTGTACTATATACAGAAGTGCTCCATAAATCCTCTATTAATTATTAGAATTGCCATTTATTGACCAACACTAGGCAGTAGTTAATGGTGATCAGTTGAATTGTTGCTTTCAGCTGGTCACTGGTAAATTAGATGCAACCACAGCCTAATACATAAGAACACACAGACTTTATATACTCTAAGGGGCAGATTTACTAAGGGTCGAATTCAAGGGTTAAAAAACCCTCGAATTGGACCATGGGAATAATTGGGAATGGTGTGGGAAGTAAAATCCCTTGAATTCGAATATCGAATTCAAAGGATTTTACCGCAATTCGATTGGTCAAACTCATACGAATAGATTTTTATTACAATTATTAGAATCATGCGATTCGATCGAATTTTCAAAATTCACTGGTCGAAGGGGTCTTCAAAAACATTCGAAAATTCAAATTCGAATCTTTTTGAAAATTCAATCGAACCTCGAATCCTTCATGTGAATTTAGTAAATCTGCCCCTAAGTCACCATGTAGTAAACAAATTTCAGGCCTGAGATATATTTAGTCATTTTCATTATAAGAAATTAAAATCCTCTGTCCAATTTTTTGGTCTTATGTTCTTTTATAAGGCTGTATAACAATGGAGAACCAATCCCAGCAGGAAACCGTTATAAATAAAAGCTACAATGGAAAGAAAGTGGGAATAACATTTCTGAAATCTGTTATTCAATGCTGAGAGTGCATGTATGCCAACAAGGAGCTGATACATATTCCATTGTGTGCCGTATAAAAAAAGCCATGGTTGGCAAGTCACAATTATTCTTTTGATTTTTTTTACATTTCTATAGACAAGTAACACAAATGTTCCACAAAATGAAGAGCTAAAATCTGGCATTCAGTGCACAAAATGTCTGTGTCTGTTTAAACATACATCTCACTGTAGCCAAAGACTCCATCTTTGTTGATAGCTTCTCAATACAAAGATAAATAACTCAAAAACCACAAATGATAAAAAATGCAAACCAATTCCAATCTGTCTCAGAATATCACGCTTCATCTACATCATCAGTTTACATCATACCAAAAGTTAACTCAAAGGTGGAAAAGTCTTTTAAAGGGGATGATTATGATCCACAGCTCAACTACACTAGCTAGAGGTAACTTCACAGTCTTAAATGTAGTGTAGGCTTGTACAAAAACTTTACAAGAAGGTTCTTCATTGCAATTTATGCATTAAAAGTCAACTGATGGGTTTTAACCATAATCATAGGCTATACAAAATCTGTTAGGACAACACTAAAGAACTTAATAAATGTCATGCAAAAATGGAACTCATGGAATGTACTCATTCTATCATACAACACAATAAAAATATTAGTAACATATTGAAAGAATGTTTTATGGCAACCAAACTAGTCCCTGGATAAACCTTGTACTTTGAGCTTTCTCATTCCCTCACTTGCTAAAAAGCCATCCAACTTCTTAAAGCTATCTAATGTATCAGTCTGTACGACTGTGAGAAAACCTTACCCTGGTGGTCTAGTGGTATGGAGGGGACGCCCGCCACGCCGCTTCCTTCTTTCTGCCCCTGCATAGTGCGCACGCGGTGCACACTTCCTGTTTATATAGCGCATGAGCAATGACGCCAGCACTCAATGGCGCGAGTTTCAAATATGTTAAAGGGGCAGTTAGGATTTGTGCATTGCCTGTGATAGGATTTGCTCCTGGTGCCTTTAACCTGTGCTGTTAAGCTTCTGATCTGATCTGCTACCTGTGTTTGACCCTGCCTGGCTTATTGACTACCCTGTTCTCTGTATCCTGACCCGTGCCTGTTATTTGACTACTGATTCTGCCTTATCCTATCTGTTTGATCACCCGGTTTGACCCTTTGCCTGCCTGACGACTCCTAGCCATCTGCCTGCCTCGACGCGGCCTGTTTGACCACGAACCTGCCTACCCTGTCTGTACCGTGACCATCGTCTTTAAAGACTTTATATACAGTCATGCCCCATTGCTGGCCAGAACTCTTGCCCTGCACCTCTTGTTTAAGTCCAGGTGGCATCTGAGTAGCCGAGGGTTCCTCCCAAAGCCAAAGGTGGTCACACTACTGGTGAAGCACGAGCCTAGACCAGGGTGCTTGGCGTTTGTTCTGGTATTGGGTGCCGACCTTGACAATGACTGATTTAGTGAGAGAATTCCACATCTTCACAGCTCTCACTGTAAAAAAAACCCTTCCGAATATTTAGGCAGAACCTATTTTCTTCTAATTGGAATGGGTGACCTCGTGTCAACAGGACCTACTGGTAAAGAAAGCATTAGAATTTTTTTTACAGTATATGATCCCCTTATATATTTATACATAGTTATCATATCACGCCTTAAGTGTCTTTCTCCAGCATGAACAACCCCACTTTGACCAATCTTTCTGCATAGCTAAGATTCTCCATACCTTTAACAAGCTTAGTTGCCCTTCTCTGGACCCTTTCTAATTTAATAATATCTTGTTTGAACACTGGAGACCAAAACTGTCTGGCATATTCTAGATGGGGCCTTACAAGTGCTCTATACATTGGAAGAAGGACCCCTTCCTCCTGTGAATCTATGCCCCTTTTGTTACAGCTCAAAACCATATTTGCCCGTGATCCTGCTGACTGGCATTGCTTGCTACAGCCAAGTTTATTATTTACAAGGACTCCAATATCCTTTTCCATAATGGATTTGCCTAGTGCAGTCCCTTTAAGGGTTTAAGTGGCTTGGATATTTTTACATGCCAGGTGCATGACTTTACATTAACAACATTGAATCTCATTTGCCACTTAGCTGCCCAGATTGCCAGTTTGTCAAGATCCTGTTGCAAGGATGCCACATCCTGGATGGAATTAATTGGGCTGGATAGTTTTGTGTCATCTGCAAACACTGATACATTACTTAAAATGTTAGAACCTTACTCCAAATAGAGACTGTACCATTAACAACCACCCTCTGTACCTGATCCTGTATCCAGTTTCCTATCCATGTGCAAACAACTTTATTAAGCCAAACAGACCTTAGTTTAGAAACTGTGAGGCACAGTATCAAATGCTTTGGCAAAATCCAAATATATATTGTCTGAGATGACCTATTGTATCCTTCAAAAACTATGCGGATTGCTGCTCATAATTCCATTCACTAGGAAAACAATTTAAATGTGATCCCTTAACAAAGCCTTCAAATAATTTGCCCACCACAGTTGTCAAACTTAATGGCCTATAATTGCCAGAGATCATAATCCTCATTAACGATTAATTGTGTAGATTAGAATGTACCCATGAAAAGTAATATCGTTGGTGTTAGTACTAGCCTGTTATTACACATATATAGTAACTATAAGAGCTAATGATAAAAAGCTAAACAACTCAAAAAACACAAGTAATAAAAAATGGAAGCCAATTGGACTTTGTCTCAGAATATAACTTTTTATCTACATCATCACTCTCTGCATCATAATACGGTGGTTATTTACTAAAACTCGAATTTATCTTTTTATTAAACCAAGTGCAACTAAACTCCCATCCACAATTTTACCTTATTTATCAATAAAATAACTTGAAAAGGTCAAGTTGGGAAAAGATTTTATTGGATGAAACCAAGTGCCGATTATGATAACTTCAAATATTAAAAGGGGCATCTGCCATTGACTTCTACATGACCTTGGCAGGTTTGAGCTACAGTAGTGGATTTTTGGATTTGAGGATTTTTTCTATAAAAATTCAAGTTTTGGCCCAAAAACCTTTGCCCAGCAAAAAATTGGACAACCACTGGTTGTACTTAAAGGATTATGTTTGCATGATGTAATTTCCTTTTTCATTTTTATACAAAGTTGTCTTATCTTGCTTGTGTGGCTTTTAATGCCTAGAACTGAATACAAGATTTTGTTTTTTGCATACCTATATTACATTTAAGACAGTAGCTCCAGGGTTCCCACAGTGGGCTGGGTCAAAAAATACCAGACTTGTGCCAAAAAATCACATGCTGTTAACACACTTTAATACCACACCACAACTTTGTTGGTGTCTATTCATAAATAAATCAGACAGCAAAGGCACAAGCATAATGTCTTGCAATCTGTCACTTTTTTGATATGCCAAAACAACTTCTTAGATAAGAGAGGGACCGGTCCTGTTCTTATAGGAAAATAAATACTTCAAGAAAAAGGAAAGGCTGTGGGAGCATTCCATGGCTAAAGAAAAATATAGTACAATTCAAGTGCTACTGATCTGGCCAAATTCACTATAGACATTGAGAGAAAGAAGAGGGAAGTCATGGAGTGAAGTCATGGAAAACTCCCACAGCCTTTCTTTTTTGAATTTCGTATGGTAGCAGATTTATTATGTTCAGAAGTTTAACAGGTATGCTGCAGGCAAGGCTTTCGTGTGGTTTTAGTACCCCCACACCTGTCCCTTTAAATGGTGGCCCCATGTCTTTGGAAATAGGTGTTGGTCTCTCTCTTCAAAGCCGAAAGAGGGGGAGGAATAATCCCATGGAACCAATACTGGGGTCTAGGTTACTGTATCTCTCTCTTTTGAAAGCTAATGGCGGGGGAGGACTAAGCCCTATGATTGAAGCCAATGCCCAGGTCAGGAGACATTTATTTCAAGTAATGCTTTTATGCAGGGAGGCTTTAGCTTTTGAATATAATGACCAAAGATAAATAGTTAGGAACCACCATATGGTTTTACCTTGAAGTAGTATGGTGGCTTATCAATCTTGAGATCAGAACTGTAACAAAAAAAACCCTGTCTTTCTAAATACATTATTATGCTTAGATTACTTATGTGTCAGGGGACCAGGGAATGTGCACTGATCAATCTCTCTTCTTTTTCTTTATATTTTAAGTAACACTGCACTTCTTATATTTCTTTATGAAAGTCATGAATAGTGATGGTGTGCTCTTGGTCAGCAGCTGTAGACTAGAAGTTCATAGTAGGGCAGATTATCCGGCCAGCAGAAGAACAACATGTCCACTTCATTTGTCTCACATTCAGTATAACCATTGCAGGCTTTTTTTAAGTGTTAATGCACGGTTTTCATGTTCAGGATGGTACAGCTTCAATCTCAAACCTGCATATTGTCTCATTATCCTCTCAACATGCAGCCTCTCCAAATCCCAGCATGAACACTTTTCCCGGCATATTCCTAAAACCCTTGAGGGTTGCCTTTCAAATGAAAATGTACTGGAGCAAGAATTTTCCATCACTGTAAAAAAAACTATGGGAGAAAATTAGGATGTAAAAGTCATACTGTAAACAGTATGAAGCCAAGATAACAGTAAAGGTGCTAAATTGTTTCTTCACACATTACAAAGTAGTTCAAATGCCCCATAGTATGATTTAAAGTCAGTGGCATGGGTGAGTGACTAGAAGACAGATGGTTTAATTTCTAGGTCATTGTTCTGTAGTTATTAAAGTGGCTATGAAAATGCATGGCATATTACTGGATTAGGATTTAGGAAACCAGGGGTTAGGATTATTGGGAATAACCCATATAGCAACCAATGAGTAGTTTGTTTTTACTGATCTGGTGCAGATAAAATTATTAATATAAAAGGGATTTGAATGCTGTAGCATACTAGTCTTTTTCCAAACTTTGCTACACAATTAAATACAATTTCAGACTGGAGTGTACAAGGCTGCCAACTCAGGGCCCCCCTGCCCTAGTCACAGCCCTCCTCACCCCAGTTGCAGGCCCCACCCCAATCACAGCCCTTCTCACCCCAGTCATAGCCCTCCTCACCCCAGTCACGACCTACCCCCCCACATACATTTTTACCTTTGGTGCCGCAACTGTAACACACAGTTACAGCAGGGATCAGGCCTGGGTCACTGGGGACCACCTGTTTTTTTTCCCGGTGTCCCACTGGCCCAGTCCAACCCTGATTAAATGGTCCAAAAGGATTTGGTCTGATTGAGAATTATTAAGTAGCAAATTTATTCAAATGAAATTTGTTTGCCAAAATCATCAAACATTCTATATTCATCTTCATCTATTTCAAATTTCAGTGGTGAATGCATTTTTTTTAAACTTTAAACTAATTTAATCCTAATCAACCAATTTGGGATTTTTCATGGAACTTGAGTATAGTCTGAATATAATGGTGGCAGCTATAGAAAAGGGGCGCTTACAGTATATAGGGAAAAACCTATTTATTTTCAATGTAGTACAGGTATGGCACTTGTTATTCAGAATGCTCGGGACAGACTGCCTGAATGCACCACAAGAAGAGACGGGAAGGAAGGTGAGAGTAAAGTAAGGGAAGGGCAGGGGAGGGAGAGGGGGGAGTGACAGAGGTAGTGGGTTGTAATGGAGGGAGGGGAGAGTGATAGATGGGAGGGGACAGTGTCGGACTGGCCCACCGGGATACCAGGAAAACTTCCGGTGGGCCCAGGTGGCAGTGGGCTTCTTGCTTCTTAATATTTTGCATATTTCATGGTCATTCCCTATTTATGGAAACAAAGATGCTTAATAATGGAAGAATAGAGTATAGTACAGTATGTAGTGAAAAGAGAGTAGGAGAACATAAAGGTTGAGTGAGTAAAGGAGGTATAATAGTTTGGAAAGTGGGCCCTCAGCCTAAGGCTTTCTGGTGGGCCCCTGGGATCCCAGTCCGACACTGGGAGGGGAGGAGAGAGAAGGGAGGCGATAGCAGCAGGGGAGTGAACCACCCATACTAAGGGTAGGCAGAAAACATTTGAACAGGTACTTGCCCAGTGTCCCCACATCTTTGTGCCCTAGACAGGTGCCTCTTCTGCCTACCCCTAGTTCCGGCACTGCTTGGGACCTAGGGTTTTCTTGATAACAGATCTTTCCTTAATTACAATCTACATACCTTATGTCAACTAGAAAATCATGTAAATATTAAATAAACCCAATAGACTGGTTTTGCTTCCAATAAGGATTAATTATATCTTAGTTTGGATCAAGTACAACGTACTGTTTTATTATTATAGAGAAAATTATTTTTAAAAATTTGGATTATTTGAATAAAAGGGAGTCTATGGTAGACAGCCTTTCTGGATGAGAGGTTTCAACATAAGGGACTCCATACCTGTATTGACAAGCAGAGTTATTCAGACACATTCATAAACCATTTCTATTCCAGAACTAAATCATTTGTGAATTTTTTTTAAAAAAATCCATTGCTTTTTTTGATACATCTTTATATCAATGACATTTTCAAGTAATGCATTTGTTATTATATCATACTTGCCTGTTGAAAGGATATCTAGTTATTTTTATAAGAGGGCAGTTTTAGCCTACCCATACTGTAGGCATTGAGAATTTTAATTGATGTTTAGCTATT
This sequence comes from Xenopus borealis, assembly GCA_024363595.1. Classification (NCBI taxonomy): domain Eukaryota; kingdom Metazoa; phylum Chordata; class Amphibia; order Anura; family Pipidae; genus Xenopus; species Xenopus borealis. The sequence goes on from CM044439.1 coordinate 155,560,309, forward strand.
TTACACACACAAAATAGAGGTATTTTACTGAAATAATTAGGGAATATATATCTATATCTCAATTTGTAGTCAATGTTTGAGTATAAAAGCTTTTATTTATCTCAAATGTTTAATATTATAGAGTACATTAGGCAAAATCTTGGTCAATCAGAGACTTCTCAAATACAGTAGTTCAACCTCCAGCAAACTGCACTGCAATGTTTTTTAAATTAACTTCTTTACCGATTTTATGACCATGACACAATAAATTATGTAGCGTCACATTAAAAAAAGGAAAATAATGTTTTAATTAATCACGTGTGAAAAACACGAGCAGCATTAAAGTTGGAAGAAATGCAAGTCTACAGTATGTATGGTTCCAGGCATAAAAGAAATCATGAATTACTCAACAGAAATGAATTAATTAGCCCTGATTTCCAATATATTCTAATGCTTTGTTTCCCTTCTGGCTTACTTCTTTGAAGTTCAGCTTCAATAGCCTTCCATCATTGAATATTCTAGTTGTAATTCAAGTAACATTTACCAATTATAAATGAAACCAAACCTCAATTCATAGTTCAAATAATGAATAAATAATTATTTAACCAAAAAAAGATCTATGTTTAGTTAACTTTGAATTTGCACATGGCATTTAACTGAGCAAAATATTATAGTCCAGAATACACATTGCTTGATGTAATTATTCTTGATGTTCAACAGAAGCCATTGTGGTTATTTGTTTAATGGGGAGCTACAACCACAGCAATAATTGTATCTACTACAGCAAGGCAGTTTTAACTGTCAGGTTATTTAGAAAGCACTGATACGATTGAATTGAGTTTAATTTTGAAGTTTTTTTTTTAACACAAGAACTCTGGAAACACTCAAAAACACAATATTTTATGTGTTAAATACAACCTTTAATAAATCTGCCAAGTATACTCCCTAATGCAATAGAGAGTAAAACTACCAATTAACAATTTTTAACTGAAAGTTTAAAAAAAAAAAAATTAAATAAAATATATATATATATATTAACAATCTAGAGTAGTAATCCAGACTGTTTTCCACAGCAGTACTCCAGAACCTACTGTAGATTTTGCACCTGTATTTAACAAGGGTACTAATCCAACTACTGGCATAGGGTCCTGAGCCCCCTCTATAACAAGATGGTTAATATAATTTAGGTAACTCAAACAGGAGGAGGCAGGAGAGGCTGGCATTTCTAGATCTACTAAGCGGTAAGGGAAAATTTAACTGGATTGTATCTTGGTGAACCTTCTCTGATAACACCTGGATTAAGCAGCCCTATGAAGATCCCAAGAGGGAGCGAATTTATTTAAATTTGGGCCATTGGATCTTAAACTCAGCCTGAAAAGGTATACTAAATAGAAATTAAACCTGTCAATTTCCCAGGGTATTTTGGGGTGGTGCTAGACACCATGAATTGCAGTTTCAGTATGACATAATTCTGACAATATCTTTAAAAAATACCTTTAAAAAAGGTTCTTTTTTCTTACATCAAGGTTCCAACAATTTAAGAATCAAAGCAAAATTATCTTTGATGTTGATAATGTAAGTTTTGTTAAAACAAATAGGTTACTGTTGCTTGTGTTGTCTTGGTTCATCAAGGATTATTTATTGCAGTAGATGAAAATAGTTTCCAAGCTTTCCACCAAATTAATAGGAAAGTGCTGTGAGCCTGGCAGTGATTTATAGCCAACATTGTACAGTTTGGCTTTTCAACTTCTTACCATCACTTAGAAATCCTCCTGTATCTCCTGCAGTTCGTTCTGAGCCTCCTGGCCATTATTTTCTATTATTATCTGGAAAATTATTTCATTTGACTTAACTGTTAACTATTTATATTTCCACTTTAACAAATATTAATTCTGCAGATAGGATAACCCATTCTTTTGGCATAATGGGATATGATTGTTCTGTATTAGGAGAGCTGTTATCATCCAGCTGAATTTATGTAGTTCAGTTTGAAGGGAAGATTTACTAAGGCTCGAAGTGAATATCGAATAAAATTAGAATTTAAAAAATTAGAATTTTGCAGTAATTTTGGGCTACTTCAATTATCCAATAGGTCAAAATTTGATTCAAACATAAAAAAAATAAAAAATTCGACAAATCTAATTTTCAAAGTAATGGCCCTTTAAAATCCTTCGACTTCACCACTTCGCCACCGTAAAGCTGCTGAATTGCATTTTTAACCTATGGGGACCTCCTAGAACCTGTCCTGAAAATTTAGGTCCTAGGAATTCGAAGTATTTTGAAATAATAATATAGGTCTATTTACGGTCGAAAAAGCCCTTTCAAAAAACTTTGATGGTCTAATTTCAAAGGTTTTTCACTTCGAAAATTCAGCCATTAGTAAATCTTCCCCTAAGTGCACAAAAGCTAAACTGTTACAGGTTAAAAATCAGCCTTCTTTGCTGTGTATTGTTTTTCCAAAAAAAAAGGCCCCATAGGATCAGCGCAGCTTCCATTGACTTCTATAGGACCCCGACTGCTTTGACGTGCTGATGTTTTTTATAGTTCTGCGTAATCTTACACTTAACAAATCTGGAATTTTTAGGATTTTAGAGAAATAAGAAAATGCTCCATCTCAAAACGTCTAGGTCGTGTAGCAGTCAATGGCAGATGTAGAGTTTTAAGAGCGTCAGTTCAGTACGAATTGACACTCGATTTTGTCACAAAATAATTATACTATTGCTTTATATTTCTTTAACATGATATATTATTAATCTGTATCTATTATTTAGTGGTGTGCAGGTCGAGAAATTCTTTACTTGCACCTGACCGTAATTCGACCCTAACCTGTCCCCTCCCAACCTGCACCTGGTCCGTCATTCCCCCCTCTATTTATAGACCCATGCCAACCCACCCCACAATCACAAAAGAGGCGGGTGGGTGCAAGTCTTTAAATTTAGGGACCAGAAGCCGGCAGTGCTGGGTCACAGGAGAAGAGCTTAACCTGCCCACAACCCGAAGATTTTGCACAGGAGCCAGCCCGAACTTGCCCAATCCATTGGTAAACCTGACATCACTACTATTATTCTCTCACCACCAAGTAGCATAGTCTATCAAGCCAAGGGTTTGCCCTGGTATGCAAGAATGAAATATTGATAGACATTTTGCAAATTTTCACCTTGCTGTAAAATTACTAAATACTTTTACTTTCATTCTCCCTGATAGAACTGGGATTTCAGAACAGAAACTGGTGAATGGCTCTTAAAGCAGATGGACATGCATGTAGGAAATTAATACAAACAAGGGAAAGTTGTGCTCACCACTAATTAAAAAAAAAAAAAAAAACATTTAGTAGGGGTGCAATGAGGTTGTGACAACAAGATTCACATAGATAAATACAAGAGGTCCTCTGCACTAAACCCATTAGCATTATATTAAGGACATTGAGACATTTCTTGCCTTAAGCTACTAAATATGCCGTACCCTTTAAACAAAACAGGGATTGTTTGTCCATATATTGCAAAATATTTAAGATGGCCAACTAAGTCATACCATGTCTGAAAAAGAAAAAGCAGCAAGTAAGTTGTAGGTGAACCTGGTCCCTTTGTAAAATGTATAATGAATCAATGGGATTCTTAATGAATCAGATGCAAATTGAGTGTAGGACTGGCCAGATATAGGATGACTTTGACGTAGTTGGCCAGCTTAAATATATTGCAATGTATGTAGAAACAATCCGTGTTTTGTTTAAAGGGTAAGGCATGTTTAGTAGCTTAAGGCACAAAATGGTTCAATGTCCTAAATATATTGATATTGGGTTGAGTGCAGAGGACCTCTTGTATTTCTCTACTTCTAAACTAATCCTGTCTGCCTCTTGTATAAATCAAGGATTTTGCGGACCTATGAACAGATTGTGCTTTTCGGGTTAGTATATAGTATGTTAGAAATAAAGATATAAAGAAATCCATGTCTAATAATAAATCACATTGTTATGAAAACAAAGACATCACCATGGAAGACAGAAGCATAAATTGTCTTGTCAGATATCTGAGGAAGCATTTAATAAAGTCAATGTAATTGAATAGCAAAGAGAACATGTAAATAGCTATTGTTCAATAATGAATTAAGATTGTGTGACATGTTGTCCTTCTACAGGTAACAATTTATTCCATGTGACTTTCAATCATGCTTGGGGTGCTGTGACAGAAGGCAGATAAAGTGCAAATACAATAATTGATTGAAATAAATGGAACACAATAAGCATTGCTGGAAGTTTAGCCATGAGTTGTATGTGCAGAGAATGCAATAATAGAGGGTCGATCTGGTGTTAGTAAAAATGCGGCCACAACAAATGCTCCACAGAAATTCCACATTTTAATTAAGATAATTAGATTTATGATGTGACTTACTACGGCTTTCATACAGTTTCTCAGAGACTTGAACAGAGTGTTGACATTTCCAGCCAACATAGGATGGTATAAATCCAGTGAGTTGATTTAGACATTGGACCATGCACCCCGGTACCTAATACAGAACACAAGAAGGAAGAAAGGTTTATGCCAATTTCTGCATATTAAGGGCTATGCTGATAAATATTGATGTTTTTTTGCAAAATAGGATTGACTTTACAAAAAGCAGTAAAATGTTAACATCTACTTGTGGCAGATATTAAATTTGACATTTATATTACATGGGAAAATGAATCAGAACAGTATCATGTAAGTTAAATAAAATGAGTTTTTCCAGTCGTTATTCAGCTTCCCTTAGGAAATAATTGTCAGATTTCAATTTCATTAAAATTTCATTACAATAAAATAATGATTAAAAGGCCTGTTGGAATTCTTTATAAATAGGATGGGTTGATCTAAAATGATCAAAACAATAATGAGTTGAAAATGATATATTATTGGTGATAGGAGTTTTAATTATAATTGAAATAGGAGAAATAATAGCATTCAATTAACTCAGCTGAGTTTCCAGTTTCGAGCATTAATAGGTTCCATAGTGCTGTATTATGTTCAGTTTAGTCAGTTTTCATCTCTCCAATAAGTGATGATACTGACTTTTATAGATGTTTACCTAAAGCTTAGATTTTCATTTATTAGCACAGTATATTATCATTCACATCATTATTTATTTCAATTTGAATGTATTTATGGGTTAATAAAGGCTTTGAACAAATTGAAAAATCAAGCAGAATCTAAGCTGAAACAGAATAAATGAAAGGGTGAAACTGACAAATTTGGATTATCCACCATATGTAATAAAAGGTGCGATGTTTGCCCAGGAGCAGTAACCCATATCCAAATACAGTCTGGCGAATTTAGTCATCAAAACGATGATTTGAAAAGGGATCAACTTCTGATTTATGTACTTCATTCTGAGAAGCCAATGTGCATTCTATAGTCCAGTTTTGGCCTTTAGCCTTTTGCTTATAGAGAATACTGATTATGAAATGTGTCTGGATCCAGAACCATAGCATTAGATTTTGAATGAGCACTGTTATCCATCTGTTCCCTAATGCTGAACAGAGCCGTGATATTTTTTCCTTTGACAGACTTTTCTTTGCCAACTGGGAGTTCATTTTCCTTGAAATACAAGAAACTCTTTGTGCATGCAAATCTCTTGTTGAGTTCAGGGATTATCTACTAGGCTGTTCAATAAACATTCCACGGTTATGATATAACCGCAATGACAGTACAGATGCATCATGGTGACCCTGTCTCATCAAAAAAGTGGGGCATACTTAAGACCCTGCATCTAAAAATGCAATTACCCCTTTTATAAGCAGAGATCAGAACAGCTGCAGGTTACTGTACAATTACAATAATATTTAAGTTACATAGATAAGCATAGAGAATACCATACAAAGCTAGCTGGCAATCTCAAGGGCTGGTATTAAGACCAATAAGAACTTAATAATGCAACCTTGCAGTTTTCTCATCTCAAACAAAATGGAAATTTCAATTATATTTCACATAAAACATTTATATATAATATATACACAATATATAATACATAAAACAATGTATTACAAAAATATTATAGATTGCATTTTTCCCTTTAGGTTTGGAGAGAAAGTATGACCAAACATCATGACATTAGTGCCATTCAAACAGGCCAAGGTCAATTCACTTGTTACTGGGGTAACAATACATTTATCAAAATTCTATTTGTTTTGATGCTATGTGAGACAATCATGGCAAACATGTAAATTTAAGTAGTTTCCTGAACTCAAAAAAATAAAATTCAGCAGTAGAAAATTGATACTATAGAAATTCCATATAATCAACTGGAAGATGTAGTTCCAACATTCAAGCTATTTTACATTTTTTAACTATTTTCAATAATTCTAATTCAATTATTATTATTATTTTAAATCTAATTTGTACAAATAAACAGAACAAAGTTTATGGAGAACAAGGTGATTTTTCCCACAAATGTATACAATGAAGCTGGGTTTTCTTGACAGTTCATTGTCAAAAAACATTGTAAATCAGCCTTTGTACATCCAGCATTGGTAAATAACAATAGGCCAGCCCAGGAGATTGGCCAGACTAATTATTCAGGTGTTATGGGGTGTCAAAACACTGGAGATGACCCCCGGTTCACTTCCTGACACCTCTGTTCCATTCCCGCTATGCAAACAAGGGGAGGCCCATTATTATTAAAAGTATGAATGGAAAAAGTGCAGAAATGAGTAAATATCTTTAAAACCTCTAAAATTTTTAGTTTTTCTGATAATTACTTGCAAAAAAATCTAAAATCCAAAAAACCTCTAAAAATAGGAAACAGCTAAAAAAAAGTCCAATAGAGACTTGGAGAAGTATTTTATTCAGTTTTTTGTGTTTTTTACTAGTGATGGGCTAATAAATTCACCAGGCATGGATTTGCTGCTAATTATTGCATTTTGCTGACGCAAATGTTTTTGCGAAACCACTTGAAAAGTTTTCCTGTGTAAAATCTGTCGCAACAAAAAAATTGTCACATGTCAAAATTGGAGCACGCATAAAAATTGCAGCTTGTCAAAATTATTCAGACACCCATAGACTTTAATGCATTGGGACAAAATAGTAGCACATACCTGTATAAAAATTGTGGCTCACGTCTAAAATTGTTGTGCATCAGGATAATTTTGATGGCCATTTACTTGTGTTTTGCAAATTTTCATGGTTTCGCAAATTTTTTTGCTGTTACGCAAATTATTCAGCAAAACAGGACAGATTCTCCCATCACTAGTTCTTAGACTTTGGAATTTTTAGGGTTTTTGAAAACATTTAAAAAAACTCAAATTTGTAGAGAAAAAGTATGGTTCGTGAAAAAAAAGAAATCCAAATATTAGTAAATAAGCTCCTAGATGTACCTAGTAAAGGCTGGTTCTTACTAGACAAGCTGCTCATTTGAATGAATTAGTTTTCTTTCACATTTGCAATACAGACATTTCTCATTCTATACCTGTTAGACAAGGAATGTTAGACAAGGAAAAGTTTAGCTAAATTCAGGTATTGAGCCAGGTGTTCTCAGAACATTTAATTATACTGAACTTACAGATCAATGAAAGCGTGTGTGCGTAATTATTAAATTAAGTATTTGACCTTTTAAAACTGAAATTGAATGCATATGCACGCCCTAGATTATACATTTTGATTTGCAATTCCCACCAGTTTTCAGCAATTATAGCTTTCTTTGCAGTTTTTTTACTCATTAATACGCATGTTCATTTCTGGGAGAAACTTCTGTGCTTAAGGTTATTGTGTGCCATATTATGGTTTCAAATATATTTTTTAATTGTTCAGGTGTCAGGTTGAGCCACAGATGAGTGGCTGACAGGTAGGACCCTATATGCTGCATTATCTGGTGAATAGATATTTTTAATTAGATAATAGGGGGGTAGATGTTATGAAAAAAATGTGATTTACTATGGATGAAACATGGAAAAAGTACTACATATATAGTGCACAGTAAAAAATATACTCAAGGCCTTATACTGAGCCAGTGGTCAAAGGCAGGCAAGCAATGAGTATCCGATAAACAAGCCAAGGTAAGAGGCAGACTGAAGACAGCAGACAGGCTGAGGCTGAATACTATGAGATCGAACAAAAATCAGGCAATGAGGAATGAAACAGAGGAACAAAGGCATGGAACAGGGAATATGGCAAACCACAGGCAAACCAATGGATTCAATGATTGAGCAACCATGGGTGCAAAAATCAGGCATATTAAGCCCCTTAAGGTGGCCATAGACGCACAGATATTATCGTACAAAACAAATTTTCGTACGATATTCGGTGCGTGTATGGTGGGAAATGAGCCGACCGACATCGTCAGAAGATTAAGATATCGGTCGGCTGGTTGATCGGACTGGACGGAAAATTTTGATCGGATGCCTTTGAAAGCACCCTGAACATCGGCCATTGTTAGTGCTGAATCGTCAGATACAAGTAGAATTCTATTGTTTCTACCTGTATATTTGACGATTCAGCTCTACACGTGTGTGTTGAAACGAACTATCTTTCTTGGAAAGATCTTTTCCGAGAAAGATCGTAATTGTTACGTCTATGGCCAGCTTTAACTGATCAATTGGGAACACTTGAAGTCAATGTGGTGGGCAAAGGGAAGAGTGCAGCAGGGACAGTTACCATATGACCATCCATATAACCGACCCACACCAACTCTGAAATCCTCTAGTGGCACAGTGGATTAATAAAAATATGGTCCAAAATACAGCCTAGAGTTCAATTCCAGACTGTACCTGACATAATTGTACAGATTATCCTTAAGAGTTTTGTTAAACAGCCCCGCAATAATTAATTGTTTAGCTACATGTTTTATTTCAGTTGAGTTTCAGCTGTATTTTCATCCAAAAGTAATGAGGGCTTATTTATACAAGTGCAATTGCCATCACCGGATGCAAATGCTGCAAACATTGGCACCATTCACTTACTTACAAACTCAATCCATGCACTTTCATATTGTTGTGTGAAGTGTATCCATTCTGCCTCGTCAGTTAAATCACACAAGTCTTCCTATTGACTCAGTGGAACCATGGAGCAGATTTGCACCTAAAGAATCACACGACATGTATAATGTCCTTTCAACAAGGAACACCAGCAATGACACAATAATCAAGCAATTATGCACAGCCCAATATCTTGCAGAGAGGGTCTAACTGGGTGTTTTGCTACTACAGTACGTGGACAAAGTCCAAGTTTCAAATGAACAGTAGTATCTTAGGAAACAGCCCAAGGGGGAAACCAAGGGCTATTTTTTAGCACTAAAAATAATGCTTTTTTTCTGATTACTCTTATCAGAGTAATTAGGAAAAAAACTCAATTTATTATCCCCATCATAGGAAATAGCTCGTACCTGAAAATACACCCGCTAAAACCTGTCAAGGTCATGTACAAGTCAATGGCAGAGGTCCCTTAAAGATTTGAAGATGTTAATAGCCTTCATGATGTTCAAGTCTTTTTCTGTCAGTTTTGCTTGAAAACTCAGAGTGATTCGAGGGTTTTGAGTCGATTTATGTTGAGCCCAAACTCTCTGATTTTAGTTTTTTCCATTCAAGTTTTTTCTTAAATTAGAAACAATTCAAGTTGTGAGTTCATATGAGTTATAAAAAAGCTCACATAATTCTAAAATTTGATCTTTAATAAATAACCCCCTGAGTTACTAAAATGAGAATTTTTTATAAATTCCCCAGCCTGGTAAATAGCTTGTAAGTCATATAGGCTGCTGCCTAAAGGGAAGAAACATATGCAAAGTGTTCTCTTGTTTCTGATTCAGATACAAAAATAGAAAACATTATGAGCAGATATGTAATTATATGTGATTATTTCAACATGTGGGTCTCTCCTGATTGCTTTCCTAACTTCTCTTCATCCTAGTCCATAAACACAAACATATCTATAATTTTACATATTATTCATTCTACTTCCTCACTTTCAGTACTGTCCTTTCCCTCATATGTTTTCAATATTTTTTAACAGTTTTCCTATCTATTGCTAAGTACTCATTCTCATTCCCTTGCCAGCAGTGTCCATCTGCCAAGTATTGCCCACTGTTTCCTTCTCTCTGACATTTTTCCTTTCTATTCATCTTTCATTCTGCCCTTATCAATTTAATGCTGTTCCTTCCTAAAGGCAACTAGGACTGTAATGCAGACCTGGTATTATGAAACTATGGAATAATATCTATGTCCTGCTTTGCCTGGTTTATAATTCCATAGTGTTGGCATAAGTATATGAACAGTGATCTTGCTCACATTTTTGTTCATAAACCTTGACCTTGTTTTTGTAAAAAAAGAGGCCTTCGATGTGTGTGATAGTCTGGTTGAATGCTCATTGGTCAGAAAATGTTTGTTTTGAGGTTGTTTGAAATGGTTAGTGCAGTTCACGTTATATTTTTTTAATTTTTCTCCCAAAAATCAGTGACCTCAGAGAGGTGCATGTTTTGTTCATCCATTCTTGTACATTAGTTCTGTCTGAGCTTTTTGTTATGTGTGTGTAGGGGAGAAGAGAAAGCCTTCCCCTGTTTCTCTGTCTGTGATATCCTTCCGCCTAGTAACAGGCTGGAGAGCGACCTGATTGGCTGGGCACCCCAGTGCATTATTGGGAGAAAGGGTGTGCCTGAGTTTGGAGCCAAAAAGTAGCAAGCCTTCTTGCTACTTCTTGAGAGAAAGGCAGCACGGATTTTTATGAGACTGTCCAGTACAGAGAAGCTGTTAACTCTGTGTAATCTATGGAGGTACAGATTGAGCCCAGCCTGTTCCCTACCAATCTGCTAAAGACTCAGAAGGAGAAAGGTGCCACTGTGGAGATTTATCCTGTTGCAGAGCTGCTGTAATCTCCCGTGTGATTTCTTCTGTGAGAACCCCTGTGTGTGAGCCACCCAAGGGAGGATATTGGCAAAGGATACAAGCGTGGGGCCCCAAAGTGAAGACAGCTCATTTATATTTGCCTGCTACACTGAAGTTGCTGCTGGATTCCAAAGGGAGAGGTACTTTTGAGAAAAGGGAGCTCTACCCGTGGAATAAGAGCTCTGGGGAAGGGACATTTTATTTGAACAGTGTGGTTATTAACCCCTTCCAGAGGACTGGGACTTTGCTATTACAAAGGACTGTGTGGGAGCAACAGTTAATTACCTTAAAGTGATTTAGGTAGTGTCCCACGGTTTCCTCAGTGTAGGAGTGCATGGTGTATTAGTTTGTCCAAGTTTAATACATTTATATAAAGTTTAAATTTGTTCATTTGCAACTGTGTGTGTTTTATTATTCCTAGTGGAATCCCCCCTGAGGTGTGTTCCTCAGTGTTCCCTGGGTGGAGGCACTGCGCTGTAATTCCCAGTTCCCAGTACTTTTCATACGCAAAAGGGACTCAGGGCCCCTGGATTGCAAGGGTAAGTTGCTATTTAAAGAAACAGTAACCAAAAAAGGGTTACATGTGTAAGTCTTTATAAGAGTTCAGAACATGGATGAAAGTATTGGTTAAAATACTATATAATTACGGACAATTCTCCTGTGATGCCCAGCTATTTGAAATGTGCATGAAATTTGAATACATGAGGGGTTTCCTACAAATATCAGCTACTTCTAGTGAAACACCAACACCAACCCTGCCCTATGCCAAATAATGGAGAAATTGACTTACTGGAACTCTACTTCAAATGGTTCCTTGAACATATCACTCATATAAAGTAGTCATGGTTTTATTTAGTACTACCCACCTGCAGAAAATAAACCTTGGTGTTCTGCCTAGCAAAACTTTGTTAGTACTCTTACACTTAGGTCAATTTGAATAGGGCAGGAAAATATAGGTCATATAGAGATGTTGGTGCAAATGCTTGAAGTGGCCATTTATTATTACACATTTTCAAGGAAGCTAAATAAAGACAAAGGAGATCCTCTATTGCAATACACATGAGCCCACCCTAAAAAAATGTGAAATGCCCCTCAAATGGTTGGAAAAAAGTCAAACAAAAATCACAGATAGTTAGAACTTTTGAAGGTGATCCCAACTTTTATGACTTTCCTGCATACAGGATATGATGTCCCTGACATAATATTGAGGAGGATGTACCTTCATCTTATCAGTTCGCCAGGAGAAATGGGCGAATTTATTCCCAAGGCGCGAATTCGCAACAAATTCCTGCAATTTATCACCGGCAAATAAATTTGTCAAATGACAGCAAATATTTGTGCGTCAAAAAAACCGAAAGCGACGCACGTCAAAATCGCTTTGCGAATTTTTCGCCAATTCGCGAATTTCGCACATTTTTCGGCGAAAGGGATAGATTCGCCCATCACTATTCGCCAGGTCTAAGGTGGCAAAGAAAACTCTAGTGAAAGGTAACGTTCTGTAAAATCTGCACTTTAGTGAAAACAGCTGTTCGATAGGGAGTGAAACTGCACTAGCAATGGTCTCTTTAGCTAGCAAATTGTCAACTACACTTTGGCCAATAAGCCCTTTAGTACATCTGCCCCTTTGTGTTTCCTTATATCTGACTATTTTGGGACCTCTGGAATGTTGTCCAGATCTGTGTATTTTTTCACATTTAGGGGGCTGAAAATCAAATTAATTTCAGTTTTTTATAAACTCAGTTAATCTCAGTATTTTTATAAAAACAAAGTCAACCAAAATCTCTTCCACAAATTTAACTAATTTAGCAATAGTTTTTCACAAAAAAATCATAGCAAAAAAAGTTGTGACAATTCGTATAACACAAATGTCCCTCCGAAATATCAACGTTAACGAATTTTTACTTCGAAAATTCAACTTTTTTGGATTATCGGACAAAATCTCTGAATTATTTTCATTATCAAGCACAGATAATGATGAAAAAACTTCAGGGACATCTGTAATTGACTTCTACATGACAGTTTTGGATTTTGATTTTTAGCAGCTCTGGGATATGATAAATGTCAAAAAATTGAGTTTCCCCCCCCCAAAAATCTTGACCAAAAAAAAATCTAGGTAAATAATTTTTTCTTTAGCTATTTCTTGAATTCCATGATTTTCTTTTTTTTTTCTTCTTCTCCTACTGTGTTTTTCCTTTTCTTTTTCCATATGGATTGCTGGAAATGTTAAAATACTACTATATATATATATATATATATATATATATAT
>CM044439.1:155575546-155739399 GCA_024363595.1 Xenopus borealis
TATATATATATATATATATATATATATACAGTATATATATATACAGTATATATATATACAGTATATATATATGTTTGTATTATAAATTGGGAATTATCAGGTTCTCGATGTACCTCTGTTAATTCATATATTGTACAAAATGCAGCTGCACAAGTAGAGGTCAGTGGCCATGCAGGTAGGCTGTATCTGTGTCTTTGAGACAAGGAAAATTACAAAACTCCAGCTGTTGAAACAGCACTACATCTCCATGCCCTTCCCCCCAAACCCAGTTTTCAACAGCAAGAGGGCTGAAGGTTGGGCATCCATGATGTACACTATGAAAGTCTCTAACAATTTTCATACAATATAATATCTATCTATGTGTTATTCCCAAGAGGCCCCTTCTGAAATTGGAGGGCTACTCCCTCTGTAACCAAACCTAAAACACACACAAATTCTCTAAAAACACCTCTATTCTGGTTTTATAAATTATTATGGTTTTCTTTTTATCACATCTGGGATCTTTAGGTTGCTTGTTAAAAGCACTGTATATTGTAACGTGTTTATTGACCAAATATATGTTTATGCTCAAAGTTAACAACCATGTTAGATTTTTTTTTCTATTAAGTCAACATGTTAACCAAGAAGCATTGTCCAGTTATCACACAAACAGTTGGCTTTGTCATGGCCCAATCCTCAAAATATTCCATTACCACCATTTCTGCAGTCCTCTAAACTGGCTTTTGCTCTGCATCATGGGTGGTGTTTGGAAGAATGCTAATAAGGTTCATCTAGATGAAGTTTTCCATTGTCACTGTAGTGAAATATGTTGTAACATTTAGGGGCAAATTTACTATTATTCCCGGAAAATAGCTCGACCAAATTCGTAATCCGATAAGCATTCGACCATCGAATGCTTATCGAATTGTTTTAGGCTATCATTTTGCTATCATTTTACGAATGGTATTCAAGCAGGACTTAGTCTCAGAAGCCTATGTGGAGCTTCCCATAGGCTTCTATTACAATTCGGTAGGTCCAATCTGGAAAAGTAGGCAGTCGAATAACTTTAAAATTTTGATTCCCTCAATCATCGAATGATCGAATTATCAAATATCCATTCATTCGATCTATTTGAGCTATTCGATATTCGATGATAGAAGAGGCCAAATTTGCATATCGGATTTCATGAAAGATTCATACGAATTCGATCAAAGTTCAATCATTTCACATGAATTTCGTAAATCTGCCCCATAGTATCATATTTTATTTATTGGGGGCCTAATTGTCAGGCATAGTGATGGGTGAATCTCCCCCGTTTCGATTCGCCAGAAAATTCACGAATTTCCTGCGAAATTCGCGAATTGGCAAAAAAATTTGCGAAACGAGTCGCGTTTTTGATGCGTGTTTTTTCGGAGAATTTTTTTTGCCGAATTTTCGCTGGCGTTTCGCGAATTTATTCACCAGCGGCGAATCGCGGGAATTCGCCGCGAATTCGCCTCTGGCGAATAAATTCGCCCATCACTAGTCAGGCATTGATATACTTTCCAGGAGGGACCAATAACTTTAAATAACTGGAGTCCCAGCTAACCTACAACCCATACTGCAGAAAGGGATACAAGAACAGAAGTTGTTCTCATCTTGAACAGGCAATTAAAATGAATCTACCTTCTGCAGAGCACAAACCATATTTCATTCCAACATTTGTGTTAACTAAAAGCCTACTCTACAGATGGAACTTTAAAATCTTATTCAGAAATGTGGGCTATTAATATGCTACAGTGAATGCAGTGAATTTAATGATTCCATATCTTCTAATCATTGTGTTGCATGTTTAAGGCATTCTTTACGTAGCCTCTTCATAATTTTTTATGCATGCTCTTTAAATGTTAAATCATTTTGCACTGTAACAATTTGACTTCTAAGCCTGGTTACAATGTGCAATTTGTTCAGTATTTATAATTATCGAAAATCAAGTATTTTCTTATAACAAAGTGCACAAACTACACAGCAACAGGGCACAATTTATTTAGGATGTACTTTTTATGCTGATTCCTGTGGAACAACAGGGAAACAACAAATAAAAATATGTGAGTCTTCCAAATTCATGTAAGGTGTTGTCACGAACGGCACCCTAAACCCAGAACCCAAGCTAAGCTCCCTGGTCTCGGCTGTCACTTCTGCCTATAACCACCGCCTTTCACCTTGGGTGGAGCCCTCAGCTAATTGGATGTTGCCAGGTCTTAATTGAGAGAGGAGCAAAGCTAAAAGGTTCTGGACGAGCAAAGCGGCACGATCGTCTCACCAAGGATTCTGGATTGAAGAACGCCACCAGACACCACAGAGTGGAATAGGTAGGCCAGCCCAGCACAAGAAGAGAGAATCGTCAGACAGGCCGGGATAAGGATTGGAGAGAGCAGAATAATCAAGCAGGCAGGCAAGGGTTAGGATTGGAGATATCAGAGTAGTCAGGCAAAGCAAGTGTTAATACACAGTAGATCAGGCAGGAATCACAAGGATTAAACACCCAGGAACTCTATAAATAGAACCTAACAATGGGCAAAGTGCAGAAGACTGAATTCCCCTTTTTATACTGTTTGAGTTTGACGTCATGCGTGATGACATCATCACACTGGCGCATATAGCTGGAAGTGCGCCATCGCCCGTGCCATTGGGGAACTGGCACTGAATAGAAACAGATGCATGCAGCAGGAGTTCCCACCGGAGGCATGGCAGGCACCCCCGCATGCCAACGGGTAAACCACTAGCCCACCAGGTTGAGTCCTTACAGGTGTATGACCTAGATCTGCAGGTTAGTAATAAAAAGTTACACTATTTATATCACTTTTGAAAATACACTGGTATCATTACATATAGAGCATGGAATGCCAGTATATTTACATCTAACCAGTTCAGATAAATAGAAATTTTTATCTTAAAACGTAACTTTTAATAGTAATAATTAAAAACCAAGTATATCTGTACACACGCTGCCAAAAATACAACAGGGAACTCTTCAGCTCTTCAGCATTATTTGTAAGCATAAAGGAGAAGGAAAGCTACCAAGGCAGTTTATTGCCAATAGATTAACCACAAAAGTGCAAGATAGAACACTATATTTACTCTGCAGGATGCTTTACCATACCTGAGTAAACAACTATAGAAGCTCCCTCTGTTTGCTTAGGATAACAGTTGCCATATTAGCTTGGTGTGACATCACTTCCTGTGTACTGTAAGTCTCTCCCTGCTCACTCATAGTTCTAGGCGCAGATTACATCAGGGAAGGGTGGAGGGAGGAAGGAAAATAGAGGGGGAGAGGTGAGAGAGGAGCAAACTGAGCATGCTGAAGCCCAAGCTCTAGAGGTTTAGCCTGAAAACAGTAAGTCTGATACAGAAATCCATGAATACACAATAGAAAGACAGAAATGCAGTGTTTATTTTGACAGAGGACTCAGAGCAACATTACCTTGAGGGTTTACTGGTGTATTTATATAGACCTTTCTGATATGTATTACTTAATTTTAACCGTTCCTAATTCTTTAAAGCAGAACAAAAAAAATACATGATATTTAGCATTCTTGGACAGCCCTTCCTCTGGCTCAAGCATTTGGCTCAAGCAATTGGTTAAAACAACTGAGCTTGCGCAATTGAGGCTAGGTTTAGATTGGCTTCAACTGTGCATGCTTAGGGTGTTAATTATCAAAATTCGTCCCGCGACTCGTTTCGTGAATTTTTCGCCGAATCTCTAGGCGAAGAGAATCGCGGGAGATTCGCCCATCACTGTAAATGAAAAGAGGGTTTCTTCTGGACTGGGGAAATCTGACTACTTTGTTAATGATAGAAATATTGCAGGTGCATTGCATTATCAGAGTATGGTAACAAGTGTCAGTTAATCAGAGTATGTTTGGAGCAGAGGGTTCTAGAATATTCCATTTCGGACCATACTCTTAAAGGACAAGGAAAGTCTAAAATAGAATAAGGCTAGAAATGCTGTATTTTGTATACTAAACATAAACCTGAATTTACTGCTCCACAAGCCTAATCAAACAAATGATTTATGCTTTCAAAGTTGGCCACAGGGGGCTGTCATCTTATAACTTTGTTATATATCTTTGCAAGACCAAGACTGTGCACATGCTCAGTGTGATCTGGGTTGCTTAGGGATCATCATAAATTATCAAAACAGTACAAGTCAAGCCAGAAGCTGATACAGCAAGACTGATTAATAATCAGAATATGCAGACTGCACTGGGTCCTGTGTTGTCATGTAATCTAATGTGGATTTAGTTTTTGTATTGTTTAATACAAACAAAAGTAGAACCAGTGGCTGCAGCAAAATAATCCTCCAAATAGAATCCCAGTTTATCTGTTTAAATCTGGTAAAAACAGTAAAGGTTATAAAAAGGCAAAAATAAAATCCAATATAAATCACTACACAGTCTCCGACTGCTGGAGTTCTGCATGACTGGGAAGTAAGGCGGGGGCTCCCCCTTCTGTTCATAAGTATGATTGGTTCCCTGCCTAGCAGTAAGTGCATTCTAACAATTCCTATCCACAGCAGTAAATGAAAGGAGAACTTAACGGAATACAGTCAGGTTTCTTATGAAAACTGTACACATTTTATAATTAAAGTGTATTGGAGATAGATTACTTTTTCATTAAAGAAAGTAAAAATTGAATTTTATTATTTTGCCTTTCCATGTCCTTGAAGTATAGAATTTGATTAGGGCATACATAACAAAACATAACATGTACAAATATATCAGAGGACGTCTGTCCATGGCATGTGTATTGTCTAGACCATTCACGCTGTAGTGGCTTGCAGTAGTAGGCTTCATATGAATTTCATATGGTTCATAATAAAAACATGAAAGAATAAATAGTAAGCAAATAATCTGTTTAATTAGAAAAAAAGAGCAGGTTTGAAAAAAAGTGCAGGCAGGTGGAACTTGTAGTTTTGGATTTGAGAGTGGGAAATAATCTAAGATGGAGACCAAAGAACTCAACAATAGGGATGGGCAAATCTACCCTGTTTCGCTTCGCCAAAAAATTTGCGAATTTCCATCGAAATTCGCGAATTGGCTAAAAAATTTGCGAAACGAGTTGCGCACGTTTTTGACGCACGTCGCGTCAACTTGGGCGCATCACGTCAAAACAACGCACGAATTTTCGCCAGCTGAATTTTCGCTGGCATTCTGGAGAACTCATGGACAATATGTAAAGAGACATATGCAACTCCAGTGGTACAATAAAGGGCAAGGATGGTTAACTGGAGAGTCATAATTAGAAGAAGTTGCAGAATATGTATTAAGTAAGGAAAGCATTCTGGGGTGGATGCTAAGGATGGAATAGTATTAGTGCATTGTAAAGCGGTATCTAACTGGAAGCTAAGGAAAAGCCTTACCTCACTAAGTAAAACAAAGTGATGGAAACTCGTAGCCTACAGTATTTGTATCTGATTTAGACTTCTAGAGCTTGACATGGATGTCAATATTTATACTTTAATCTCTTTATTCTCTGGGGAATTATTGCTTTAGTTCTTTATTATAGTTGTATTATTAACATTGTTCAGCAATCTTTTATGTGTTCATTCATCATTTATGACATTTTGACTTGAAGTGGATTTGATTGAAGTGGGCCATATTTACTGCAGTTATAGTATTATGATTCATTATTTTTACACTCTTTTTTAATATTTCCCATTGTTGTATCCCAAGAGCCACACTGATACTCTTTCCTCTCCATGGTTTGCACCCACCTTTTTCTAGTGGTGTCCTTGCTATTGCAGTAATTTTTTTCTGCATAATTCCTTTCATTTCTTTACTTTTTAAATGTGCAATACATTTCACTTCACCCAAACATTTGGAAAACTGCAGAAAATATTCAAGAAATGGCAAAATATTATGAAATTCTATTACAGTGAATAGGAATGTGAGATTACATTGTAGTTAAAGGACAATGAAAGCAGTTAACATGTCTCCAAACTGTAACAGAACCCATCTTTGTAAATTACTTTTTAAAAATTTCTCTGTATTCTCCAGTAGTGTCCTCTGTTAAATTTGCTGGAAAAGCTCAGTTGTGGTCGTCATTTTCTTTTAGGAGATAGCAGCGTTGAACATAATGTGCATACGCAAGCATCCCCCAATCCTCCTTGACCAAAGTGTGTCAAAGAATGCTGGAACGCTATGTGCAACAGAAAAAAAAACATTTCTTAGGTCAGCGGTTTTTCTAACACTGTGGTGTTTGAACTGGTATAGGGCTGGAAATAATGAATATCACTGATAGTAGCACTGAGGTATATCTTTCAATTGAGGTTAACTCTTGAATAGCCTTTCCTTGTCATTTAAGGTGTATCCAGCTTTATCCAGACCATCCAGGGGGGTAGGTGGTAGCATCACGGGGTTGGGATGGGTGATGTCAGGGATGGGACCAGAGACATCAGGGGTGGGACTAGTGACATCATGGGTGGAGTCATGATGTGGCTATTGCAGAATGGAAGATTGCCAAGTGACAAAACCCTGCTCAGTTTTCCTAATTTGGAAAACCAGGCAGGTAGTTTTGACCTAGACATACTACCAAAAACAGGACTGTCCAGGTCAAAATCAGGCAAATGGCAACCCTAATTTCTCTACATTTTTAAAGAAGCTACTTTTCACTATGTTAAAAATGTTCCTTATAGAAAAAAATGGTGCCAATTTCTTTCAAGCATGGCACACAGACAACTCCTTAGATAGACTGGGGGAGGCCAGAAGTGTACAGGTTTGAATGCAGAGAGATAGCTTATCAGTGACAAAAGGAATAGGCAAAAAAACTAAACAAATAAAGACTGCTAGAACCTGTGAGAGCAATATTCACCATTAATGCACCAAAGTACCAAACTAGTAGTAGCAGTTAAACCACTACTCCAAAAAACCTTATAGATAGGAATTCAAAATATTAACAAAATCCCATTAACATGTATGTATGAAATAGGAAAATGTTGTAGTTTTTTTTTTTTCAATTTCTTAATTTATTTTGAACCGTTAGATATTTATTTAGAGGGTGTGGAGACATTAGTAAGAGACACTTTTAGACATTTTTACTCATCAAAATTTAAACTCAAACTAATATTCCCAATGTTTTTGTTGACAAGAGCATGCAAACTTCATTTTACCAGACCACTGTGTTTCAGCTTGAAAAAACTCTTCTGAACATTGACTTCCCACAGCAGGCAGTCAGACTATTAATAAGATTTCACAAAGCGTTCATAGTTCATAAAAGATAACAATATCACAAAAACAAACTGAAAGTTCCCACAGTCACGAAAAGAAAAGTCAATAATTGTATATAATATAGAGGCTAGACCCCCCAAGATCAGGGACTTTGGGTTTAATGTATCTTTCTCTGCATCGGAAGCACTACAAAAAAACATTATTTTTGTTGATTCTACTCTTTTTTAATGATTATTTCAATAAACTTTCAGAGTAAACTTAAATAAGATAAGACAAAGTATTTTTTTTTCTCTGAACAATTAATAAAATCTCAAAAATAACTACTCTAGAGTATTTGGGTGTATAGAACGTTATCTATTGAATGTTAATACATCTTTCCCTAATGGTAATATGTTTAAGATGTGTAATGCTTATAATAAATAATTGTGTATATAGGTCGAGTGATAGACATTTTTTTTTACCTTGAAACTCAAATAGTATCCTACTTAACAAAAAAAGGCTTGAATGTCTAAAACTCGAACGAAGATTACAGATCAGAAAACTTGAATTGAATTTGAATGATATCGAAAAATTAAGGATTTTATAAACGTCTTCCCTTAACTTCAATATATATGCTATGATGAAGGACACTGCCTGACCTTAAACATTCCCATTTTTTTATGCTTTTGATCTAATAAATTCCCTTTTCTCACTTGTGACTTTTCAGTCTGCTGCTAAAGTGTTCTTCCATTACATTAACTAGAACTCAATTAGCTTAATACTATTTCATGATGAACTAACATGAAGTTCTTACTGCTGAGAGTCTGGCAAATCAGACAGCAGTTATTGGTGCTGTTATCTTTACTTTCTTTCTTTCTTTCTTTCTCCAGGCAAGGTTTAATTTAAATTTGTTAGTTGAAAGTTATTTAACGCTCATCATTAAATATGTAATATCCTGTTTGAGACATAAAAAATATAATTTTTGATGAATGTCAAATACCATGCAATATTGTGACTTTTCAATTCGACAAGTCGAATATTTGAAGCACTGGCCCTTTAAAATCCTTCGAATTTGACACTTCGCAACCTTAAAGTTGCCGAATTGCCATTTTAGCCTATGGGGAACCTCCTAGAACCTGTCCTGAATTCGCCAGGCGCGAATTTCCGCGATTTGCCGCCAGTTAAAACTAAGTAAGCTCAGAAAGGTCTATAAATACACCAGTCAAAGGAAACACCACATTTCTTTCCTTCTATAGTGTACAATGAACTTCTGTATCAGACTTCCTTCAGCTTAAACCTCTATGGCAGGGGTCCCCAACCTTTTCTGCTCGTGAGCCACATTTAAATTTAAAAAAGAGTTGGAGAGCAACACAAGCATGAAAAAGTCCATGTGGATGTCAAATAAGAGCTCTGATTGGCTTTTTGGTAACTCCTATTTATACTGGCAGCCTACAGTAGAGAATGTTTGGCAGGACATCTGTTTTTTATGCAACCAAAACTTGCCTCTAAGCCAGTAATTCAAAAATAAGCACCTGCTTTGAGGCCACTGGGAGCAACATCCAAGGGGTTGGAGAGCAACATGTTGCTTGCGAGTTACTGATTGAGGATCACTGCTCTAGGGCATTGCATGAGCATGCTCAGTTTGCTCTCCACCTCCCTCCTCTCTTATGTAAACTTAGCCCAGAGCTGTGAGAAAGCATGGAGTGATGTCACACAAAGCTAATATGGAAGCTTCTATCCTAAACAAACAGAGAGAGCTTCTAGAGTTTTAGAGAGCTTCTAAAGTGTTACAGCTTACATTATTGTGGTTAATCTATTTCCTTTTTTTAAAGATGCCATATTTTACATACTGAATTTATTGCACCAGCCTAAAGTTTCAACTTGTCAGTAGCAGCAATGATCCAGGACTTCACACTTGTCACAGGGATCACCATTTGAGCAGATTTTCAGTAATATACGAAGATGTTTTTAAAACTCAAATGTAGAGATTGATATTCTGAGACAATTTGCAATACTTTGAAATTATTATTATTTATGTAGCTTTTTATTCAGCAGCTCTCCAGTTTGCAGTTTCAGCAATCTGGTTGCTAGTGTCCAAATTATCCTAGTAACCATGAATTTGAATGAGAGACTGGAATATTAATAGGAGAGGCCCTATGAGTGATACAAAGTAACAATATCAATAAATTTGTACCCTTACAGAGCATTTGTTTTTTTAGATGGGGTCAGTGACCCACATTTGAAAGCTGGAAAGAGTCAGAAGAAGAAGGCAAATTATTCAAAAACTATTTAAAAAAAGCAAAAATGATTGCCAATTGAAAACTTGCTTATAATTAACCATTCTATAACATACTAAAAGCTTAGTTATAAGGGAACCACCCTAGGGGGTGTAGGGGACTAGCAGGGATGCCTGCCATACCCTCTTCCATGCAACGCTTTCCCTTTTGCTCAGCAGTTTTTGACACAAGGCTGATGTCATCACACCTAGCACTAAATTCAAATATTTAAAGGTGCCATGCTCTTTTCCTTACTGCCCAACGTAAAGCTCTTTTTTATAGTTCCTGAGTGCATTTTCCAAGTATGTTACACTGATCCTGGACTCTGCCCGTCTCTGACCTTGTCCAGTTAAGCCTCCTGTTCTTTGCATGTTATACAACTATTCTCCTACTAGTCTCTGTACCATGATATTGGTGTGTTTGACCTGACCTTTGATCCTTACTACTCTCTCGTCTCCTGTATTTGTATCACATTGTCTGACTGTTACCTATCTGGCCTGGCTTTTGACTACACTTCTTGTTTCCTGTTCTATTACCTCACTCTTGGTTCCCTTGCTTGCTCAGAACACTTTTCTTAGGCCGCCCACATTAAGACCTGGTGGCAACCAAATAGCAAGGGCTCCTCCCAAAGAAAAAGGTGACTGTGGTGGACCGGGTCCTTGACACACCCTTTTAACAAGATTTTTTTTTCCAAATCATCTTTTTTGAAATGTAAATATTTTTTTCATAACTTCCCGATTCAACCTATTTTAATGGCATTAGAATTTTTAAATAGGATCAGTGCAGCTCCCATTGACTTGACAGGAACTTTTACATGCTGAAGTTCTGTATTAGAGCATTCATGATTTTTACATATCATAAATTTCATATTTTTTGAGTTTTAGAGAAAAAAATTGAAATCCGAATGTTACTAAATTGGCTCCATAGCTTCATGCAACTGAATGACAATAGGAAACCCCAAATCTGCTTGCCTCTTCTATTTTGCATTCTCCTATTCAAACCCATAGGACATAGAGATATTGTATATTTAGAGGGTTATTTATCAATGGTCAAATTTTATAGTTTTTTTTTTTTAGTTGAAGCCACTTGGATTCGGATTCGGTGTTAAATATGTCATGACTGAAGGTAAACTGCAGAAACTGTGCTGTCTAAAATCATGTTTAACACATTTAACTTTTTCATTGGCATACCAAAGCACCACTGTTCACAAATGGTTAACTGTTAAATTAGATGGGATTCTGTGACACAATGTTCTATGTTAAATGGCATAAGTGGGTTAAATGCCTTTAGATATTCTGTGTTAAACACATAAACCAAAGTGGCTTAATCTGTACCTAGAATTCACAAGAATAAACTCACAACTCAATTGGTTTATAATTTAAGAAAAAACTCACATTGAAAAAGATTGAATCATCGAGTTCAGGGTTAACAATCTGAAACCTCGAATTGATAGAGTTTGAATCAGTTGAATTGATTAAGCTTTCAGGCAAACCCTCCAGAAAGAACTTGAACATCATGAAGGCTCATAACATCTTCAAATGGTTCAAGAGACTTCTGCCATTGACTTCTACATGACCATGAAAGGTTTTAGATTTTTGAATTTGCGGTATTTCCAGAGTCAGGTTATACTAATTCAAGGTTTTTTTACCCGAAAAAATAGATTTTTTTTTTGGCTCAAAATAACCTTGAAAACGGAAAGTTTTTCTGCAAAACAAAAGTTGAACCTTAATAAATGTGTCCCTTAGTTAACCAACAAGAGGAAAGTCAGCTTCGTCATTGATCATGATGCACTGTATAGATCACTGGGTTGAGGACATATGCCCTCTTTGACCTTTAACCAAAACTTGCAACAACAAAATATAAAAATGGAATATATTCTGTAAAACAAACTTCCCTTTATGGTACTTTGTGTGATTTTATAAATCTAACAAATGGTCCACTGGATATTTGGATAGGTTAGATCTCTAGTATTCTATATTCTATTTTTCACATCTTGCAAGCAAAGGAATTGCCTGTGACTAAAACAGCCAAGCATATACTTACAGTTTCAGGCAAATGCATTCTTCACAGATACATGGGATCAAAGAGCACAGGGGACTGAGTACCAGTGGAGAGAAATTTCTGCATTGATACAGTATGTATAGCTCCTGGGATATGGAGAATGTCAATAGATGTGTCTAGGTTTCTCTTTTCATTTGTTTGATGTAGTAGAACCTCAGTAAGGTAGAACGAAGCCACATGCCAGTAAGATAACACAAGTTCCTATAAAAAGACACAACAAAACCTGATATTCCTGGAAATATTTTATTTTGATTCCAACTACTCATAAAAAATTATCATAGAAATGATTACGTAATGATTAGAATAGTTATTATTGAAAATTAGGTAATTGTTGGAATATTATTAAAAGTAATTAGATAATTATTAGCTAATGATTTGAATACAATTAGATTTTTTATAAAATTATTAAATATTACTATAAATATTTATTTTTTCCTAGTTTATATAACGTATAAAATATCATTTGGGGAAGTCCATTTATCAAGCTTTTAGTGGTTTTAGAGGTTTTTGAAACCAAGAATAAACATGGAGGCCTGTTTCTGAATAGTCTCATTTTAGAGAATTTAAAGGTTTTTGAAAAAAACTATTTTTTTTAATAAAACCGCAATTTTATTCAATAATTAATGAATTAATTAATAAAATTGATTAATTTAATTAATTTATTTAAAGATTCAAACTGAAAAAGTACAAATGGAAAAAGTCCCAAAAAAGTTGCATAAAAGTTGAGAAAACTGCAACTTTTTCCACTTATTGCACAATAACTATGACTTTTTCACATTGTTGTACAAAGGCCAGAGTCAAAAACATTCAAAAACTTTGAACACTATAAATCAAAGAAAGATCTTCCTGTTGTAAAAGGGACATCTGCCAATGACGTCTATATGAATTTGACAGGTTGTAGCTGTCTAACGTTTTCAGGTTTGGAATTATAACAGTTTTGCCGCATAATAAATTAATCATCAAACGAGTGTCAAAAAGCCCAACACGAAAAAGTTGTAGTTTAATAAATTGGCCCTTTAATGTCTCTAAAATTATGAATGCGATGTAATTATTAAAAGATCTGAATATAAAAAGTATTAACAAAAAACTCTCAACAGTGAGTTAAAATTAAAATACCTGTAAAAACACAAAAAATTCCAGTTTTAGGACAATAACTAACGAAAAAAATCTGAATGGTAAAACAAAAAGATCCAATAGGATCAGTGCAGCTCCCTGGGTTCTATGGGACCTTGAATGCTTTAACTTGCTGAAGTTTTGTACTAGCATTTTTCATGGTTTTTACACTTAATAAATGTTGATTTTTTGGAGTTTTAGAGTAATAAAAAAGTAAATTTTTTAGAGAAAAAAATGATTAGTAAAAAAAATTTGATTGTAAGTAAATAGTCCTCTTACTGTTGGAATAATAGCTTGTTATTGAATCTGAAAAAACATTTTAAAAAGTAAAATATAATTATATTAAAGGGGTGGTTCACCTTCAAGTTCACTTTTAGTATATTGTAGAAGGGCCCATTCTAAGAAACTTTTCAATTGGTCTTCATTATTTATTTTTCATAGTTTTTTAATGATTTGCAAGTTTCTTTGCAGCTTTCAAATGGGGGTCACTGACCTCATCTAAAAACAAATGCTCTGTAAGGCTACAAATGTATTGTTATTACCACTTTTTATTACTTATCATTCTATTCAGTCCATCACCTATTCATATTCCAATTTCTTATTCAAATCAATGCAGTGTTGCTAGGGTAATTTGTACCCTAGAAACCAAATTGCTGACACTGCAAACTATAGATCTGCTGAATAAAAAGCTAAATAACTATGAAACCACAAACAATAAAAAATGAAAACCAATTGCAAATTGTCTCAGAATATCACTCTCTACATTATACTAAAATGAACTCAAAGGTGAACAACCCTTTTAAAAGGCAAGCGAAGAAGTAGAACACTGAATAATGAGAATATTTAGAAGTTGATCATCCTTGTGTACCGGTCTTGTATTTGCTGCCAAAGATTCACAAGTCCAACCCCCCAGGTAGACCTATAGTCTCTGGGATAGGCTCTGTGCTTGAACCTCTTTCCAAATATGTGGATTATTACTTCCAACCCTTAGTAGGTAAAATTCCTTGTTGCCTTAAAGATACCAATGATCTGTTACACACATTATCTACCCTTAATTCCTTGGGTGAGGACTATATTTTATGTGGTATTGACATTGTAAGTTTATATACTTCCATTCCCCAAGATGAAGGCTTGCAGTGTATTGAAGAGTACCTACTAGAAACTGATCTTTCACATAAAATTGTATATTTTTTGTTAGATTGTCTAACATTGGTAATTAAACGTAATTATTTCAGATTCCAGGGTAAATTTTATTGGCAGTGCCAAGGTACCTCAATGGGGGAGTCGGTCACCCCTTCCTTTGCCAATCTGTTTGTCCACAAATTAGAGAAGGAATTTTTCCTTGCTGAGCAATTTAAAAAATACATGTTTGTTATGTATGCTATGTGGATGACATTTTGGTAGTATGGAAGGGAGACCGGTCAGTTTTCCTAGATATGGTGAAGCTGGCATTGAACTTCCTAGATTTAAAGTTATCTTTAAGGGAAGGCAATGTTGTAACAGAACTGTATCGTAAGGCCACCAACCGCAATCATCCAGCTTTCACAACCCCAAATGTATCAAAGAATTCCCTAAGGGACAATTCTTAAGCGATAAAAGAATTTCCTCTGATGTAAATAAATACTGAGAAGCAGTTCGCCCCCTCACTAAGAGATTTAATGAGAAAGGTTATAAAGCTACTGATCTTTTTAAAACAGCTAAAGAATTGGGTGCACTCTAGTGATGGGCGAATTTATTCGGCAGGGGCGAATTCGCGGCGAATTCCCGCGATTCGACACTGGCGAATAAATTCGCGAAACTGGCATAAAAATTCGCGAAAAAAAAATTTGCCGGGCAAAAACGAGTCGCGGCGAAAACGACGTAACGTGCCGAAAACGACGCAACGCGCGCCGAAAATGACGCGACGCGTTGGAAACGACGCGACGCGTCGCGTTTGACACGACGCGACGCGCGTCAAAAACGCCACGACGCGCGTCAAAAACGACGCGCGACTCGTTTCGCGAATCGGCGAAAAATTCACGAATTTCTCTGGAAATTCGCGCATTTTTCGGCGAAGCGAAACGCGGGCGTTTCGCCCATCACTAGTGCACTCCGAAAACGACGCGACGCGCGCCGAAAATTACGCGACGCGTCGCGTTTGACGCGACGCGACGCGCGTCAAAAACAACGCGCGACTCGTTTCGCGAATCGGCGAAAAATTCGCGAATATCTCTGGAAATTCGCACATTTTTCGGCGAAGCGAAACGCGGCCGTTTCGCCCATCACTAGTGCACTCCCCAGAGTGGAGCTTTTATCCCAGAAACCTAAAATAAGGGAGAAAGCTTGCATACTATTTGTAAGTAGATAAACCCGTGTAAGTAGCCAGATAGAAAAAATTGTGAAACGGTTTTGGCCTATTTTAAAACAAGATAAGCTCTTGTTTAAACAGACAAATCTGTACCGATAAGCCCATGTTTTCATATACCAGGGGTCAATCACTTGGGGGCACATTTACTCAATTTTCCTCGAATCTATTCGAAATTCGATAAGCATTCGACTATCCAATGCTTATCGAATAGTTTCAGGCTTTAATTTCCTCGATATTCGATTTCTCTATGAAATCGTACGATGGAATACCGATTGTTCGATTTCACGAAAAAAATCTTACTTTTTCCTTTGAGCCTCCGAAAAATTTGTACCATTCAAACGATCGAGGCGTTCGATGGTACGAATGGTATTCAAGGAGGTCTTTGCCAAAGAAGCCTATGGGGGTGGTTCCCATAAGCTTCTATTGGTATTCGGTAGGTTCAATCTGGCAAAGTAGGCATTCGAAGGATTTTAAAATTTTAAATCCTTCGATCATCGAATGATCAAATATTCTATAATTCGATAATTTGGTATTCGATGATCGAAGATGCCAAATTTACATATTCGTTCATCAAAAAAAATCGTACGATCGGTATTCGATCTGACTGGGGTTCCCAATTTACTTCCCACTTTTGGAGATATCTGTGCCAAACACCTCGTATAAGTGATGATTATGAAGCCCAGCTATTTTTACAAATAGAAGCGGCTTCACAACTAGGTCAAGTTTTTATTATGGGTGACTTCAATTATCCGGACATTGACTGGGGTAATGGGGTTGCCAAGACAGATAAAGCTACAGTAGTAGGTTTGTAAATATGCTAAATTACAACTTTTTATCCCAGCTCATTCAAGAACCTACTAGGAATAACTCTCTTTTGGATCTTGTAATAACCAATAATACGGAACTCATTTCTAGCATTTGTGTGGGTGAGCATTTATGAAATAGTGATTATAACATGGTCTCCTTTGAGATTCTGTTACAGAGGCAATTCTATAAGGGAGTAACTAAAACATTGAATTTCAGGTGTGCAAACTTTGACAGTATAAGAGCATCTCTGCAACATATTAAAGGAAAAGTATATGTTTTTCTTTCTGTAAATTTGCTCTAAACAGCCCCCCAGATTAATGTACCTTAGTCCCTGCTGCAAGTCTGCTCTGGTTTCTGTGTTATCAGCAGCTTGTTTCCTCTTCTTCCTGGTGCAGAGTGAAGCCCCGCCCCTTAGTTTACTGAGCAGTCCATTTGCTGCTGTTACACAATAGAGAGGAAGAGGGAGCCAGTGTGTGCATTAGTAAGCTAGTTTCCCCAAGCAAAAGGTGCTGCACACACTGGTCTCTGCTATGTCATAGTATGCAAATGATCTCCAGGACTAGTCACAGAGATAAGGTCAGCTCAGTAAGCTATGGGGCGGGGCTTCACTCTGCACCAGGAAGAAGAGGAAACAAGCTGCTGATAACACAGAAACCAGAGCAGACTTGCAGCAGGGACTAAGGTACATTAATCTGGGGGGCTGTTTAGAGCAAATTTACAGATAGAAAAAAAAAGGTTTACTTGTTCTTTAAGTGGGAAATGCTTTTCACAGGGTTAAACACTGAACAAAAATGGGAAGTCTTTAAAATTCTGCTTAATAAATATACGTCAGTATATTCCGCTTGTAAGCAAGGAACGTTGTTGCAAAGCAAAACCTTTTTGGTTCAGTAGAAGTGTTGGTGTTGTAGTGGGTAAGAAAAGACGTGCTTTTAAGGCTTTCAAGTTAGCTGGGACAGCCAAATCATTTATAAGGTACAAGCAGGCCAATAAATCATGCAAAAAAGCTATCCGGCAAGCTAAAATCGATAAGGAAAAGGATATAGCAGTAAGCAGTAAAAAGAATCCAAAATTATTTTTCAAATATATTAATAGTAAAAAAAATTAAACAGGAAGGGGTAGGACCTTTATTATCAGAGGGAGTGTCAGCTGGTTCATGAGAACAAGCAAAAAGCTCAGATTCTGAATGCATACTTTTTGTCTGTCTACACAAATGAGGAACCAGCTAATGAAGGTTTCCTTATTAATAGTCCCAATTCTAATAATACATCTAATGAAGCATGGTTCACACATGCTGAAATTCAAAAGAGACTAGAACATGATAAACAAAGGAATTTTTCAGGATTCATTGAGGTCTGGCATGGTGCCGAGAGACTGGCGAATTGCTAATGTGGTGCCGCTATTCAAAAAGGGATCCCATTCTCTTCCTCAAAATTATCGGTGGTAGGAAAGCTTTTCGAAGGATTAATAAAGGATAGGATACTGGAATTCATAGCAAATAACAATACTATGAGTTTGTGCCAGCATAGCTTTATGCGTAATAGATCTTGCCACTGACTAACTTCATTTTATGAGAAGGTAAGCAGGGACCTCAATTCTGGGATGGCTGGGGATGTGATTCGCTAAAGCATTTGATACAGTGCCACACAGAAGGTTACTGGTTAAATTAAGGAATGTTGGCCTGGAACATAGTATTTGTAACTGGATAGAGAACTGGCTAAAAGATAGACTACAAAGAGTGTTGGTAAATGCAACATTTCCTAATTGGACCAGTGTTGTTAGTTGGGTACCCCAGGGCTCTGTACTGGGTCCCTTGCTTTTCAACTTGTTTATTAATGACCTGGATGTGGGCATTGAAAGTACGGTTTCTATTTTTGCAGATGATACTAAATTGTGCAGAGCTATAGGTTCCATGCAGGATGCTGCCACTTTGCAGAGTGATTTGTCTAAGTTGGGAAACTGGGCAGCAAACTGGAAAATGAGGCTCAATGTTGATAAATGCAAGGTTATGCACTTTGACAAAAATTACATAAATGCAAGTTATACACTAAATGGCAGTGTGTTGGGAGTTTCCTTGGGTGAGAGGGATCTTGGGGTTTTTGTAGATGACAAGTTGTCTAATTCTGGGCAGTGTCATTCTGTAGCTACTAAAGCAAATAGGGTTCTGTCCTGCATAAAAAAGGGCATAAACTCAAAGGATGAAAACATAATTATACCTCTTTATAGATTCCTAGTAAGACCTCATCTGGAATATGCAGTGCAGTTTTGGACTCCAGTCCTTAGGAGGGATGTAAATGAGCTGGAGAGAGTGCAGAGATGTGCAACTAAACTGGTTAGACTTAAATTAAGAGGGTAGACTTTCGAGGTTGGGGTTGTTTTCTCTGGAAAGAGGCGCTTTCGAGGGGACATGATTACACTTTACAAATACATTAGAGGACATTATAGACAAATATCAGGGGATCTTTTTACCCATAAAGAGGATCACCGCACCAGAGGCCACCCTTTCAGACTAGAAGAAAAGGACTTTCATTTGAAGTAGCGTAGGTGGTTCTTCACAGTGAGGACAGTGAGGTTGTGGAATGCACTGCCGGGTGATGTTGTGATGCTCATTCTGTTGATGCTTTTAAGAGGGGTTTGGATGATTTTTTGGACAGACATAATATCAAAGGCTATTTTGATACTAAACTCTACAGTTAGTACAGCTATGGGCATATATGGTTTGTGTGAAAGAGTGTAGGTGTGTGTGTGTGTGTGTATGTATGCTGGGTTTTAATTTGGAGGGGTTGAACTTGATCGACTTTGTCTTTTTCAACCCAATTTAACTATGCAACTATGTAAGGTCTTCATATCCAACTTCACTTGTCATCTGCTTTCCATCCTCTGACTAATGGGCAGACTGAACGCACCAACCAAACTTTGGAACAGTATATTTGTTGTTTTTCTTCATTTTACCAGGATGATTGGTTTTCATTACTTCCTTTGGCAGAGCCTTCTTACAACAATGCTGTTCATTCCTCCTCCAAACAAATACCTTATTTTTCCAACTACGGTTTTCATCCCACTTCTCTTCCAGGACTTACGGAAGTTCTGGTTCCCGCTGCTCAAAAAAGACTTTCATTTCTGGCTTGTAACTTTGAGGTGCTTCAACAGTCCATTTTGGAGGCTGAGATGGCTTTTAAAAGATATGCAGATAGGAAACGCCTGAAGAATCCTGACTTTCATGTGGAGGACTTGGTGTGGCTCTCTCCGCGCAATCTGAAGCTTTCCTGTCCTTCTAAAAAGTTGAGGCAGAAATGTATTGGTCCTTTTCTTGTGGTCAAACAAATCAATCCAGTGGCTTTTAAGTTGAAATTACCTGCCAAATTCCGTATCCATCCAGTTTTTCAAGTTTCTCTATTGAAGAAGTTTGTTAAGAATCCATTTCCCAATCGGGTTGAACCGCCAATGACCAGTGACCATTCAGGGTGTTGAAGAATTTGAGGTCCAGAAGATTCTGGATTCAAGGTTCTACAGAGGTCACCTGCAGTATCTGGTCCAGTGGAAGGGGTACTCTCCTGAGCACAATTCTTTGGAACCTACTGATAACATTCATGCTCCTTGTTTGGTCAGATTATTTCACAAAAAGTATCCTGATAAGCCAGCACCTGTGGACATCCTGATGTCGTCCTTCAAGGGGGGGGGGGTAATGTAAGGAACCTCTGCCTTTCCTCAAGATGGTGCTTCTGTCTCTAAAACGTCACTTCGCAGACATTCGTTTCCGCGCTCGGCGCTACATTGCAGGCGTTACTTACCGGGAGTTCATTCGTGCATGTTACGTCATGTTGCGGGCGTTACTTCACCAGCGTTACGTCACCAGCGTCTTTTTTGGCGCATGCACAAAGGGTTTAAAAGGATGCTGAATAACTAATTTCATTGCGAAGTGATCGTTCTTGTGAGACACTAAGCTATTATTTCCTGATCTTCCTGTGTTTTTGACTCGGCCTGTTTCTTAGATCCTGTTTTTCTTGCTGACTGAACTGACCTTGGCCTGTTTGACTATTCTACTGCCTAATCGCTTCCTGGTTATTACACAAATTTACTTTTCCCGGCACTCCTGCCACTACTCCACTAAGACGCAGTCCTGTACTCCATATTCAGCAACTGTTCATCCTAAGTTGGATGTGTAGGAAAGGTCGCTCTTCTACAAATATCTTCTGCCAAGCAGTCCTGATAATGCTGGTGCATCATTAGCTTTCTGTGATAAAGTGTAGTTTAATTTAACTGTTTCTCCCCTTCTTTTTCTATAGATAATAATGTTGCCTTCGAATTTATGGGAACACCAATGTATAATATTGAAAACCATGAATTGGTCTACAGATGGGTAAGATTTAATTGTGGCTCTTTGCATCATTATACCAAGTATAAAGTTTATGCATTTGTGAGTTCAAGATATTTTCTTATGTGAAGCAATTTAGAGCTCTTGGCAGGCTTGCGCAGTGCTGGGGTTAATTGGTGTTCCCTTTATAAAATCTAGAAGAGACTTACTTTGGATAAAAGCAAGAAAGAGAAGAAGAAAAAAGATGGACAATTCTTTCTGAGACTTTTTATTCGGAACAATATGAACTTTACAACCATTTGGACTTGTGCTGGCTAGACTTCAAATATCTCCCCAAAGCAGTGGCCATTGTGGGTATCGGGTTGCTTTTTCTCTCACTGATTATGCTTAATGGGACACTAATTGAAAGGGTAAAGGAGACTAAATGCATCAATATTGCTGGGTGGAGCTTCTGTGGTTTAAATTTTCTGTGGAGATTCTCTGTTATTTACTTGAAAAAGAGCTCATCTCGAAACATGCCATGATAAATTAAAGCATCTTTAACTTTTGCAGCAACAACCTGCGTGTGACCTGTTATTAACCACATTTTCTTTATGACTGAATAATGTACACTATGGTTAGTGGTGAGTGGAAATAAATAGGCACAAAGGAGTGGCTTTAAAAGATACCCCTGCACTCCCTGACCCAAAGCAGCTGCAGGGCATATCATTTACTTTGACATTCTGAGTTTTCCTGCCCACAAAGTACATTTTACTTAATTCTATCTGTGGCAGTGAAACAGTTAAATACCCTTACATTTTATACATTTATTACAAAAAATGATGCACAAATTTAAGAAAATTAAATTAAATACACCTAAAATTGTATTCTGAGTACAAGTAATTTTTTGGAACTGTTTAATAACAAGAACACAATTTCCCAATTTCCAAATTCAATTATTTCTTCCATTCCACTTTGCATTATCATTTTAAATTGCAATTCTGAACTTATTAAAATAAATTCAAGATTAAAACTGTATCCATGTGCAATTAGCTTTCCTCCATACAATGAATTCCCTTATCTGACCTTCAATTAGCACAATTTATTGCCACCTAAATGCTTTATTACTTTTTAAAATATATGAGAATTTTTATCTTTTTTAGCACTGCTCATTCTATATTACATTTTTACATTTAATTTTAAAGCGCATAACATTTCTAAATGAAAAAAATAAATATAAAAAGAAGAAAGAAATAGGTTCAACTCAAAGCTTGATTTCTTAATTTTGACTCTCTAAAGGACCATTAAACTTTAAATTATTCATGTTTATATTTGTCTCATGGAAATAGTGAGCTGTGCATAATAATTATCCTGTTTTCCTAAACATCTAGTATATCTGCCTCTTGCAAAGTGTATTAAAGCTCCATTGCCATTATCCCAGACCATTTGTCTTTCACCTTCTTAGATAATCCACCCTTCAGCACAATATAAATACAATAGACTCTCTTCCTTCCTACAGATATAGGTGTAACAACAACTTTTGTAATGCCATGTTTGGCATATGAGAGGCCCAATTTTGGGGTAAAAAAACAACTGTCCATCAAGTTCTGTATGATTCCCCAAGCAAACACGCACACAGATATGCAGTATCGACTCGTTTTTCGTTAATTCGAGAATTCCGCTGGAAATTCGCAAATTTTTCGGCGAAGCGAAACGTGGTAGATTCGCCCCATCACTAATCCGCAACTGTACTTCCAGATTGCTAAGATGTCATGATATGGAAAGTCAACTTGTATCCTCAGAGTGTTACTAGGACCACAAGGTGGCTATCCGTGGCATGAATACTAAACATATTTATATAATATAATTGGGGTGATATATATTTATTCACAGTTATCATAAGGGGAACATATAATGATCTCTCTTATGCCTTAATTACCAGTAGGTTTTTCCAGCTGACTCAGAGTCAGCCATTCCGAAATGAAGAATGGAGGATCCTTCTTAATATTCGGAAGGGTTTTTTTTTTTACAGTGAGGGCCATGAAGATGTGGAATTCTCTCCCTGAATCAGTGGTACAGGCTGATACATTAGAAGGGGGTTGGATGGTGTTTAACAAGTGAGGGAATACAGGGTTATGGAAGATAGCTCATGGTACAAGTTGATCCAGGGACTGGTCCAGTCCTCCTCTTGATCAACTAGCAGTTAGGCAAGTTATATCTAGACTTAAAAGGGTGAACTTGATGGATGTGTGTCTTTATAGGATGAATCAGCACTACTTTCTGAGTTCAAAAATGTATTCAATCAACATAGTTGTGAGTCTCCAAGATACTATTGTGGATTTGGGTGAGAAAAGATCCCTATTGACTTCAATGTATTTTATCTGAGAAAAAACAAGAGAAAACGGCCATTAACTCCAATGCATTTTTTTTTGCTAAATTTTTGTGGTTTCAGAAATTTTATGGCTAAACAAGGCAGTTCCATCTCTGTTAAATATATTTAAAAATTCTCTCCTTCAATACTTTTGATCTCTTTCTAGATTTATCAATTGAAAAACTATTTAGAATAAAAGAATGACATAATTTGAGAATGGTGATGAGTGGTGAAACTAGCTCATTTTGTTTCAGTGGAAAAATTGTGAAACCGCATAGAAATATGCAATAAGACTACATTTTACCCAACTCATTGGAGTTAATGGGAAGGCATAAGTGTATTTTTGTCTAAAAAACACATGGAGAAATTCTAATAATGCCACTTGGTGGGGGGTTGGTACATAAAACTCACCATTGGCAAAAGGTAAATTTGCAAGATTGTATCAGCCGAAACATTTGATCATGCCTTCTGGTGAGTTTCCTTGTAGTTCAACACGATATTGACCTATAAGGATGTTCAAAGTATATAGCATTATTATACTCAAACTCATGCAACTGAGTTTGGTCTAAACTTCACATTTTTTAAAAGTAATAAAACAATGGGCAATCAAGGTTCGCTTAATATGATTCTGTCATGGTTTTTATGGTGCAGTTTTTACTAATAAATGATACTGTGTACATGGCAAATAATTCACTCTACAATTTAAAATGTTATTCTTCAACCAATAAATGTATTTTTTAGTTGTAATATTTGTGTGTGTAGGCAGCCATCTCAGGTCATTGTACCTGATCCTGCACTTTCAGAAAGATCCAGCACTTTAAAATCAAAAACGGACGTATTTGATCGAAAACGTTTGAATTGTACAATTCAAATGATTTTCAAATTTTTTTTTCAAATTTGGCATGTTTAAGGTGGTAAATAGTCAAATTCGAATTTTTTTAAAGAGACAGTACTTCGAAATTAAAATTTTCAAATTGTTTCAATTCGAATTGTATTTTGAGCTATTCGATAGTCGAAGTAGCCAAAAATTACTTTGAAATTTGAATTTTAAATATTTGAATTTTATTTGCAAATTCATTTTGACCCTTGCTAAATGTGCCCCTATATAATGAATAATATTTTCTACTACTTGGTGGGGCATGTTTAGCGATTCAAGTGTCAGGGAGCTATAATGTTGTTACCTTAGTGGACAGGCTGCTAGGCCAAACTAGCCCAAAATTACTTTTTAAATTTTATTAGAATATTCACTTCGACCCTTAGTAAATGTGCCCCTGTGTCTAGCCCCATGTCAGGTTTCAAACTGAATTATTGTTTGCTAGTTTAACAAATAGATTTCTGCTGGAGGAGAACAAAAACATGTTTTTCCAACAATTACAAATGATCTACATACCCTTCATGTTGGCATGATAATGTTCTATTGGCCTTCCCTCTGGCCTGATATCTAGCTAGCAGTCTTAATCAATGACACCTTACATGAATATTTGCCCAGGGTTGTACTTTTACAAGTGAAACTGTTTGGATAGGTGTAAATACCTGTAAAACAATGATCTCCTCATCTCAAACACATAAGTGAGCCAGACCTGTCTCTTCAGTTTACTCGGATGAGCTACTGAGCCACACACTGCACTGATGGGATAATATAGCAGCGGTTTTGATTGCAGTTTCCTGCATTTAAAAAAAGCCGTTTTCTCTCTTTTCTTTTCTTCATTTGAAGTTGATTCAATAGAGACCGGAGAAGCTTAAAGGCTCAAAACCCAGGGAAAGTTTGATGCCTCCTGCTGGATCTAAAATCCACCGTGAATGGCAGCATTCTTTTAATGATATTCCTTTTTCGGAGAAAATAAATAATGTGTTATGCGATTATGTGTGTTACTTTTGGGAGAGGCTGCACACTTCTTTCAATGCATTTTTGCTGCGACTGTGAGAGGAACTTCTTTTCCCACATGAAAGGCATTGTACATGTTTAAAATTTAACAGTAACAATGTCTCTAAAGGCTTTCATCCGCTTTATACTGTATACACTCAAAACTCACAATATATCTGATTGAGGGATAAAAGAAGCTCTTGGGATGTACAGCACGTGGCTGGAAATACTATAGCTGACTGACATTTTCTGCTCATAGACCTCCCCTGTATAGGGAGCTTTGGCAAGGTTAGCAAAATTCCACCAAAAACACAAACCTAGCAATTAATATTCTATTCTGGTCATGCACATGGAAAAGGTTTAATTGCATTTTCCTTGAGTCTAAAGAGAAAACAATTATGATGTGCTGATGTTTGAAAACTAGTATATAAGCCCTGCATATTTACTGTATAGTGGGGTGGGTTGGGGTAACTATGTCACTGCCTGATGGCAAAACATACAAAGGAAATACAATTATCATAGTCAAAGTTGTAATTCCCAACATTCCATAAATCAGCTATCATTAGTAAAACTAGTAGGAGATACTGTATATTGTTCATACAAGATGGAGTGCTAGCTCTCAGGATACCCCAAATATATATTTTTTTGAGCTGCATACCTAGCCTTGCATTTGATTAAGATACATAAAACAATATTTGTATACAGATATGGGATGGGATCAGTTATCCATAAAGCTCCGTTTACCAGAAGGCCATCTCCCATAGAATCCATTTTAATGATACAATTAAAACTTTTTTTTTTTTTATTCCCTTTTCTCAGTAATAATAAAACAGTACCTTACAGTTTATCCCAGCTAAGATATAATTAATCCTTATTGGATGCAAAACCAGCCTATTGAGTTTAACTAATGTTAAAATCATTTTTCAAGAAGACTTAAGGTATGTAGATCCAAATTATGGAAACACCTCGGGTCCAGAGCATCTGCATTTTGTTTACATTTTACTATATTAATTAGTGATGGGCGAATTTATTCGCCTAGGTCGAATTTGCAGTGAATTCCCGCGATTCGCCGCTGGCGAATAAATTCACGAATCACCAGCGAAATTTCGCTTGGTGTCGAAAACGACGCGACGCGCGACGAAAACGACGCGACGCGTCAAAGCTGACGCGACGCGCGACAGACGCGCAACAAAATTGACGCGACGCGCGACAAAATCGTCCCGCGACTCGTTTCGCGAATTTTTCGCCGTTTCGCGAATTTCTCTAGAAATTCGCGAAAAATTCGGTGAAGCGAATCTCGGGAGATTCGCCCATCACTAATATTAATGTGTTTTACTATATATACGTATATATATATATATATATATATATATATATATATATATATATATATATATATATAGCTGGAGAGCGAGTCTGAAGAGCAGTGCACTCACCCCTAGAAAAAGGCAAAAAAGCCCAGGTGCTGTTGCAAAAAGTAATGTCAGCCTAAAGAACACAGATCACTCATGGGACTTTGAAAAAAAAAAGTCAACATTTCGGTGCTGCAGAGAACCTTTATCAAGACTTCACAAACAGTTCCCCAAATCAAATCAACTGAAATAGTCAGTAGTGAGTGAAAATTGGCACCTTAAATACCATGTTAACATTCTACTATGCTCTCCTTTGTATACACACATTGTTACTTTACCAACTCGAATCTCCCATTTGATTATCAACTAAACGAGCTACACACGGTGATGTAATGTATACCTCGCACCAGTGATATAATGGGGGTGGGATTTAGGTGCCAATTTTCACTCATCGAGTAGGTTTACCCCTGGGTAACATGCAGAATATCCGTAAAGCAGTTGGGTTTTGGATCCAATTCCCCAAGTGTGTGGTCAGTTTGTGAGTAACCTGCCTGGGTACCTGGCTAAGGTGCAGGAGTGATTACCCCCCAAGGATACAGCCCCACTTACCAATCTGATCTGGCTCCAGATTAACGTCACTTCTGGTCCCTGGTGACATCAGGTTTTGTGCATCATGGATAAGAGTTAAGTTAACTTATTGCGAACAGGTTAGGAAGTGGGTCTGGGTAGGGGAACATAGTTGGGTGGTGGGTTTGGGTCTAGGTTGTAAATGGGACTCAACTTCATGCTGCTGGCTGCCATTACTTGCTACCAGGGCTGGAAGTATGGGGTAAACAGAAGAAGCACAACACTGTGGGAGTGCTGAGCAGGTGCCTGTTCAAGATTCTTCTACCTTCCCCTAGTCTGGATTTGCTCCCCTCAACTCTCGCCTAACACCTCTGTCACTTGCCCCTCTGTCTGTCCCTCCCCTAGTTAGGGTGTGCGCACGTGCATGAACTCACGTCATTGCCTAGGGAACCCAGTTGGCTTGGCCTGGCCCTGCTTTCTACATCCAAGTTTATTATCCACAAGTACCCCTAGGTTCTTCCCAATTATGAACAAGGACAAATCTTTAGCTAGTGAGGGTCTATTAATATTCACACACCACAAATAACAAGAACTGCCACAGCTATAACTTGGTACTGTGCAATTTGCTTCCATTGCAGTCTTAGTATATCCTCTTTTTACAATCGATTCAGTCAATCTCTAACAATCACAATTCATCTGAAAAGGGTCATGTTTTATTTAAACAAAAAAGAATGATGCATCACATCCCCTTCACATCACACACCTATTACTCCCGTGTACACTCTATGATATCAATCATCCAGGCAACATAAATAAAAGTCGGGTTCTTTCTCATGTGCCAATACTATTTGTTTGCCCTTTGGCAGACTTCATTTTGTACTTTATTCAGCTGGAGATGTGGTGTTGTCTTTGCACTTTGTAATAGTATTCTTCTATAAAGAGAATTATTATTAGTTTAAAACAGGGGTGCACCAAAGCCATGAAAGATTTGGCCAAATACTAAACTAAATCTGAACCCCTGATTTGCATATGCAAATTGGTGAGGGAAAAATATTTATTTTTTAATTCCTTGTTTTTGACGAAAACTTAAGGATTCAGATTTGGTTTGGCCATGCACAAGGATTTGGCCAAATCTGAATCCTGCTGAAAAGGGCCAAATCCTGGCTGAATATCAAACCAAATCCTGGATTTGGTGCATCTCTAGTTTAAAAGAGGAATGGCTTTGATGTATACCCCGGTGAGACTAACAGCCATTAAACTTTGGATGATCAGGGACAGCATTACAGGTATTGGACCTGTTACACAAAATTTTGGGGACCTGGGGTTTTCCGAAAAATGGATCTTTCTGTAATTTGTATCTTTATACCTAGTAGAAAATCCTTCGAACATTCAATAAACCCTGGTTTTGTTTCCAATAAGTTTAATTATATCTTAGCTGGGATCAAGTACAAGCTACTATTTTATTATTACAGAGAAAAAGGAAATATGTTTTAAAGAATTGGATTATTGGGATAAAATAGAGTCTATGGGACATGTCCTTCCTGTAATTTTATTCTTTCTGGATAATGGGTTTCCAGATAGCAAATTTCATACATGTACTATATTAACTGCCTTCGGAGATATGACAACGTTAATATTTGGCAATAGCGACATTTTGCTTTCGTTTAATAAATGGATTTTGTTAATTGATAAAAGTTAACTTTTCCAGATATTTTGGCATTTAACAGAAACCCTCTAATGGCAGAAGCATCAAGGGAAAAGTTTTGATTCACTGAAAGTGACGCTATTATCTGAGCTGAAGGGTGAACAGCTTCTGATGGATATAAAGGTTAAAATAATTGACAGTGCTACTTGAGACTGCCTGGATTGCCATTGCCTGGGGTTTGATGACTTCAAAGTCTTTGCTCCTTATTTGGATTTGCAAACCGTTGTTGTATTTGCCCACATATATATATATATATATATATATTATTAACATTATTAACATGTATTTCTATAGCGCCAACTTGTTGCGTAGCGCTGTATATATATATATATATATATATATATATATATATATATATATATATATATATATATATATATATATATATATATATATATATATATACTTCTATGAAGGATCAGCACACACTGTGTAATTCAGTGAAGTAAATAGTGTTTATTCCAAAAAACACATACAATGTCCGACGTTTCGGTCCCACCTGGGGACCTTTTTCAAGGATAATGTGTTTAAACAAACAGTGGCTTAAACACATTATCCTTGAAAAAGGTCCCCAGGTGGGACCGAAACGTCGGACATTGTATGTGTTTTTTGGAATAAACACTATTTACTTCACTGAATTACACAGTGTGTGCTGATACTTCATAGAAGTATGTATACCCTAATTGATCGTGCACCACTGGCTACACAAGTCTGAGTGCGGGTACTGTGGAAGAATATATATATATATATATATATATGCACTTGTAATTAGTGATGAGAGAAATTTTCACATTCAAAAATTATGCCCATAAACTCTAATGGGTGGAGAAATTTGTCGCATTTAAAAAAATTTGTAGCCTAATTTGCCAAGCATCAAACAAAATTGTCACCCACAGACTTCAATGCATTTTGCCAAATTTTCACCATTTTGATAATTTTTGGTGGAACAGATCAGATTTGCCCATCACTACATGGTAATGGTTAACTCCCAATCGCTTAAGAAATAGACTCAGCAATACACAAGTTGACTTATGTACGGTAAGTAGGAATGCACCAAATCATGAATTCGGTTTATTTTGCCTTTTCTTTATTAGGCTTGTCACGGTTGGCACCCTAAACTCAGAACCTGTTTCCCTACTCATGAGGCTCGTGCTTCTGCCTATAACAGCCGCTTTTCACCTTGGGAGGAGCCCTCGGATAATTGGATGCCGCCAGGTCTTATAACAAGAGGTGCCATGCTAAGGGTTCTGGGCAAGCGAAGGGGCACAACTGTTAAAGTCAGTTAGGCCAAAGGTCACGTTACAAGTAGGGTTAGGCAAGTTCATAGTCAGACAAGCTGGGTCAAGGTGGGCGGATAACAAGGATCGTCAGGCAGGCAAAGGTCAAACCAGGTAATCAATCAGAAGGATGAGGCAGATTCGGAGTCGAAGTACAAGCTGGAGTCAGGTTACGGATATCAGAATAGTCAGGAACAGGCCGGGTCAAACACAGGAATAATACAAGCAGGATACAAAGATTAAACACACAAAGGCTCAGGAAAGCACCAGGAATTTCAGGAAAGAGCAGCAGCATGGTGTGGTGGGCGTCCCTGCTGATGGCGGCGCGGCGGGTGTCCCCACCTCACTGGTAAGGTGCGCTTTGTTACAAGGCTTTAGCCCATTCAAACTGCCTAGCCAAACATAAATATGCATCTTTAAAAACATGG
The DNA here is from genome assembly GCA_024363595.1 of Xenopus borealis. NCBI lineage: Eukaryota > Metazoa > Chordata > Amphibia > Anura > Pipidae > Xenopus > Xenopus borealis. Next base: position 155,605,172 of record CM044439.1, read on the forward strand.
CTTTTTTATCACATAATCACATCATAATCTTCTTGACCTTTCCTAGACCTGATTTGCATTTTTAAATTAGGGTCTGAATTCAGTTTCAGTGGATACAGCCAATTACTTTATAAAAGATTGATGAAAGATTGGGGATTCAGTCTAACTCCTAAAATATCGAATTTGGTGCATCCGTATTTACTTTAAAGGAACAGTTCAGTGTTAAAACAAAAACTGGGTAAATAGATGCAAAATAAAAAAATGTGCAAAATAAAAAATATTTCTAATATAGATGTGTGATGTGGAGTGAGCGGATGTTGAAAAGAACAGAACACTACTTCCTGTTTTTCAGCTCTCTAACTCTGAGTTAGTCAGTGACTTGAAGGGGGGGCACATGGGACATATCTGTTCAGTGAGTTTGCAATTGATCCTCAGCATTCAGCTCAGATTCAAAAGCAGCAGTTATGTCCCATGTGGCCCTCCCTCAAGTCATTGATTGGTTACTGCCTGGTAGCCAATCAGTGGAAACCAAGAGAGCTGCATAGCAGAAAGTAGTGTTCTGGCTATTATGTTACACATCCAGTCACTCCAGCCTTTATACATTATGCCTAACTAACTATATTAGAATTTTTTTTATTTTGCACAGTATATCTATTTACCCATTGTTTATTTTTACACTGAACAAATCCTATAAAGATGTTTTAACCAGCAGGTTAATCTAGAGACTGGAGTGTGTCTCCTCCTTACACTGGTTAATACCCTTCATATTTACTTTCATCATTAAACTAGAACCTGGGGAGGTTTACTTAACAAAGTTCAAATTTGTGAATTTCGGAGTTTTAAAATAATGCCAAGAACAAGGCATTTTTTACCCAGCATTGCAGTTTAATTGCAGTTGCACAGAAAGCTGGGTGCAATACATCTTGAGAGAATTCATGTATATTGGTACAAATGGGAGTAGCATCAGTGCCAGCATTTGCATGTTATTTAATTGGTACAAGTAGAGCAACTGTTGGCTCAACACACTAAAAAACACTTGACTTCCCATTTACTGTAGACAGATTTAAATACAGGATACCTGTGCATGTACTGAATAGAGCAGTGCTAGAAGACACAAGCTCTGATATATGTATATAATACACAAAAGCCATGAATATCTTGTAAATTATATCCTTATAAACAGTGAGTACAGATGTCAGCAGTTATAAACGGTGAGTAGTGATGTCACTTGTATTATAAAATTAATGTACACCATGTTGCAAAATACGAGGATATTAGAAGTCACCTTGGAGTTCCATAACCTGTATAAAAACACTCGGCCTTCAGCCTCATGTTATTATATGGGCACGAAACACCTTGGTACCTTATAATATCCTTATAATTTACAAAAAGGGGTACTTTATTCACTAGATATCCTTTGTCTGGTGGGATTCAGAGCCAACATTGGCCTTAATATTGCAAGTAAGAACTTTAGTAAGACCTTTAATGTCTAAGTTGGTCTATCAATTGGATTTGCCCGTTTTTTACTATTTGGAGTATTTTGACTATTTTGAAGTAAAATTTTTACTAGTATTTCTTTCAGATTGTCACTAAGCTTTTGTAGGTAACCACCAAATAGAATAAGGGATTTCTCAAAAATTAAGAACAAATCAAGAGGTTTTAAGTGCAGAGTGTGACATCAATCCCAGGAGGCTCCTGTTGATGCAAAATGTTCCTTCCCAGATTAGGAGGTTCTTGCAGGGTATTACCCAGAGCATTCTCACAAATGAGTAAAATGATGAAAAGGCCTGTGCTATGAATGCATTAAACAGCATTTAGTGAAAATGGGCATTTGCAGTTTTATATTTGTCCTTGTTTTCTGAAGAGGTAAACTGTTTGCTACTATGGGAACATGGTCCATACCCACCTACTGTAACTAGAATGGCAGCCCCAAAGCATGCATAGTTGCTTATTTATATCAATTTTATTAGACCATTTATAAAATGAATACATTTTATTTTATGGCAGTAGCCACAGCAGACTTGGGCCAAAACAATCTCTCACTAATGATCATTTAAAGCCGGACATAAGAAGTCATAAAGTTAGGTTGTTTTGTGGTCTTAATTAAAGCAGGGGTCCTCAAATAATGGCCTGCTTCTCAGATATGGCAATCCAAGGTAATTTACCTGGCCCCTATCCTCTGCTGTGGCCGCATCCAGCATCATTGGCATCAGCCGGGGATGTGGTGACATGAAATGCTGGGGCTCAGGAAAAGAGAGGATACTCCTCTTGGAAGCACCCTCTGCACATGTAACAGTCTTAGCTAGGGTTACAGGGAAGCCATCAAACAAATCCCTGCTATCAGGGAGAAACAGATACGTAGTTAGGTGCATGGGGGGGCATTGGAGGTGACAATTGTCCCTGGCCTGATGGCTTTTATATGTTAAGGGAGGCGGCCATGCTGCATTTCCTGGATTAGCCCCTTGAACTGGAACCGAGTTGTGCCCAAGTAGGAGATGAGTTACGCCAAAGTAGGAGCCAAGTTGTACTGAAGTAGTTGTATCATGTATTGTTCTTTCATGACTTTTTGTACTGCAAATAAGATATGTACAGTGTGCATGGAAATTGATCCTTTTTTTTTTTTTAAACTATAGTCCGGCCCCCCCAACAGTCTGCACTGGCCCCCTGCTTAAAATGTTTGAGAACCAAGTTTGAGGACCCCTGTCCTACAGGCTTTAGTAAATGTCTTTAATATGAATGAGCAAAACATGGGGGTCTCCTTCCATGGCAGTGGATTGATGCATTGTTGCGTTATCATGCATTATTTACTACTAGGATCCATTATACAGAAACCTGTTATGCAGAAAGCTCCGAAATACAAAGAAGGCCATCTCCCATCCACTCCATTTAATCCAAATTTTAAAAAATGTTTTCCTTTTTCTCTGTAATAATAAACCAGTAGCTTGTACTGGATCCCAACTAAGATATAATTAATCCTTATTTGAGGCAAAACAATCCTATTGAGTTTATTTAATGTTTCCATGAATTTCTAGTAGACTTACAAATTACAGAAAGACCCCTTATCCAGAAAACCTAAGGTTGCAAGCATTCTGGATAACAGGTCCCATAACTAAATGTACTAAGATCTGTTATTTGGCATTTTTGTGCAAGAATTGCAGCATGGTCCCTCTATGCCTCTCATTAATTTTACATAAACATGAATGAGAAGTTTTCTGACTCTTTGTCCTCTAGAAATGTCGTTGCCAATTACACACAAGTATTAACTTGATTTCCGCTGAGAACATTTAATAAGTACGTTTATAAAGCATGAGTCACTAGATAATGTGGCGTATTAGAATCACATAGTCAAATATTAGCTCTGATTCATTTTCTGCACTAGCTACATCCCTCTGATATTATGCAAGGATTCGAAATATTTTAAATAAGGTTTTCCTGTTTAGACTTTTAAATTGTCCCTGAATTTGATATATAAGCAATGGACTAACCTAAATTGCTGAGGTATATTTAGCCACTGTGTATGGTACAAAGGTTTGAGCCCACAGGCGTATTGATGAGCACTTTTTTTCATCAAGTGATGGATTATCAGTGAAATTCAGCATTTCCCTTTCTGCAATTTTTTTCACACAACTGCAGCAAAAATCTGCAGTGGAAAGATTAGCAAAGACAAAAAATGTCACAGAGACAAAAATGTTGCCATAAGAAAAAACGCTCATTGGCTTTAATGTATTTGGACTAAATAAGTCACCATAAGAAAAACGCCAGTTGAATGCATTTGGAGCAAGAAAATTTATTGCAAGAAAAATATTTTTTATGCCCATTGACTTCAACGCATTTCGCAAATTTGTTTGCAGTTTCAGTGAAGCGAAATGGGACAGATTTGCTCATCGCTTCATAGGCGGATTTTTTTATTAAAGGGGTTGTTCGCCTTTCAACTAACTTTTAGTATGATGTAGAGAGTGATATTCTGAGACAAGCTGCAGTTGGTGCTCATTTCCTATTATTTGTAGTTTTTGAGTTATTTATTCAGCAGCTCTCCAGTAAGGCATAAGGCAGTCTCAGTGTGCAGGTTGAAAGCCAGACTGTATAGGGGTCAAGCAGATCATTGGTGCAGAGAAAGTTAGTAATAGGGGAGAAGACAAGATGTTCCAGAAGTTTAGAAGCTAGCGGTAAGAGAGAGAAAGGACGGTAGTTAGACAAACAGAATGGGTCCAGTGTAGCTTTTTCAGGATGGGCTTGACACAGGCCTGTTTGAATAATGAGGGGAAATTAGCAGAAGTTAGTGAGGAATTGAATATGTGAGTAAGTACTGGAGTAAGGACCGGAGCACACTGTTTTATTAGAGGTGATGGGATAGGATCAAGTGAGCAAGTGGTTGATGGAAAGTAAATAAGAGGTTTAGAGACTTCAGGCTCAGATATATGATCAAAAGAGTTGAAAATGGATATAGAAGCTTTAGGGGGAATGAGAGTATTGGTATCTGAGGGGTGGGGAAATTGTGGATAGAGTCAACTGTATCATGTGTAGATGGCTGAAGTAGCGAGTTGAATATTGAAAACAATCGTTGTGGGTTGGATTTATTGTTATTTATGAGTGTACTGTAGTGCTGTTGTTTAGCCTGGGATAGGGCAGTGCCAAGGCAGGTCATGAGAAGTTTATAGTGGAGGAAGAGGAAGTCAGCCTTTGTATGGGATTTCCTCCAGATGCGTTTTGCCATTTGCATACGGGACCACAGAAATCGTGTCTGGCCATTCATCCAGGGTGGGGATTGCAGGCTCGGCTGCATTTTGGCTGCACTGGGGCATGGGTGTTGATAGCAGCAGACAGAACCGAGTTGTAGGTATTTACCAGTGAATCAGGATCAGAGGACGTAGTAATGGAGGAGACACTAGAACTGAGAGTGTCAGATAGAGCATGGGTAGTGGCTGTAAAATATACTTCTATCATACGTTAAAGTTCCCGCCATATGCTCTACCTAGCATAGTAACACTAGCGCAACTACGCTACCATTCGCCGACCTGAGCGTAAATTCGTACTTTAGTGAATTTGCGTAGCGCTGGAGAAGTGCGGAAAACGCTAGCGAAGCCACCGCTGGTGAATTTTTCGGATCTTAGTGAATTTGCCCCCAAAGGAGGTGGTTAAATGGAGAAAATGTGATGGCCAGGACTGGGAGGGGTTTTCAATGTGACAACTGAAGTCACCTAGAATAACTGCCGGGCTATCAGAGCAAAGGGGGAAAAAAAGAGTCAAGACTCAAAGTCAGATAGAAACGTGGCAGGAGATTTAGCAGAAGGAGGTCTGTAACCAACAGCTACCAGTGTAGCGAGAGGGTAGAAAAGTTGAACTGCATGCGCCTCAAAAGAAGGAAACAAGAAGGAAGAAGGTGTAAAGATTAATTTATAGCGGCAATGAGGGGAGAGCAGAATGCCTACTCCTCCCCCACGCTCAGTAGTGCAGGGGGTATGAGAGAAGGAGAGTCCACCATAAGAGAGAGCTGCCTCTATAGCATTTAGTTGTTTAAAATGGCCACCATTTGAAAGCTGGAAAGAGTGAGAAGAAAAAGGCAATTCATTCAGAATCTGTTTATTTAATCAGCATTGAAAGCTAAGGTCCTGCCTCCAGATCCGATGCTGATGAGATCAGTTGCACTCTAATGGGATATATGTGGGTTTGCAGCCTGTCCAATCAGAGAATAGATGACTTTACAGACAGTGAAATGTACCAACCAGGTACAGAGCAGATGGGCTGGGAAACATTTCCAACTGAATCAGGAATGGCAGAAGAGAGCATGATCTGAAGGAGCTAAAATATCCATATGAGCACATCTGTAGCAACTTTCATTGACAGTTACTATACAGAGGCACCTACAGCAGCTTCTCCACCAACTTGAATAAAAAATACAGTGATTTTTTTTTAATTCTTTGCCTTTTTTGCTCTTTCCTTCCATTCTACTAGTTTTTCTGACTTTAAAAGGGCAATATTTACTTAAATACGTTTGGTATGATTCTTTAAAAGGTAATTTAATATGAAATAAAGTATTTAAGCATTCTTGGAGTATACAGCGCTACAAAACAAGTTGGCGCTATAGAAATACATGTTAATAATTTTAATAAATACTGTAGTCTTCTTTTAATGCAGTTGACCATCACAACTTATAAGAAGCATTGCCACATAGATTTGCTTACAAAAGTGTATATAGCAATAACTAGCCAGCAATCCTAAAGGGACAACTGGCTTAGCCAAACCACCAAAAGCAAACCAGGAATACATTTACTTAATTAGTGGCCATTGCCAGTGTCCTTTTGGCGCTTTCTGCAGTGATACCAGCAGAGAACAGACAAAACCAAGGAAGTGTAGATAAGGGTACAACACCACGGCGTATGTCAAGGCAGCTGGCAAAACTTTGTGGTAAATCTATTGAAGGGTTCACGGTAGCCAGTAAAAAAACAATGCTAGCACTTGTGTACAAGGCCCAACCAGACCTTATCAATGCAACAAGGGCACCAAAAATTGACATGCACCCACTGTCCAAACTACCAAACAAATTGTGATGCAACGTATGATTATCAGCTAAGGGTAAGGCCAGACGGGAAGATTTAGGGAGATTCGTCGCCTGGCAACTAATCGTCTGGCGACTAATCTCCCCGAACCACTTCCCCCTGCCTTCCAGTTGCTTAATGAATAATTGCCTGTGCCTATTCACATGCAACACTTTTCCCAGAGCAACTTCGGAAAGCGCAGCGCCGCATGTGAATAGGCGCAGGCGATTATTCATTAAGCAGCTGGAAGGCAGGGGGAATTGGTTTGGGGAGATTAGTCTCCCCAAAAAAGAGGCGATTAGTCGTCAGGCAACGGATCTCCACGAATCTTCCCGTCTGGCCTTACCCTTAGAGGAGGACACATGCTGAAACAGTTCTGATAAGAGATAAGGGATTTCAATTGTCTCTTGATTCACCTAATTGTGTTTTTTATGTGAACTTTTTAAGGTTCAACCACCATTTTTGTTTCAACAGTTGGTCCAGGAACCCAGAGATGTCTTACTATATCTCCAAGAATATCTAGGGCATAAACGTTCAACCCAAATCTCATACTCTGCAACCTTTAAGTCAGGCTTCTAGAAAAATCTAAAAGAACAATTAATAACAATCATTTGTTCTCCCCCTTTTCCACAGCTTTGGAAACCTATAAGTTGAAGGGATAACTTGGAATTCCTGTCTAGCTCCTTGGCATGGTTAAAGCAGAATGCATGCATTATGTGGGAGGACACGCTGTAGAAAGAGAGGAAAGGAAGAGCTACTACTATATGTAGAACAAGCCCAACATATAGTACCCTCACAGGTTATTTCCCCTTACTTATCAATACATTTTCCCAAAAAATGTCAGTGCAAGAAAAATCTAGTGAAAATCGTATTCAAATTTGAATCATATGAATTTTTGGAGATTTTATGCTCGAAAATTCAGATATTTTTGGATTTTTGCCCAAAAAAAATCCACACAAAACCCAGCACAGATCAGGATATCTTTGTGACTTTTCCCATCGACATATAACCCCCGGCAGGTCTGAGATGTCACATTTTAGGATTCTGACTTCCACAGGGTATAATAAATCCTGAAATGCTTGAGGTTTTATCAATAAAAATTCTGATTTTATACTGTAGTTTTTATTTTCACCTTTTTGGCGTTCGGACTTAAATAAATAAGTAACCCCTTACTGTATAAATAAACAAGTAGAAGTGTAGAATAATTATACTCTTGTACTAAAAATAGGCTTAATTTTTCAAGAAGCCAGTTATTTACTGTACATTTACGTACACCTAATTAAACCTGATCAATTCCCATCTACTCCATCAAGCAAAAACTTTTGCCTCCCCAAGGCTTTGGCATTAGCCCTGAACAGTATTGAGCGTTTACTGATTCTAGCGAATCAATCCCTGTTCCTAAAAAACACTTTCACCTTTACAGGCCCTTTGTTTTTATTTAGATTCAGGAGGCACAAAAATCACATCTACCGGCGACAGAAAGCGACATATTCATTAAAAAAAAATCAGAAAGTACTGAGTGATTTTATTGCTAATTTGGCAAAATTACATATTTAAGCCCACAGACAGTCAAGCTGCACGACTTGCTTTCTCTTTTATATTCTCATTCTGATGATATACTTTAGTAGCTTTCTCGTTTGGAGGAACATTTCAGCTAAAAAGTCCCCATGAGAGAGCAACTTAGTAATAAAGGCAACCTTGACAATTTAGCTGAAGTCGGCTGCGAATGACTAGGAATTAGCCGCTTTGCTATGAACCCGGCAGCCTTTTCTCAAAGTGTTGCATCTTCTCCCGCATTTGGTGAATTTCTTATGATGATACGAAGCACTTTTATTTTATTTTTAAGTTGAAATGTGAAAAAAGTTACTAAGCATATCAAATTATGAAACTACTATTAAAACTTGTGGGGAAGGGATTACACAGCTGAGTGCTCTCACTTTATTGCAAATGATGCTGCTAAATAGGGTATCATCTTTAAGATGTACAAGATAAAGATAATTAAAATGCTGATAGGATTTTGGCGCTGGTTGTTACTTAGTGCGTGTGTGTGTGATGAACTTCCCTGAAGACAAGCGAGGTAGAAGTGTGTTTAATTTGATAGTGCCTAAAGCAAATGTTTTCCTATTAAATGAGACATTGCAGATTTAGACTCCGTTCCTCTGGACTTGGACTTAGACAGACTATAGGCAAGAGATCTCCTATTGTTACAGGCTTTGTATTGTACGTGTATACAATGGAATACAATTGCACAAAACCTAGGTTAGGTTAACTTTTAGTACAGTATTTTACAAAATGGAAAGTTCTAAGCAACTTTTCAATTTCAGCAAAGAGTTGTGGAAGCACTCTAAGTAAAAATATATAAATACAAAGGCAGTGCAACTGATCAGGCCAAATTAGCTACACGGATACAAAAGAGAGGGGGTTGATTAAATGTTTCAAAGTAATCAAGTACCTTTCTTGCATTCTTGTATTATAGCAGAGTTATTCTGTCAGAAGTTTAGCAGTTATGCTGCAGGCCAAGTTTCCATGTGGTTGTAGCAACTCCACAAATAGTAACATAGTAAGTTAGGTTGAAAAAAGACACGTCCATCAAGTTCAAATTTTTTTTTATCTGCCTAACTGCTAGTTGATCCAGAGGAAGGCAAAAAAAAACCCATCTGAAGCCTCTCCAATTTGCCTCAGAGGGGGAAAAAATTCCTTCCTGACTCCAAGATGGCAATCGGACTAGACCCTGGATCAACTTGTACTATGAGCTATCTTCCATAACCCTGTATTCCCTCACTTGCTAAACACCATCCAACCCCTTCTTAAAGCTATCTAATGTATCAGCCTGTACCACTGATTCAGGGAGAGAATTCCACATCTTCACTGCTCTCACTGTAAAAAAAACCCTTCCGAATATTTAGGCCGAACCTCTTTTCTTCTAATCAGAATGGGTGACCTCGTGTCATCTGGAAAGACCTACTTGTGAATAAAACATTAGAGAGATTATTATATGACCCCCTTATATATTTATACATAGTTATCATATCACCCCTTAAGCGCCTCTTCTCCAGCGTGAACATCCCCAATTTGGCCAGTCTTTCCTCATAGCTAAGATTTTCCATAACTTTTACCAGTGTTGACCTTCTCTGTACCCTCTCTAATACAATAATGTCCTGTTTGAGTGATGGAGACCAAAACTGTACGGCATATTCTAGATGTGGCCTTACAAGTGCTCTATAAAGTGGAAGAATGACCCCCTCCTCCCGTGACTCTATGCTCCTTTTAATACAACTCAAGACCTTATTGGCCCTTGATGCTGCTGACTGGCATTGCTTGCTACAGCCAAGTTTATCATCTACAAGGACTCCAAGGTCCTTTTCCATAATGGATTTGCCTAGTGCAGTCCCATTAAGGGTATAAGTGGCTTGAATACTTTTACATCCCAGGTGCATGACTTTACATTTATCAACATTGAATCTCATTTGCCACTTAGCTACCCAGATTGCCAGTTTGTCAAGATCCTGTTGCAAGTGCCACATCCTGGATGGAATTAATTGGGCTGGATAGTTTTGTGTCATGTGCAAACACTGATACATTACTTACAACACCCTCCCCTAAGTCATTAATGAACAAGTTAAATAAAATTGGACCCAATACTGAGCCCTGCGGGACCCCACTAAGAACTTTACTCTAAGTAGAGAATGTACTATTAACAACCACCCTCTGTACCTGATCCTTTAGCCAGTTTCCTATCCAGTCATTTGTGGGGCAAAGTATCAAATTCTTTGGCAAAATCCCCACCTGTCCCTTTAAATGGCGGTCTTGTGCTTTTAAAATTGATGTTGTCCTGGGTAGTCTATTTCCTTGTAAAAACCACAACCAGGGGAGGATTGAGCCTGTGGAACCAATTTTGTAGTCTTGGCAATTTCTCTCTTCTAAAAGCTAATGGTATGGGGAAGACAATGGGGCAGATTACTATAGGGCGAAGTGGATAACGCTAGCAACTTTTCACCAGAAATCCCATCTGCAGGGACATCACAAAAATACTGACAGGTGTAGGCGACAATTCACTAGTGAACAGGACCATCGCTAGCATTCGTTCACACTCTAATGCCAGGTGACTTTACACTTTACACTGGTGAACTATCGTTACCCCGCTAATTCAGTTAAGTGAGAATTTTACTGAACGTTACCTCTTTTCCAGTATTGACTTCGCCACCTCAGTCTAGGCGAACTGCTAAAATGAAGCTAGATCTTCCTCAATCTTAAGTCAGTGACATCATTTCAGTGACCATACAGATAGAGTCACTTGGATTTGTAAGTTAAATGCGTCGTGTCTCAGGGCTAATTGAAGAAACTGTGTTATCTAAAGTTATCTTAACTCATTTAATGCATTTAACCTTTTCATTAGCATACCAAAGCACCATTGTTTTCAATGGTGAACTCTTTAATTGGATGGGATGCTGTGACACAATATTCTGTGATAAGTGGGATAAATGAGATAAATGAGTTAAGTCACGACGCATTAAACTTACAATCCAAAGTGACTGCATCTGTAAGTCCTAACTATTAAACTTTTTTGTGTTAACATTTTTCCCCAGACATTTGAGGGCCATGGAACATTCATTTTATAGTGGGCTCATGTCTAGGGCATTATAGGATCTCTTTTGTCTTTATTAAGATTCCACCAATATCTCTATTAAAGACGTCCTAATGACTTTAATGTACCCACCCTATTCAAATTGACCTTAGTGTAAGATCACTAGCGACTTTTCGGTAGTCATAAACGAACATTAGCAAATCTTCTCTATGAACTGCTCACACTGAAAAATCATTAGATAAAAGTCGGCATAATAAATTTGCACCAGGCGAAGTGGTGTGACTCGGTTGCTGGCTACTATTTGCCCTTTAGTAAATCTGCCCCTAAGTCTTCTGACTGAACCAATGCCCTGGTCAGAAGACAACTATCCCAAGAAATGCTGCCATTTAGGGTGGTTCCAGTCTTACTATAATAGGAGGCAAATAGTTAGGGACTAGTGATTTGCAGGTTGTGATTTTCTCAACCCACACCTGCCCACGCCCTCCCAACCCTAACCTGGCCTCCATCTCCTTTATTTTTAGACCCATACATATGCCTGTAATGATGGCACGAAAGGGTTTGGGTGGGGTGGGCACGAGTCTATAAACTGAAGGGCCTGAAGTCAGAATATGGCAGTGTAATGTAGTGGGCAGGCCGAAGATTTTTTTCAGTTGCTGTCCTGAACCCGCCTGAAACGTGGGTCCCATGGGTTTCAGGCCAGCCCAAACATCACTATTATGGACCACTATGTGGTATGGTGGGTTAACAATTTAATTATCATAACTTTGTAACTAAAACCTCATGAGACAGGGGACCAGGGAATGTTCATTGATCATCCCACAGGTACCAATTTGATATCATTCTATTGTGTTTTATATACGGTAGGTAGTTCACTTTTAAAGGAGAACTAAGGCTAAAAATGCCATGTTTTATATAGTGAACTTTTTGCACCAGCCTTAAGCTTCAGCTTGTCAATAGCAGCAATGATCCAGGACTTCAAACTTGTAACAAGGGGGCACTAATCCGGGAAGCCAAAAAATTGATTGCCTTTTGGGCTACAGTCGAAGAGAAGAAACCAAGGTATCAGCACTCTGAAGCCCCTTTGACTACAGTTTTATTTGTGCATTATTTACCTTACTATGCATCTCTTCATCTTTTTTCCTTCAAACCAATTCCTGGTTAGTAAACTGGAACTTTTGTTAGAACTGTTTTATACTTTATTAACCACACAAAGGTGCAGTCACTGCAGTACCCTGTATTTAGTAAGGGAAATGTTTTTACAGAGGAAAGTTATTTTATTTACTAAATGAGTGAAGGAGAAAGGGAGCCCTAAGTACAATCATGCACTGGGGCAATAGATCTTTACTGGTTACAGAAACTGGTTAGAGGAAATGATGAACAAGCAGATGTCTAGCACCAGCTGCTTATTTCCAATGGATGAAAAGAAAAGAACAACAACATGCTGTTTCTTCATTCCATGGACTGTGTCATTCGGTTTTATGTCTTTTCATCCTAATCTGCAGGTCTCATGTTATTCTTGACAGGCAGGAAATTGGAGTTTTTAGATTTCCACACGAGGCTACAACACTGCAAGCTTTCAAGTTCAGATAAGCCAAATATGTTGATGCTATTTAAGTCAATGGGAAATTAATTGAGATCACCGCATGTTAAAAAAGAAATGCGCATTCTCAGCAAATTTTATGTAGTCTAAAGGGATTTTCCTTCTTATACATTGTGCTTCTTTGGAAAATGCATTGGATTTCATCATTTTTAGCCTCTGAGTATGGAGACCTTCACCTCATTTTGCAAGATTCCTACTGCATTCATTTATGGGGTCAATTATTATGTGCAGGGTAGAATCAATCATGTTTTTTGCACTTTGCACCCTACCCTGCATATAGACTTTTTGAAGAGTGCACAGACCTGCATGAATACAGCACTGTCTATGTTCAGCAGCATTAGAGATGAATGGGGACACATAAGTACCCCCCTTTTTGCACCCCTGCCCATTCCCAATAACCATACCCAGACAGAAGAAAACTTTTCTCTGCCCCTTATTGCCCCTGCCCCCTGCCCATAAAAATACCATCTGATTTCCCAGAGTGTCTATTTATAAACTGTTTTACAACCAATATTAGGCAGAATTAACAATTTAATATAAACGCAACATGGAATGAATACATTAAAGGCATTTTAACCTTGGCATGGCTAAGAGTGAAAAAAGAACTTGAATGAGTTTAGAAGGAGTATGTGAGAGAGATAAATCATATTGCATCGCAAAGAGAGAAAAAAAAAACTTGAATGTGTTTAGGAGAATTATGGGGGTGAAATATATTGCATGGCCAAGAGTAAAAGAAGAGCTGGAATGTGTTTAGGAGGATTATGGGAGTGAAATAAACCATATTGAATGGCCAAGAGTAAAAGAAGAGGTGGAATGTGTTTAGGAGGATTATGGGAGTGAAATAAACCATATTGAATGGCCAAGAGTAAAAGAAGAGCTGGAATGTGTTTAGGAGGATTATGGGAGTGAAATAAACCATATTGAATGGCCATTAGTAAAAGAAGAGGTGGAATGTGTTTAGGAGGATTATGGGAGTGAAATAAACCATATTGAATGGCCAATAGTAAAAGAAGAGGTGGAATGTGTTTAGGAGGATTATGGGAGTGAAATAAACCATAGTGAATGGCCAAGAGTAAAAGAAGAGCTGGAATGTGTTTAGGAGGATTATGGGAGTGAAATAAACCATATTGAATGGTCAATAGTAAAAGAAGAGGTGGAATGTGTTTAGGAGGATTATGGGAGTGAAATAAACCATATTGAATGGCCAATAGTAAAAAAAGAGGTGGAATGTGTTTAGGAGGATTATGGGAGTGAAATAAACCATTTTGAATGGCCAAGAGTAAAAGAAGAGGTGGAATGTGTTTAGGAGGATTATGGGAGTGACATAAATCATATTGCATAGCCAATAGTAAAAGTAGAGGTGGGATGAGTTTAGGAGGATGTTGGAGTGAAATAAATCATATTGCATGGCCAAGAGTAGTGATGGGCAAATTTATTCACCTGGGTCATATTTGCGGTGAATTCCCGTGATTCGACAACGATTAATACATTTGTGAAATGCCTGTGAAAATTCACTGGCACCAGATTCGCTCATCAATAGCCAAGAGTAAAAAAAAGCTGGAGTAAAAGGACACAACCCGTAGTTTCAATGATAGGGTCTGATGTGGAAAAATGGACACACTTGCACTTACAGACATAACTTGAATGGAAATTGCAACTGGATTTGTGGGGAAAAAAGATGCTGCATTATAGGTTAAAAAAAATGGCATTCCCACTGCACTTGTCTTCGTAAATGAAGAATAAAGAATCGGTGGGAAAAGTGATAACTGTTTAGAAACAACATCATCTGTGCTTCCAAGCCAAATCCAAGTCATCTCATAACCTAGCATAGGAGAATAAATACAATTTAGAGGAAGGTACATTATATTATACAGGTAGGTTTACCGCTTGTGGGCCCTGCTGACCCAGACCTGCTAACTGTCTGCCTCTTGATCTTGCACCCCTGACCCCAATAACGACTGCAAGGAGAGAAAGAAATGAGGGGTACTGTAGGGGGTTGGATTTGGGAAGGTGGGGCCTGGGGGTGCCCTGAAACAGAAGCTCAATGGTCCAAATACCCTCCAGTCCAATGCTGGTGTAGGGGACTGGTAAATTAACCTCCCAGTATATTTGTCAGGCAGTCCCCAAGTGTTATGGACACCTAAGTGGGTCCTAAAATACAGTTAGGAGGGGGAGCTGTTTCCTATTCCTGCTCTAATCCATGCCCCTTGCTGTTACCCACAGTGACCACTAGATGGCACTGTGTTAAAGTATAAAAGCACTGTAAGCCATGCTTTCAGTGTCCATCTTGTGCTGGCTCTAGCCTGAGCAGGCAGGCAGAGTATTCGAGTGGAACCTAAGCAGATCAGGTCTAGTATAGATAGGCTACTCACAGTTACAGGTCGCTCTAGGAGTGACAGATAGACAGGATTATTTAGCTGAGCAGTCTGAGGCTCCTACGAGGATTGTGAGTGGGATTAAGATCCCGGGTACTAATTGCCCAGAGTAGGGACTAAGTGTCCAGACCTAGGATTGAAAGTGTCTCCTCAGGTTCCACTTAGGGAAAAGGCTGAAAGCTGGGTGTACCTCCTCAATGCTGCATATTCATTGTCTCTCATGTGTGAAGGAGACAGTCTCTGACCAAAGGTGCTGTGAGTATTGCCTATCCACTGTTGATCCTGCATGTGCTATGTGATTGCTGTACACATCAATGTGGATTGTATGTTCAATAAATGTGTTCTATAGTTAAGTTATAAGAAACTCTGGCGCCCAATTATTTGCACCCTGAATATTGTTACAGTTGCACTACACCCTGCCTCCACCTCGTTGCGAGGGCTTACTCCCTAGGATTTAAGGTCTCATCCGGAGTAATATGTTGGGAGTGAAGCCTATAGATAGAGACAGGTGCACTCGAGTTTACTATAGCGCTACACTGGTTATAGCAGTGTGGCATTAAATAACTTCTCCCTTTAGTGAATCTTTGTACTGCCTGTCTTGTACTAACACTCTGTGTAAATATTTACGTCTGTCTGTTTTTTTTTTTAATTGTTCCTTAAATTTCCTATCTTTTAATTCTTTGTCCCTGTTTAAAATTTTTAAGTAAGTCAGAGCTGCCCCGCCGAGCAGAATATATCCACATTTGCCTGGATTAGAATTTTATATTGATTCTGTAAACACTGCCACTGCGTGAGATCTACGGCAAGCTGTTAGGATTAGGAAGTCATTTTTTTTTTATCCGCCAATTAAAAAAAACAAACTATTGCTATCTCAATTTAAATTACTTAATAATTGTTTCCTTTCATATGGTTAATAGAAATTATTCTGCCGCTGCAGGATTTATGTACACATGGTAAGATCAGTTTAGCCAGCATTAGTATATTATGTACAATCAGCCCAACATATAAACTTCCTAATACTGTGTAACCACCACTAAGTGCAATTTTTGGGGATTCATAGCCTCATCAAATGCTATCCTCTAATACAGTAATAAGGGAAGCATCCACTTCTGAATGTTTGTGTTGCAAAAAACAGGGATACAAAAGCCAATATTTGGTTTATTATATTTTCTCACTCTTAAAGGGTCCCTGTTAATTCTGTCATTCAATGGCTATTCCCCTTAATGTATATAAAGTTACTTCCATAACTTGGAGAGCTCAGTAAAATCTAGTGGCAGAAAAAAAGTAAAGTTCTAAAAAATAGCTTTGCCACAAAGGCCTCAGACATCATGACAAACTGTGCTTACTGATGAGAGGGATCCAATGGATTTCAAGGTTAGTGGTACTCTGGATCTGGTGGTAGTTACAGTGTTCCGACAACAGGTTTGGTCAATAGATGCACCAGATTTGAATCATGTAAAGGTCATCTTGACCCAGCCTTCCACTCTGAAAATGCTATGTGCATATTGCACCCAATTTGTGACAAAATTCAAGTGAAATTCTGTACATTTTTATGTATGAGAGGCAGCTACAGTGGAGAGAAGAGTTTGGTCATAATAAGCTCCCTGTGTTGTCACTGGAGCTCCTGAGTTAAAGCAGAACTAATGCTTAACTAAAGAAGTAGCTAGAAATGTGGTGCAGTGGGGCAAATTCACTAAAGAGCTAATTCGCCAGCGTGACACCAATTCGCAACTTCGCCGATTCACTAACAGTGTCCCTGGCCAAAATCCGCTAGTGAAAGACATCGACTTGTGCAACTTCGCACCCTTATGCCAGGCAAAGTTGTGCACTCACAAAGGGACGTAACTACACTAATTCACTAAGAATACGTTACCTCTTATTCTAGAAGTTACTTCGCCAGATCAGACCTGGCCAAGTTCAATACAATAGATAGGAGATTGAAAAAAAAAAACTTGAATTTTTTTCTTTTACCTATTGTTGATAGTCTGAAAAAGAGCGAAAAATTTTTTAGGGTTACCCTCATTACCCCCTGCATTTCCTAACATATGGCAACTCAACTATACAGGGGGCACATGTTTAGGGCAATAGGACAACTTTATTTTATTTATTAAAGGTTTCCTGGGCTGTAACATATACTTCTATTATACTGAAATTCGTGCTGTATGCAAATTAGTCATCGCTAGCGTAAATGCGCTTTGCCTGGCGAAGTAACACTAGCGCAACTACGCTACCGTTCACCGACCTGAGCGTAACTTCGCACTTTAGTGAATTAGAGTAGTGCTGGACGAAAATTCACCTGGCGAAGTGTGGCAAAAGTTAGCGAAGGCATCGCTAAAGCATTTTCGCTAGAGCATTTTCGCCACTTAGTGAATTTGCCCCTTTGTGTTTTGTGCTTGTGTACCAGCCCAAGGCAACCACAGCCCTTTAGCAGTAAAGATCTGTGTCTCCCCAGTAGATGCCCCAGTAGCTCCCCATCTTCTTTTCTGCTGATTCACTGATTCACATGCTCTGTGCTGCTGTCACTTACTGAGCTTAGGGGCCCACTCACAATATACACCTGATAGTGTCATAGAAATATAGTCACAATATAAGGCTGATTAGTCATTAATCCGAATGTGCCGCACAACCTGGTTGCATCCGACAGGGAAATGCCGCGCCACGGCCTGGCTCTACAGATACGGACATTGGGTGCCAATATTTGTGCAGTGCAACGTCATTGCGTTCAAATGCCGACATATTATGTAGCGCAGCTTTATCTCCTTTTTTGTTCACCCTTCACCCACTTATAGTACTGTGTTATGCTCAGTGCAACCATGCTGCTTAAACCTATTGGGGAATTCTGAAATCCACCCCTTAATCACTAGGTGCAAAAATTATGGTTAAAACCAACAATTATATGGCAGAAAGTGGGACAACTACCCAACTTGTATTTATTGGAAAAGTGCAGATTAGTTAAAGATACTGTTACAGTATCAATCCACTGGATGTTGCATGCACATAAAATGTAAAGTAAAGAGCAACAGTTAAGAGTTTATCAACCTAGACAAAGTTCAAAGGAGGATTTGATGTGAATTCCATGTATATACTAAAGCTTTATAGGAAACAACCCAGAGGCAAAGTCTCATTTAGTCCAGGTGGGCCAAGGGTTTCCAGTTTATATAACCAGCAGGACCCTCTCCTCAGGAGTACTTGGGTCCCAACTGCCCCCTCTGGGTAACGGGCTGGTGGTCAATAGCCATGCATCGGAAAGTGGGGGGGTGGATGTCCCATGGATAGAAAATGTTTTGCAACTGATTGTCTAGCTTTGTTTTCTTTGATGGCCTTACTAATGGCAGATCTCTTGTAGTACAAGTTTTACCCACATAATATACTGTAGTCCGCATGGGCAAGTTATGATGTAAACCACATATGTGGAGGTTAGTGATGGGTGAATCTATCCCGTTTCGCTGAAAAATTGGCGAAGCTTTGTTTCCGACGCGCGTCGCGTCAATTTCGGCGCAATTCTTTTTTTTACGCCAGCGAATTTTCGGCAGGCGAATTTTCCCCGGCGTTTTGCGAATTTATTCGCCATCGGTGAATCACGGGAATTCACTGCGAATTTGCGCCTGGCGAATAAATTCGCCCATCACTAGTGGAGGTACAGCTTAGTCTATGTCTGATCTTGTATCCCAGGTTTTTTTATTTCCTTACGGATGTGCGCTCCATTCCCTTTGTTTATATAGTGGATAATGTACCCCCTAGTGTAATTTATAAAGATATTATAAGTCACCGAGGAGTTATGTGACCATGGCTTTTATACAGGTCACATAACTCCGAAGGTAACTTCTGATATCTTTATATATTTCAGTAGGGCGTACATTATTAATCTACAGTGAAATGTCGGGAGGGGGCTGGGGGGGTCAGAGGGGTCAGCGTCCATTCTGGTTGCCGACATCCATTCGTCCAGTTCAGGCGCACCAGCATCCAATGGCATCAAATTCAGATCCGCGGCATCAAATTCGGCGGGGGGGGACCCCTTTTATAAACGGTGCATTCTGACGCCATAGGGAAATGACCAGACTTTAGATTATATATACAGTAAATGTATAAACGTATCACTCAATATTCGTCATTAGCTGATAAGTAATTGTATTATCAAAATCTTTAAAGGATTTTTTTTTTTACTGAAATAACCAGGCAGTAGCTTGAATGGTAGATCATCAATATAAGAGGATATGAATAACAAAATGTGTTATAGAACAAAGTATAACAATAAAAATCAAGCTCATAGGATTAATCTGCTCTGTGGTTGCCTGGGTAACTGATCACTGACAACCAGACAGCAGTCTATGCTTTTTGCAGAAGCACAACGGAAAGGCAAATAGTTTTAAAAAATAAATAAATAAATAAAAAATAAATAACGGAGACCAAATGCAATTTCTGTCATCATAGTAACTGTCTACATCATGTCAAATATAACATTTTTAAGGTGAAGCACCCCTTTGAAGGCAAAATATACCCCCACCACCACCACCTTTTTGAGACCAGCTCATTCAGTTGGGTTAAGTAGAAAAGATGCAATGCAAATAAATTTTCAAAAATAAATCAAAATCTCAATCTTTGTGCACTGGTTAAGCGGATTCCTTGATGACTGCGCCTTATTCTTGTTGTACTTGAAGTCCCTCTGCTTTTCATAAAATATGTGCGCCATCCACTATGGGAAGCAGAAGGGACATCAAATCCCAGAATCCACCACTTCACAATGAAACATGTGAGCCTAAGGGGGGTGGGGAACTGGTCCCAGCAAGTACACAGATAAACTATATAATAAATTATATGCAGAAGCTTGGATAGAGTTTATGCACCTTTTCTACACAAGCTAATTTTTTTCTCTTTAAGAAATATATTTGAATGGTAACTTTTAGGGTGACTCGCTCCTCGCCTTGAATATTTGCCGACAAGTAACTAAAACGTACTCCTGCTCTGGCACCACCGATTGACTTGACCATGTAGAACAACTTGGTTTTAAGGGGCGATTAATTTGTTGCTCATAAAGTTATTTTTTGAGCCTCCTCCCTAATGTTGTTGGGTTGGGAATGAGTGTTGACAGCAATACATGCAAAGCTGGATCCCTTCCAGGCATTTTTTATTTATATTAACACCCTCGGTACCAGGGGATTATGCACAGCTTTGCACTATAAGCCACTGCTGCTTTCCTCTGCCTTGAATAACATATTAGGCGGCTCCACTCTACCCATGAGTCAGGGAAAGGGAGAGCTGTAATTTGTGGTGACATTTATGTGCATTGGATTTCATTACTAAGCCTTTTGAATTCAACAGTGCCAAAGCAACTTATATTTGCTCTTGCCTCTCTCTCTCTCTTTCGTGATGGAAGAATAACAGGCCGAGCTATTAAAAGATTTAAAAGATCCAGAGGGGGCAGATTTCATTTTCACGCTTTTTTTTTTTTTTTCCGGCTTCAATAAGGAACTGCGGCATAAATCATAGATTGCTCTTCAGTGCCCTGACAAAAATAAAAAGGAACGATATTTTACCAAAGATTGGTTTAAAATAAATTGTAATCCCACAGGACGAGGCGGCCGGGTTATTAAGAAACCACATTTTGAAATACAACGTCTCTTCTTTACTAGAAATATCTGTTATTGGCAAGAAGCTGTCTCCGGCGGAGCGCCAGTATAACTTATTAGTTACAAGATGCCAAGAGAATGTGACGGCAGAAAAAAGAAACATTTAGTGCATCTATTTAGCCTGTGTGTAAACTTTACAGTGACTGGTTATTCATTTCTTTTTTGGCTTCTTTATGGTTTTTAAAGGGGGTGGTTCACCTTTAGGTTAACTTTTAATATGTTATAGAATGGATAATTCTAAGTCTTTATTTTTTCTTTTTTAAAAGGATTTGCTTTCTTCTTCTGGCACTTTCCAGAATTCAAAGAGGGTCACTGGCCCCATCTAAAAACAAATGCCCTGTAAGGCTACAAATGTATCGTTATTGCTACTTTTTATTACTCGTATTTCTATTCAGGCCTCTTATTCATTAATGCATGGTTGCTAGGGAAATTTGGACCCTACCAAACCGATTGCTCAGATTGCAAACTGGATAACACAAAAACCACAAATAAAAACCAGAGCCTCAGAATATCACTCTCTACTTTATGATAGAAGTAAATGTAATGGTGAACAACCCATTTAATAGAGAGGCACACAGGAATTCTGGGACGTTGTTATATTCTACAGATGTAGGAGATTGATTTGAGGGTTAGCTGCAAAACTATCTGCCTGAAGCTTCACAGGGCCCAAGAAGAGACAATAATATCCCTCATTTCAATAAATGATCCCTTCCTCTGTGCAATTTGGTCTTTTGGTGAAACCTGTGGTATAATGGTGGAGAACAAACGCGCAGAAAAACTGGTAATGAGTACTCTTTGTGAAAAAAGTGCATTGAGACGAGGAGAAAGGAAAACTTAGAAAGTTAACTTAAAGGAATAATTGTACTTTGAGAGTATGAATGGAAGAGACAAGAGGAAAGCACTGGAAGTGATGCTCTATGGGAGTACGAATTTATTATTAACATGTATTTCTATAGTGCCAACATATTGTGTATGAAAGGAAAGAAACAAAAAAATCATTGGAATGAATGTACTTTGGGAGTAAGAATAAGGGTTACATCAGAATAGGAAGAAATAAAGGTTACAACACGATTGCTCTTTGGAAACATGGATAGGAAAAGACAAGGAGAATTTAATGGAATGGAATGCTAGTAGTATGAGTAGCCAGAAACACAAGGACATTTTGGAATTTTGGAAATGTGAATTAACAGAAGCAAACATAATGCACATGAATGACTGCTCTTTGGGCATGTGAATGTACAGAGACAAAATGGAAGTTTGAAGTGTAGGAATGATTGCTCTGTTGGAGTATGAATGCCCTGAGACAAGAAAGTTTATTCAAGTGGGTGTACAAACGGGCAAGGGGAAAGCACCTGAATGGCTGCTCTTTGGTAGTATGAATAGGCAGAGACACAGAGAAAGTATAGGAATGATTTCTTAGGAGTATAAAGGGCAAACGACAAGGAGAAAGGAATAGAAAGAGTACTAGGAGTATGAATGCACAGAGACACAAGGAAAGTATTGGAATTCATGCTTTTTGGAAGTGTGAATTGATAGCAACAAGAAGGATGGTCTTTGGGTATGTGAATGTACAGCAGGGATCTGCAACCTTGGCTCTCCAGCTGTTAAGGAACTACAAGTCCCACAATGCATTTGCCTTTATGAATCATGACAGACTCCTTCATTGCATTGTGGGACTTGTAGTTCCTTAACAGCTGGAGAGCAAGGTTGCAGATCCCTGATGTACAGAGACAAAATGGAAGCACGAGAAGTGTAGATTGCTCAGGAGTATGAATGGAGAGAGACAAGGAGAAAGTGCAGGAATAATTGCACTGTTGGAGTGTGAATGCCCAGAGACAAGAACAAAATATCAAAATGGATGTTTTTTTTGGGCATACAAACGGGCAGAGTGGCAGACGCAAGGGGAAAGAAATGGCTGCTGTTTGGGAGTATGAATAGGCAGAGACAAGGAGAAAGTATAGGACTGATTGTTTAGTAGCATGAATGGGAAAAGACAAGGATAAAAGAATGGAATGGGGGCTGCTTGGGAGTAGGAATGGGAAGAGACAAGAGAAGTGTACTTAAACATTTAGGCCCTTAGCACACAAATTTTACTGAATTTTTCCAGCATTAAAATACCCCCACTGGTGCCTATGGGAATCTGGTGATATATCACGGCAGTTATTTCTCCAGTGATTGCCATCCCAAAAATATACATAAGCATTTGATTATAAAAATGACACATGCAGCTGTCTTTCGGCACAAACATACAGTAGCATAAAAACATAGTATCAAAATATCAAAATTGAGCCCATTGTTGCCAATAGTTTCCCAGTGAAAATACAAGCATGGGTGATTTTCAGATCACGCCAATTCAAAATGCATTTGAAACCATCAAGTGAAAATGATATGCACTGGAGATTCCCATAGGTACCACTGTGAGAAATTCCATGCCTTTTAATGTTTTTGTTTGTTTTTTTGTTTACCATGGAAAGAACATAAGGGCGAAAACACTAAAAACACTTGATTTGCCATGAATTCTCTACCATTTATCTATTATAAATGCTTGACGGTTGGCTAATTCTACGTTTATATAATCTGAGAGGTTTACTTGGGGTGTTACAATTGCATTCCCATTTTTTTTTTTATATTAAGTCTGCTAAGAATGATAAAAGCCTAAACCCAGCCGTAAAACACTTGTTTTGAAAGGTTTGTGATGTTTCATCAAAACAAATCAGGTGTGGATGGTTTTTCATGATGCATTAGTTCAATAGAAAGTAAAATCAATCGCCTTGTTTAATGAATTGATTAAAGTAATGTTCTCTGCTGTTTCAGTTGTCTGCTTTTCAGATGGAATGTATGAAGTGTAAGCTATTATGCCGAGCTTGGATTCCTGTTCAGTTTTTCTTTGTCACTGTGTACAAGAAGAATGAAGTAACAGGTATATGGCCCCCGGATGGGCAACTGGGTGTACAGATAGGTGGCAGGGTTAGGATCAATCAGGAACTAGGGCTAAGTTCCAGGCTACTTTTATTAAGGCAGAAAGAGCATTCAGGCCACATTCCGTTGATTTCTTTTGGTTATCAATGAGAGTTGTGAATGGGGATTGCTAGGTAAACTAACTTATCCACAGCTGCAGGCTGAATCCTGTAATTTGGGGAGCATATGTCTATAATTAGTATGACTATTTTTGAGACATATTTGACTTGAGCATGGGCCCCACAAAGTGACAGTTGGTTACCAGTCTCACTTGCCTACCTGGGTTTTGACATCAGGCATATAAGGAAGCTCGGAAACGTGTGTGGTGGTTACTTTTGGCAGGCATTCATTAAGTGAGTACCTTTGGGTTAATTTGTCATTTGCATATGTACATGTACCTCCCTGTTAATTAAACGCTGTGGTTACTTGAGGGAGGCTGACAAACAAGAGGGTGGTCATGAAGATTTTGGTATTACTCCTGCCATCTTCTTGAGAGAAGAGCTGGCCTATGAGCTATAGAAAATGCAAAAAAGCCTCTCTCTTAAAAGCCGCAAGCGGGGGAGGATTAATCTCCTGGAACCAAATCTGGGGTCTAGGTTGTCTCTCCTCTTTGAAAGCTAATGGCGGGGGAGGACTAAGCCGAATGGATGAAACCAATGCCCAGGTCGGGAGACCTTTATTTCAGGTAATGCTCTCATGCCGGGAGGCTTTAGCATTTGATATTATGACCAGAGGTAAATAGTTAGGGACCGCCATATGGGTTTTACCTTGATTTGGTGTGGTGGCTTATCAATCTTATGATCATAATTTTGTAACTAAAAAACCCTGTCTTTGTACACATGCAACTGTATAGATTACTTATATGACAGGGGACCAGGGAATGTGCATTGATCAATCTCTCCTCTATTTCCCCTATGTCTATGAGCTATAGCACTTGTGTAGAGGAAATATTTGTATTTGCTTGCAGTGTACTTTTTTAGGAAGATACACTGGAGCTTTCATGGGAACTAATACAATATTGGGACCTGTTATCCAGAATGCCTGGGACCTGGGGTTTTCTGGATAACTGATCTTTCCCGTAATTCGGATCTTCATACCTTAAGTCTACTAGAAAATCATGTAAATATTAAATAAACCCAATAGGCTGGTTTTGCTCCCAAAAAGGATTAATTATATTGTAGTTGATATAAAATACAAGCTACTGTTTTATTATTACAGAGAAAAAATTTGGATTATTTCATTATAATGGAGTCTATGGGAGACGGTCTGTAATTTGGAGCTTTCTGGATAATGGGTTTCTGGATAATGGATCCCATACCTGTACAAGAGGTCCTCTGCACGCAACCCATTATCAATATATTAAGGACACTGAAATATTTTTTGCCTTAAGCTACTAATGCCTTCCCCTTTAAACAAAATGGGGATTGTTTGTCCATATATTTCAATATATTTTAACTGGCCAACTATATCAAAGTCATCCCATATCTGGCCAGTCCTACTCTCAATTTGCATCTGATTCATTAAGAATTCTATTGCTTCATTATACATTTTACAAAGGGACTAAGTTTTACCTGCAACTTACTTGCTGCTTTCAAAGTAAAACTCCCAAACTTGGTTGCCCTTTTATTAGACACCAGTGGGATCACCTGACTTTAGCTGGAAGGGGTGGGAGCTACAACAAGGAGCTGGTCACTGCTCCTATAATGAACTATAACAAAGAAGGGGAAGTTGTGCTCACCACCAATTTTTAAAACTATTACGAAAAAAGCAGTTCCATGGTGCTGTACTGGCTCTTTGAAAGCACATGACCAGACACAATGACTTGAGATGGCGCCTACACACCAGTATTAAAACTAAAAAAAAATACACTTGTTGGGTTAGGAATTATATTTTATACAGGTAGTCATGGTAAAATTAATTATTTGCTGTATCAAGAGTGTAATTTAGGACTTAAAAACTACACTATAAAAATCATGACAAAATCCCTTTAAAGGTTAACTACCTCAATCTTATCAGGAAAGTCCATGTTAACCAGGTTTACTTGGCAATGGTGCAGTTCAGCAGGCTTAACAAATGATTGGCTGATGGCATAATAAGGGCCTAAGGCTAAAATAAATTCCAAACATAACTTTGCACCTGAGGCTTTTGAAAAACTACATTGACAAGAAACCACATACTTACTTTGACTGCAGCCCAAGGCAAATATACTAGGTAGCTACATATTCTATAAGGCAACTTACATTTCTATGGCTTGTTGAAAACCCTTTTGGGCAAAAACATAGTTAAGAACCATTGTCATAAGAAAAGAGGAAATAAACTCAATCAATCCTTCCGTGTGAAAATGAACATTAATAAACTAAATAAACTAACCCGTATGCTGATATTGCTCATAAAGCTCATTACAAAACCTACATCAGTCACTAGAACCATTTCTGAAGGACTTTACTAAATGAAAAATGGGAGCTCTCAGAATGTGACTGACAATCAATATCTACTTCGCATTGCTCTCCTTTCATGGGATTAGAAATAGTACAATACAAGTAATTAAAAGCAAGTCAAATGTCAGAATCTTGTAATCTCCATGTGATTCCATGAGGCTGCCGTCTTGTGACTCATCATCACAATGTTCTCTGATGCTGTGGAAATGGGTTTTGTTCTAGTGAGAGAAACCAGTAAAGTCAATCAAGTAATGAAGACTGAATTAAACCACTGTATATACCAGGAACCTGCAGTCATAGCTGTGGTTAATATTATAACTCCCAGCACTCTCTGCTCCTGACGGAGGAAATAGAGAGAAGAAGCTTTATGATGTAATTAAGATCAAAAGTATTTGTATAGTTATCTCATGGTCATCAAGACCAGCTTAGAAAGTATGGTGACAGCATGGGAAGCAGAGGCCATTTAAAATAATTATAGGTGAATGCTTTCTACCTTTAGTTTAAGTTTCTTGGTTGCTATTGAGAATGGGCATAAGCAGCTATTCTCATAAGAGACTTATAACCATGTCTTGCAAGCTCTAGTAAGTTTTAGGAAAGGGCATTAAAAATGTTTGGAATACGGCCATGGAGATGATGTTGTCGTAGCATCATAAACATAGACTTATATTTGGCTTTCCTTAGAGAAGTATCAGTACAGGTCTTACTACGGTGAGCATGAGGTTGCAAAGCCTCTCGTAACAACTAGAGCCCAACTAAAAAGAATAAAGATTATTTGGCTAGTTATTATGCATTGATTGGGGAACTAATAATAGACACAGTCTTCATCCCAATGTAGCATTTAGTAACAGTGCTATGATGTTATCATGTCATCCAAGAGGAGACACACTTTTCTTGGGGCACCATCTTTAGCAAAGAGCACAATCAGGTTACCAGGCAGGGATCCCTGTCCTTATTGTTTTTATAATCAGCAGGCAGGATTGAATCCCAGGGATGAAGTTTGAAAACAACTGATTCAAGATCAGCATTCCAACTATGGATTTAGAATAAAAGAACTCTTCTGAAGTGGACTGATGAAGTGTTATGGCTGGGCAACAAGGGTCAACCATTGAATCTACATGTAAACAAACTATGTCTAGAACTCATGAATTAGGCAAATGTTCAAGCCATTAATAGCCCTTAATGCTCAAGTGATTAGTCCATAGAAGAAATGGATCCGGCAGAAAAATCACCTAGAATGCAAGAAAAGCACCACTCTCAGATACAAACACAAAATAAAGACGTCATTTGAAAACCAACAACCAAGAATTGAAGAAACATTATTTTTAATGAAAAGTAAAGTATAAGGAAGGCCCTGCTTGTTGGGGGTTAAAATGTTTCCAGCCAGCAGGTTATCCATTTCTCCAGTAATGCACATTGCAATTATGCAGTTGCAACTACCCCAGGGAAAAGGCTGACCAAGAAGAGAATTATGTGAGGCTACAGGGGCAATATATTCTAAGCTAGTTCTTTTTCAGGATTTAGCTGCTATTTGCATCTAAGACAGGTTCTCCCGGAGTTATACATTACCTCAAAGGGTTCTCATTTGTAGAAACCACTAAGACAGACTCCTGCAGTAATGGTAATATCTTTCTGTTGGGTTGATGATCATTTGGGGTGCAATTTATCAAATGTAAGAAAGGGAAGCTAACTTTGGCAATTGGAACTGATGCTGATTGGAACGTGGGCTGCTTCAGATGGAAGGGGGGTAAGCTTAAATGCATTATGGTTGTCATTTGCTTTAGTAGCTAAGAAAGTGGAAACGAATACCTACAGTCTTTCATCAGTCACTTAAGTTCTGCATCAAATGTGATGCCAGTTGGGAGGACATTAGCAGCCCTATCAGCAGCAGTTTAATATCCTTCCCTAGTATCATCCTTGATGTAACGTTTATGTGATGAATGATCGGGATTTGTTTTGAGCATTCTGTAATGACCACTCCTGCCGGTAATCAGAATCTATAAAGAATAGATAAGTGCAAATCTATACTGACAAAGCTACTTCTATTACGATTGGCTTTTACTGGAACTGCCATTGAGGGATGAATAACTAGTATTCAATGCCCAATTTTAGTTGCAAAGGGATCATGAGGGCCATAAGTCAATGAAGCCTGGGATGACAGTTATAAATGAAAACAAAACAATGTTTTGCACAACCATGACGTATCCAAATCTAGCTGGACTGCAACAAGTTGACCAACTCCTTCCCATTCAGCAACACATGTGAGACAAAAAAATGGAAACTGATTGAAGAAGGCAACAGCTTTAATAAATGTTATCCCAGGCTTCATTCCCAGGCAATCAGGTGGGAAAGGGCAAGCAGGCAATTGAATTCTGTTCAACTCCACTGCAGCCTCCAAGAAGTCTGGTCACTGTAGTCTATCCTTTCTTACTCCATCATACCAGCTTCCCTGCACCTTGCACCAGCCATTCAGTGGTGCTACTGTCAACATATAACATTTTAATTTATGTTAGAAACTGTAGTAGAACAATAATTATTATTAAAGCAACAGTGGTTGGTTATAATGAACACCCTGTCTTCTCTGTTAAGCCTGGCTAGGTGGTATGTGCTTTCAACTGTGCAGGACATCTACCTAGTGCAATCCACCACAGCAGAGTAATTACAACTTAGCTTCAAAATTCTGTATAATGTTACTGCACCTTTATTATGCTGGACCCCCTATAACATTTCTAGTGTGCTAGAATCCAAAACAAAAAAAGAGAAGCATTGTGCCAAATGAAAAGATAAAAAAGAAGGTTATGTGTAATTATTTAAACAGCAAAATTGCCACATTTAAACTAATGGTCTTGAATTGGAAGAGTTCATTTCAATTTCTATTTAGCTGATTAAAAGATGAAATTAGCAACGAGTCACATTTTTATCAGTTCAGGAAAGTAATTATCTGAGCTTTTCAAAAACCCAGTCATGTGGTTATTGTAAGGTCTATGGAATGGGGCCTTGCTCAGCTGTGTACTGAAAGGATTGATTATTGTGTGGTCCCTGGTAATCCCAAGATTAAGATGGTTGGAGCAAGTCAATTTAAAACCACCGGAGCATTGTATGTGAAATTTAAACTATATTCAGAGGAAAATATTATAAATCCTTTGGGAACTTAGTCGTCAGACTTTTTTGAGCTTGAGTTAGGTGATGAAGGCCAAAAGTAATTGGGTCTACTCAACTGATATTGGACTAGACACATTCAATTTGAGAATTCCAAAATGTCTATGAAAAACTATATTATGTGCTAAAGAGGACAAATTCAGTTCAATATATTTAATAGCTCGGAGAGAACTGTTACAGTGGATAATTACAATTGCTGGTTTTCACTGGGTGTTGAGGGTTAGGAGAACATAAATGGTCACAACCTCAGGCAGATATATGAGCACACATAGTGAGAGTAAAATTAAAATATACAATTTAGCAATACTTTAGGGTAAGATGGGCATTTTGTACAGGTACAGTTTTCAACCAATTTTATGCTGAGCAGGGAATAAGTTATTGCTACTGTATATTATCTACATGTTAATGTATATACAGTATGTAATTGAGCAGTAGCTGCAACAACTGGAAGCAGCAATAAAAAAGGGAAATTGCGGAATAAAAAAAAAAACTTGGGGAAAAAATGGAAATCTTGGTAAAATTTCAGGGTTTAAAGGAACAGTAACAAGAAAAACTGAAAGTGTTTTAAAGTAATAAAAATATAATGTATTGTTGCCCTGCACTGGTAAAACTGGTGTGTTTGCTTCAGAAAAACTACTATTAATTGTTTATATAAATAAGCTGCTGTGTCGCAAAGAAGGCAACCATTCAAAGGACAATTGGTTCAGGTTACAAAACAGATAGCAGATAAGCGCTCTAGAACATAATGATGTTATCTGTTAACTACTATTTAACCTGTGCCATATAGCCTTTTTCCAATTTCCACCATTGCAACACAGAAGCTTGTTTATATAAACTATAGTAGTGTTTCTGAAGCAAGCACATCAGTTTTTCCAGTGCAGAACAACAATACATTATATTTTATTACTTTAAAACACTTTCATGGGGGGCGGAGCTTGACGCCATGCTGAGAGGAAGTACAAGCTAGAGGCTCCTGCAGCACTTCTAGAACATAAGTGATTTGGGGTCCATTAGCACATAACAAATCTTTTATACAATCAGCCCACCCTAAACTGACATTGTGGACTACCGATATGGCAAATTCCAAACAGCAGATGGCTCAAAAAGAAGTAGGAAA
The DNA here is from genome assembly GCA_024363595.1 of Xenopus borealis. Lineage (NCBI taxonomy): Eukaryota > Metazoa > Chordata > Amphibia > Anura > Pipidae > Xenopus > Xenopus borealis. The sequence goes on from CM044439.1 coordinate 155,635,543, forward strand.
CTTCTTCGAGAAGCACCCATCTGAGATCAGCAAAATCCAAGATGGTGCCAAATACTAATTATTGGCACATACTAATTTACAGCATCTGTAGTTCTATCAGCGCACACTGAAGATCTTGAAAATAGATCATGACTCGATAATATTCGTATCCGTAATATGCCTGAGACCTACACAGATTTGCAGCAACTGTTGGAATTACTTTTCTCCAAGCTCCTACCAGAATATAGCCCAGACTTACTGTACTACTGATTGATAGAACACACAGATCCCTTCACAGCAAGCCTAGACTCGATGAGCTACCTCGGGACTACATTACTTTGAAACTAAGGAAGACCTCTTTAAGTCCGCCAGAGACCATGATGCAGTGGAAATTGATGGTAAACCAATATTAATCTACCCTGATCTGGCTCCAACTACTTTGCAAAAAAGAAGGGAGTTACGCCCAGTTACCTCAGCACTATAGTGATCAGTGATGAAGAATGGAGTAGTACACTCAATCACAGATCCACTGGAAGGCTCTCAGCTGCTATCTAGATTGGGCTTTGAAGTTCAACCAACACCACTTTCATAACCCAAAAAAGAAACGTCACCACTACAACCCATTTGGGATAAGAAAACCAACAAGCAAAGACAAGCTGCACCTGCTGCATGTGAAGGCCGCACTAGAATCCCTAGGATCACTTGAGTCTACTTCTCACTGGATATGCCTTCTCCTTTAAGGAATTTGACATGTGTATATGTTGATAGTTTTCAAAATTCCACATTTTATACCTCTGTTTCTGAGGTGCTGAGCCGAATCGCTTTTGGCTTTTTGGCACTCTCTTACCCCTCCTAAGATCATGTTTCTGATCTTTTTGTTAATCTTTTGTTCTGACCCTCCTGGGACAGGTTGCCCAGGCAACTGTAATCAGACTTTTTGGTTCTATTTTTCATAGTTTTACCAAATTATCATCTTTATTATGGCTTTTTATTTTTTCAGTTTTTTTTCCTTAAGCCGATGCTGATTTTTTTTTCCAACACTGTACTATTTGTTCACAGAACTCTAGAACTTAAACAAACAACGGATGAATATCTTAGTTATAAAGAAAATAACTTTGAGGAATGTTGCTGGACACCAAATACCCAATTTAGATTATTCTGCGTTCATATCAGGCTATTTCAAAGCATGCAATATTTACTATACTATAGAAATAGGTCATATGTGATATTACTGTATATTACTTATGTTACATTACTGCATATAACAACTTATACAACATGGGGACCAAAATTACTATAGTTACACATAGAGGCAAATTTACTAAATTCACATCTATTCACATGAATGATTCAAAATTTAAAATTTAAAAAAAAATTCAAATTCGGATTTCAAATATGAAAATTAGGTAAATTCGACCAGTGAATTCAGTAAATTCGATCGAATCGAATGATTCAAATAATTCGAATAGAAATCTATTCGAATATTCGAATACTTGACTATTGAATCACTTTCCCTTTAAATTTTTATTTGACTTCCTTGTTCGCCAGTTTTAATCTGCCCAAGTGGCTTTGCCGAATTTTGATTGAATTATAAAAATTCAATCGAATGGTTAAAATCGTTCGAATCGATCAATTCAAATAATTTGATCGTTCAATCGAATTTTTATAATTCGATCAGTCGACCAATTGAATTGCGGTAAAATCCTTCGAATTCGAAGGATTTTAATTCCCTAACTATTCCCATGGTCGAATTTCGATTTTTTTTTTTATTCGAAATTCGGCAAATAGTAAATCTGCCCCATAATGTTAAGGGCCTAAATTCCCCCACTAAAAGGAAAATAGCTGCCTCATTTTACTTAAGATCTCAAGCCAACATAGTTGCTCTGCAGGAAACACACTGGGCTACGAAAGGCCATACACCCTATTTGCATAAATCCTATCCACAAATTTTTGCTACAACTTATGAATCAAAAAAGCAAGGAGTGGCTGTGGCGTTCTGTCCCTATGTTGTATTTGTTATTACAAGGTACTATCACAATTATGAATATTTATGCACCCCTGATGGTTTACATAAGTTTTTTTTCAAAATTTTTCTCTCTATTATCAAAACATGCTCAGGGAACTCTAATACATGTAGTTTAATTACTTTATTCCCAGCTTATAGAGACTCCGTCTCCAGTCACACATAAAAACATTATTGCCTGTGAAACAGACTTAGGTTCCTCTATTTCAAAAGAAACTTGGTCCAAAATATGGAACTCTATTAGAAAACTTTCCCCCAATGTGGGAGTAAGGGAAACAGCCTATAAAGTGTTGTTTCGTTGGTACCTTACACCCAATTGCAAACATGCTATTGACCCATTTTTTTCTCCTACGTGTTTCAGGGGATGTTCAACTGGAGGAGACTACCTTCATTCCTGGTGGCATTTCCCCACTGTATCAACTTTATGGACTGAAGTGTATTGTATGGCCTGTAAAATCATAGGGGTAACCATTGAACCTTGAATAGAGACAACATTTTTATCTTTACTTTATCCTAAATTAGCTTTACATCTACGTAAACTGGTTTCTCAGATATTAGTGATGGGCGAATTTATTCGCCAGGGGCGAATTCCCGCGATTCGCCGCTGGCGAATAAATTCGCGAAACTGACAAAAAAATTCGCCGCGCAAAAACGAGTCGCGCGTCGTTTTTGACACGACGCACCGCGCGCCGAAAATGACGTGATGCGACGCGCGTCAAAAACGACGCGCAACTCGTTTCGCGAATCGGCAAAAATTTTTTCGGCGAAGCGAAATGCGGCCGTTTCGCCCATCACTAATTAGCAGCTACAGTACATGCTGGGTTATAGTCCTTAATTGGCTGGCTCCTTTCCATTTCACCTGTGGTCAATAGACTAAGGGGCAGATTTATCAAATTCACAAGAATGATTCGAAATTTGATCGAATTTTCAAAAAGATTAAAATTTTCGAATATTTTTTAAGGCCACGTCGAATCGAATGAATTCTAATAAAAATCTATTTGAATATTTCAATATTCGACAGTCGAATTACTTGTCCTTGAATTTTTTATTCGACCGCCTAGTTCGCCAGATTAAACCTGCTGAATTGGTTTTAATTATTTTTGATCGAATAAAAAAAGTTGATCAAATGGTTAAAATCGTTCGAATCGTTTGAACGAATATTTACTATTCGATCGTTGCATCGATCGAATTGCAGTAAAATCCTTCAAATTCGATTATCGAATTCCCTTAAAATTCGATGGTCCAATTCGAGGGTTTTTTAATTTTAATTCGACCTTTGAGAAAGTGGGTAAAGTGCAAGCCTATTTTGACAGGTGGGTTTCAGTGGGGAGGTTTCAAGTATAGAAAGAAACATTAAAATAAAGGAAAACTTAGCCATACCCACAAGTTTTTCTTACAGACTTTTTTCTACTGGTGTTTTGCACTGTCCTCTATGCTCCCCCAAAAATGTTGATCACTTCTGGACATCCACTGAGGTCTACTTCCTGTTCTGGGCAGCTTGATAAAAGGACACATAGCCTGAAACGTTGCTGTAATGCCCTAGTGTGTAATAAAGGCATTTTAAATAAATACTACTTCTGGTGTTGTTCTGTCTATCCTGCATATGGTGTCTCAATGGGAAGTGGCCATTGGAGAACAGGCACTGCTCTAAGAAGGCTTTATAATTGTTGTAATGACTACTGTTTCCAAAGTATCAGATATCCTTATCTAGTGGCAGCTTGCTCTAAGGACATACAGACATTTGTATGGTTGTAGAGCAGTCAGCTTCTATACCAGCTGTATAGGTGCCGCCTCACTCTGACTGGACACATGCTTAATACCCAATCTGAATGGCTAATTAATAATTTTGTAACCGTCATCGGTCAAAGTCAGTTTGGAGAGAACTCTTCATGCATTTATTATTTGTGGTTCAGTATCAATTTACGCTATTGCAAATCAAGTTATTGCATTTGAGCACTCTGGTATGTGTTCACATATGGCATTTCCACATCTTCTTGATGACAATGATGATACGGCAATTCCAGATCTATCATGCATTGAGAAGTACATTATTTGAGTTACTGAAAAATGCAATAATTAGCAGCAGGTGGTGCTGGTCATTGTTAGCTACAGAAGGTTCCCAAACTGTGGGGCTGGCTCATCTAGGGTGCTTCAAACAGTTGAACAGTAAAGCCTCACCTGAAATCCAATTATAATAATATCTATAAAAATGTTTCAATATTGTCTTGTCTATGCCTTCAGGTATAGAATAGTGACTGTTATCAATTACCATATTATCAGTTAAGGAGGAACATGAACACATTTTTTGAATGAAAATTGGTGCCTAAATCAAAAAATTAGGGAGTTTGAATTTTTAAAATTGCCCTGTGTACCATTGACTTAACATGTGTTTTATTTTAGGCCTGCACCTGAGTCTTCAACCCCTAGAATATCGGATAACTGCATGGAACCAGCAAAAAGAAAAGTTTTCTGCTGGTGTTATTGTTACAGGGCAGCCTAATTAGAACATTTTTAAAGCACACAGTTTTACTTTCTTATCCACAACTTTAGGTATTTTGCTGCTTCAGCAATAGGTATAGCAATTGTGTTGAAGGAACAAAAAAAAAATCTATGTACAATCACAATCTATTTACTTTCCCAGGCTGAACCTGAACATCAAAGTGGCATCAGGATATTACACATCTTTAGCGTTCATTGAGATGTAATTATTGCTGCATCTCCTGTTGGGCTGGACATTTACAGAAGGATTAAATCCAGATAAATGATCTTGGCGAGAATTTCCCTGCCTGATCAGTTAGGAGCTGGCCAAGGAGCAGAGCCAAGTTTGGAAATGTATACAGTTTGCCTTTTTGTAGTCTAGAAACCTCATTGACTGCTAGAAAATGCATTAATTGATTTAAATCTAAATAAATAAAAGTGAGACAAGAAAATACTTTTTCTCAAACAAGCAAAGCAGGAAATAGGAGTACCTGGCTCATTTGCTGCAATTCCTAGTGAACAACCAAAAGGTAATGATGTGCCAGCAGAGGTTCATCTTCAACTGTTGATCACACCTGTAACGTCTAATATAGCTGTTCAGCATTCAGTAGAAGGTGGGAACAGATATTCGAATTTTATTTTTCCACAAATTGAATTTTTTCTATAAAATAGTTTTTTATTTGTTTAAAAAGCGAAACATTCTAGATTTATGAAGTATAAAAACCTAGAAAAAAAACAAATACAAAACTTAAAGAACTAAAAACTTTAAGGTCCAATAGAAGCCAATGGGAGCTGTTCTGATCCTACTTTTTTTTTTAGCCATTCAGAATTTTAGAGGTTTTCAAAAAAAATGTTTTTACTAGTAATTGACCAAATACCTAACATTTTTCAAGGTGTTTATATTGTTATTGTATCAATTGTTTTTTTTTTTGTATTGAAGTATTGAAGAGTTTAGAGAAATAAAGTTTATCCATAGTTTTAGAGAAAACTCTAAAACCACTAAAATTAGAATGTTGATAAATGACTGATGTACTAAAAATAATAAAAAATATACTGCATTTTACAGATCACTTCATTTAAAATGGCCCAGATACAGATAAAGCTATTTAAAGAAACTAAAGTAGAGGAAACTTGGGGGCAGATTTATTATTGGTCGAATTCGAGGGTTAACCCTTGAATTCGACCAATTGAATTGTGCAAGAATTTTAAGCCTTGAAAATTCAATCAAATTTCGAATCATTCATGTGAATTTAGTAAATCTGCCCCTTAGTGCCTTAGTGTACTTATTTAAGTAATTTACTGCATCTTTGAACTTTGTACATTTGCGATGATGGTGGAAATTCAAATACAACTTCAAAAGTTTCTATCAAAGGTGGAGGGAATTCAAGGAAGTTGTCAATTTAAGAATATAAATTTACATGACGTTTACAAAATTCTACTGAAATTCTATTTCAGCTTCAAACATTTTGACAAAATTATCAACAGGTATTCAAATACAGACAAGTTCTCTGATCTTGCCCGGAAAAAAAGCATTAAAGCCTCCCAAAGGAAATAAGGAACTTTTGCAGGGTCTAAGCTTTTTCAGGGACATTTTGGTTGGAGAGGATGTTTTTTTTTTTTAACATCATAACCTTTATTGATCATTGGTTACAAAAAAGAAGCAGTACATGTATATTCAATGTTGTATTCTCTGTTAACATTATATGTGCTTACATGTTGTTTATCAAATTGAACAATAACATTTTTTTTTATTGATACATGAGTTTTTTTTCCATACTGGACTTGTTCCAACTTAGTTGTTCATATTTGCATGAAATATATATGTATATTTGAAAAATAAAACAATTAAACCAAACTGAAATCCCGTGGTAAAACCTTTTTGTGTACATAGGTATAGGTAGGTACCAATATTGGAGCTAGTGGATTTTACTTCAAGTGATTGTACATTGAAGGTATGTTATCGTACTATTCCATGTTAGCCGGTTGGCCATGCACCCCATACTTTCTCAAATTTTCCAGGAGATTTCCTTTTTATATAGAGGTATGACATACACTTTATGTACTTCTGCATTGTTTCCATCCATAGTTGATGGGTTGGGGGGTTTGCATTTTTCCACTTTAGAGTTAGACATTTACGTGCTTGGAATAGGCTATTCCGTACCACAATCGATTGGTGTTTATTAAATTGGGATTCATCGCATGCCCCTAGTATTGCCAGTTCTGGGGTTGGAGCGATAGGTATACCCAACAAATCCGCTATGGTGGTGAATATTTCCTTCCAGTATCTATGTATTTTCCTACATTCCCATATCATATGCATAAGTGTTCCCAAGTCAGATCTACATCTGGTGCAAATAGGGGGTATTTGGGGATTTATTCTATGGAGACGTACTGGGGTAAAGTATGCTCTGTGAAGGATGTATCTCTGGATCATCCTGTGGTCTGCATTGGGGGATATATACCCAGGGGCCTCCAAGGCATCTAGCCATTCCTCGTCTGTGAGTGAGGGAATATCGGTCTGCCATATCTTAAACAAGTTTGCATTGGCTTTGTCATATTTGCTAGATCTCAGGACCTTATATATATTTGACACCAGGTGTTGGTTGTCCTGTAGTTCTAGTATCCTGCAGTATGGTGGTTTCCATATTTTAAAGGGGTTAGTTAGATATGCGGAGAGGATGTTTATGTTTATTATAAAAAGTTGTATTAAAATAAAATATTTTCATTGAAGTAGATTTTTTTAAATAGGCAACGTTTGAAAAAAATGAAAAACAAAATTCATAAAACTTGGATACCTTATAAACAAGCTTCTAAAAACCAGTAGTTTAAATTGTTATATTAGCAGTAAAAACACAAACGTATGTATGTTTGTATAACAAAATGTAGAGAAATATTACTTTAGTAATCCTTTAAAGTCTTTTAACTGAAGAGTGGGGATGAGCAAAATAGCTTGCCATTTCACAAATCTTTGGTGAAGCACAACAGGTCAGATTTGCCTGTCACTACTGAAGAATCAAGTAGCAGTGACTGTAATGTCAAAGGGTGGTGCCACAAATAACATACTGAAGAAATCTCCACTAAACAAAAGTCCAGTTGTGGTCTAGAGGCAACTGGAGGAGCAAAGAAGGCAGTTTAGGAGAAAAGGTCATTGTTGCCATCAATGTATTTTTTCCCAAGACCACTATACCAGGTAAAAGAATCAAAGAGGCATACAAAAGCCTCAAAGTCTACAACAATAAACAGAAGCATCAGATGGAAGACTTCATTTTAATATTTTGAAGAATGTATGCAAAGTCAACATAAGTGTCAGCTTGACACATAGTTGTTGAGGTCACACATACACAGATAAGAATATATTTTGCTTCCAGTTACTGTATAACATCTTACAGGACATGATGTTGACTGGTTCCTGAGACAGAATCTTTATTTATTTGTCTCAGTTGTCACCTTTTTGAGCTTTCTCTACATCTCTCCACCGTTCATCATGTATGAAAACCAACTTCACACAAGCCATGTACAGTCATTGTAGGATTGAGCCATGAACATACCTCCTATTATGATGCATTCGTAGAAACTAATTCTACCATTCAATCTGTTTAATACACTGAAACAAAGTGATCACATTTTATATGTAGTCATCCAGAGTCTACAGTAGCTCTGAATTTTACAAATATTCTCAGTCAATTTTTTTCTATAATTTGTTCTTTCTGAAAAATATTATATAGTTACCTCATCAAAAATGTCAAATTCAAAATCTAAACATTCTAAAGTCTATTTACCTTTGCTAAATGTATTAATATTCAAAACTGTATATGAACATTTTCATAACCTACTCTTGTTTATTAAGCTCAAAGTAAAGAAACAGACTGCTGCTTTCATAACCTTCTGACCATATAGATCAAAGGCAGACAATAAATAATGGAAATATATTCTAGAATGCTACAGAGGGATTAAAAGAATGAAAAATAGCAGTAAGCCCATTTTTGTTCCCTGCCAGTTTCAAAAGCAACACAAGAAATCAAAGAGCGGATCCCATGGGAAAGAGAATACGTAATACTAAGGCCAGAGTTATATTTTGCTGTCCCAACACACTACTCAGTCAGATGTTTAGCATATATCCATAAGTTCAATTTTATCCTACTTAGGCCCCACTCCCTGAATATGTCATATATCTATAACGCCCTAGTTATTACACTGAACACAGAAACAAAAAAGAAAAATGTGTAGTTCTATCTTAAGAGTTTGAATTGTGCATCTACATTGTATTAGTTGTGTAAAGCAGGGATGGCTGAAGTGAGGGTACAGTATACTGTATATGATATAGTGATATCTGAATAAGCAATACGGAATACAAACATTTATATCTTGGTGGTGCAGTGGAAATGGGGTTGGCATTACAGGGGTCTTGAGTCAATTCTTGAGATTGCATATTCTCTTTCTATTTGCATTGGTTTCATCCAGGTGACCCAGTTTTCTCTCACACCCCAAACACACTTTTTTTTTTACTTCAAAATTAAAACAAACCCAAAATAAATCTGCATTTGTCATGGGATCTGGGTGCACATCCCCAGACCTGTTAGAGGAGGCAATACTACTACAGTAAGCTAACATCGTTGCAGAACACAGATTTGTCTCAGTCACCTAACCCAACATAATTTCACTGCTACTGCTAAGTGTTGATTCTGCTACATTTTGGTGATTTGGCTGGTTTCTGGTGAAAGAAACCCTCCCATGAGCTTGTGGTAGGAAAATGTGACTCAACTTCCTCCAGGGAAGGGTCACAAACTGCACTGTGAATTTTTGTTCGTGTAAATTATTATATTTCTTTCTCAACTTGAGTGAATACTATTCCAATGTCTCCAGGAGCTGAAATTGAATTTCCTCACTAACCCCAGGCATTCTGAAGGTTATACATTAGAACGGCATTATAGTTAAAAGTTGCAGCTGAACAGTTATAGACTGAGGAGTAGAATTAACAATCGATGCATACCAGAGGTTCCAAACCCTTGGGGCAACAGCGCTATAGGTGAGGGCTGAAAATTGATATAACATACTTACTTCTTGGTTGCTGCTAGCACTATAGCAGGTGACTTTAGTCTTATTATTACTTACAGCAGTGATCCCCAATTAGTGGCTCGTGAGCAACATGTTTTGGAGGCATAAAGGCACCTGTTAACTCTAACAGAGCCTCTGGCAGGAGACCATCACAACTATTATTTGTAATCCCCAAGGAATATTCTATATGCTCATTTGGCTCCCCAACAGTTTCTAATTTTACAAAGTTAAAGAAGGTTGGGGATCCCTGACTTACAGTTAGTGATGGGAAAATCTGTGCCGTTTCACTTCACTGAAAAATTTGCTGATTTTATCGAAAAATTCACAAAATGGCAAAAAATGTGTGAAACGCATTAAAGTCAGTGGTCGTCGAAATAATGAGCGACAACTTTTATATGCATGACTATTTTCTACAACTGCATTAAAGTCAATCGGTGTCCGAATTATTTTTGACGCGTGACAATTCTTTTTGTAGCAGTGGATTTTTCGGCGTCAAGTTTTCGCCACAGTTTGGCGAATGTATAAGCAGATGGTGAAATTCACTGTGAATCCATGCCTTGAGAATTTATTCACCCATCACTACTTATAGTGAACCCTAAAGAAATTTTTAGACATTTTACTATTATTTGGTGGCACTGGGGTACATACAGTAAATGTTTGAAAGGGACACAGTACAAAATTTTGTGTATTTTCTAGTGATGCTACTACTGACGACCTTGCCTGCTAGCTGTGATATCTTATCTACATTTGCTTTGATGAGATTACATTTTCGAAGTGGCAAGCCTACCTAGCAGTACAAATGAGTGGGTATAAAAAACCAGGAGGGGCTCCCCTATTGTTAAAGCTCAACCAACATTCAGTAATTAAAAAAAAAAAAAACAAATCTTTATTAGGCAGATTTATTTTATTGGATTGAAATAAAGATATTAACGTGGATTTTGAGTATTATGAAAACATACACAAATAAAATGGCAGCAGCACACAATTTATAAGGGTTTGTGTCAGATGTTTCAACAATTAAATAAGCAATTGAAAAAAATTCTAGATCAGGGGGTCTCAGCTCTAGGCATCGGAGTCCACACATAGTTCAGAGATTTCCTGTGACACCACAAATAAGTTAATCACTACTGACCTAAATCTGGTAAGACAAGAGTTCTTTAAAACCTGGCCTCTGTTGCCAAAACTAATTACCCACTTATCTAGATAATATGTTTTGTTTTGTTAGGAATATTAGGATCTTATGGTCCAGAAGATTTAAGACAGTATAAAGCCTCTTGGAATGGCCCTTGACCAGTTAGGATTTTAGACTTTTTGCCCAGACAAGGGAGAGCAGTCAGGACCTCAGGCCAAACTGGACATCCCTGACTAAAAGATGGCTTTACTAGCTGTTCAACTGGAGCATGTTGAAAGGCAAACACACCTCCATGTAAATAATTAAGGCCAATAAACTTCACATGCAGACTTATCTAAATTGTGTCACCAACTTGTGGCTGTTTAAGCCATAAGCAGTTTCAAGAGGATGAGACCTGCCATTCAGATTAATAGGAACACTAGTGAAACTTTCAGTACTTGTATTGCCCATTAGAATCCAAATTCCTGCTCTATACAATATTCATTATATTGAAGGTTTTCTTAATGCAAAGTGATGAAAGGTCAGCAGCACTTATTTAAACCTGTAGACACCTTTTGAAATCATGTTCTTTCAAAGTTTTTAAAACCAGCGTTTAATACTGGTAAGAGCAGAGGTGAAGGTTCTTAGAGCTGGATGTGTGCCCCTGTAGGTCATCAGTAGGGATCCTGCCTCTGCATGAAAACCGTAGTCATAAAGCTCCTTTGCGATCTCTTCCACATCCCACCGAGTGTCTTCTTGCTTGGACAACAAATGGTTAATCACGTGTGGGTAAAAGACAGTGCTGACACATTTCACAACAAGCTTAGCGTCCAGAAGCAAAGAAAGGATTTCCGCGTCACAGTTCAACTCACTGACCTACAAAAACAAAAAGAGAGAAAGAAAATCTATGTAGAAAACCATAAAAAAGGAAAATTACATGTTCTGGGATTTGAGTACACAGAGTATGTTGCTCAGCTAAAGGAACAAACAATCATATTTGTCATCAAAGCTTCTATTCTTGGCTGCCACTCTAATTTCTTCTGTACAGTAAAAGACTCACTGTTTGGTATCTAACAGAAGAGCAAGAGAATATTGAAAACTATTTCACTGTGCATGCAATGCAGAGCTTCAAACCCCCAACTTACATTCATAAATACAATATTTCCATATTGATTCATCAGGAATTAACCAGATGATGCTAATATTTCAAGGTTTTAAATGCCCTGATATCAGTTTCCCATATCAACCACATTTATGACACAGGGTTACTTTGTCCTCTTACATCTATGAGTCGTATACATTATAACATAAAGGCTTCTAGAAGAGCTTCCCTTGCTTTTCACCTTCCACCAGCATGGCCATCCATGAGCTGTTGGGGCTAAGAAAATATGTCCTTTCTCACACTGGAGTTAAATGTGCAGGTCATGCTCTAGAACACTGAAGAGGAAAGCAGCATAGAGGTGAGGTCCATGTCCCCTCCCTTGATTACATATTTAATGCTACAATTAAGCAAAAGAAAAGCCTTTTTCAACCATACCACAGGATCCCACAAAAGTAAATTCTTGTAGCACAGGGTTTTGTTGTCCAGGTTTCTCTAGTAACAATGAAAGGAAGGAGCCACAAGATATAAGCAGTATCACACCAGTAGACATGTGGTGTTGTTTGCCTTGGCCAGAACCTTCGTCTTGGGGGGCAGATCCCCATATATCTACAGAAGGTAGACACACTGACAAAATAATTATCAGGCTAAAGTAAATTAAGTAACATTTCATTCCAAAAACATGTCCAAAAATAAAGTCTTATGTACTGTAGTTCATACATGTATGAACATGGCCATACATTATAAAATCTTTCCCCAACAGAAATGGTCAATATTGCTTTAAAGAACAAGTAAACCTTTTTTTTTTCTATCTGTAAATTTGCTCTAAACAGCCCCCCAGATTAATGTACCTTAGTCCCTGCTGCAAGTCTGCTCTGGTTTCTGTGTTATCAGCAGCTTGTTTCCCCTTCTTCCTGGTGCAGAGTGAAGCCCCGCCCCTTAGCTTACTGAGCTGACCTTATCTCTTGGACTAGTCCTGGAGATCATTTGCATACTATGACATAGCAGAGAGCAGTGTGTGTAGCAGCTTTTGCTTGGGGAAACTAGCTTACTAATGCACACACTGGCTCCCTCTTCCTCTCTATTGTGGAACAGCAGCAAATGGACAGCTCAGTAAACTAAGGGGCTGGGCTTCACTCTGCACCAGGAAGAAGGGGAAACAAGCTGCTGATAACACAGAAACCAGAGCAGACTTGCAGCAGGGACTAGGGTACATTCATCTGGGGGGCTGTTTAGAGCAAATTTACAGAAAGAAAAAGAAAAACATTTACTTTTCCTTTAATCAGATTGTTTAGCCCCAGGATTGAATAATCAGATTACATCAACCAGAATAGGGCTGTTGGATAAGGACCACATCAATGAGCCTACATGGTCCTCGATCAATTCTGAAAAATGAAACCTGCCTGATGGACATCTGCGCAATTTTTGACCAGATATTAGCCAGGTAGCCGATAGGACTCGAATCGGCAGATAAAATCTCCCCTTGTATGGCCACTTTAAGACTAAGTGCCAGAAGGCACGCAGATTGTAAATTGCACTTTTTGGACATGTTTATCAACCATCCAGGGGTTTAAAAGATGGACTGAAAGAGTAACATGAGAGGGCATGAGAAACAGAGATGGAAAAAGCCTTATAAAACATCTTTAGTATTAAGACCAAGGATATTCATAATGAGGATTTTCTGTTGTAGTTGGACCAGTGCTCATTCCACTATATTTTCTTCTATGTAAATTTAAGGTGTTCCACGATATTATTCAACTATAAACTGTTTTTAAAGAATAAAATAAAGCAGCATTTCCTATACTATGTAAAATGGCTGTGTGCTTCAATCTAATTAACATCTATAAAGTCACCGCCAAACTTTTAATGCAGTTTTAAATATTTTTGTAAACATCTTGAGGGAAAACATTTCTCCTATTTGCACAGTGTATTTAGTCTCATGTTATAGGAAAATGAAAGAAAAAGAAAATAATTAGGGAAATACTTGGTGGCACAGCGCAAGCCTGCAGAACCCCTAGGTGATTTTTAAGTCTTTGCCATTTGCTTTTCACAGCTTCACTGGATGATGTAAGAAAAATAAATAAGTCTCATAATTACCATTTCTCTCCCAAAAAAAGGGATTAATTCTTGCACAAAGTCCTGAGGCTCAGTGATATTAGCTTCTTTTTAATGTACTTTGTTTGCAAATGTTTTGGATGAGCAGTTCTAATAACAGGGAAAGGAGCTTTCACATGTTGATTGCTGTGCTCTGTTTTTTTTTTTATATTTATTCACTATATACCTGCATTCAGCAGAAGTCTAATAATAATGTTTAGATTTAAAATGTGTACTTTTCAAATAAAAAAAAAAATACTTTAAAATGTACTTTATTAATAAAGCAGGCACTTATTGTGTTCCATGAGATGTATACCTATTGGTACTGGTACAAAAATAATAGGCCTCTCTGTCCAATGACAAACATGGCCACTGGACTTTTCATTGGACAATTCAATAAATATTTGCCAAAATGTAATTCATTTTATATTTAATCCTTCTGTCTTTGAGAGATGACTACAATCTATCCAATTTGCACAGGAATTGCTACAACCTTAGCTGTGCTTTTTTTTTTTTTTTTTACCTGTGAGCTACTTTCTAATGTAAAAAGAGTTGGGGAGCAACACAAGCATGAAAATAGTTCCAGGGGTGCCAAATAAGGACTGTGATTGGCTATTTGGTAGCATCTATGTGGACTGTCAGCCTACAGGAAACTCTGTCAGTGCTATTTTTTTCTATACTGAAATATAATCACAAATAGTTTGATACTATATGAACTGTGGCCAGAAGTATATATGAGTTCAAGGGTTCCCATATCGACTGATTTTCATTTATTTATGTATGTACTTATTTATTGTTTTTAATTGCTCACAAATTAGTACACTGGCCAGTAACTGATGAAGTATTGTATTAAATATATGTGTGTGATAAATTAAAGGAGATTCACTTTTATTCCAAAATTGGAAGTCTTGTTGGTTTAAGAAACCAACATGTAGAATTGAAATTTTAAGTGGCATGATTGACAAACAGTTTGGCAGTACATCTGGTTTTATACAACCAAAACTTGCCTTCAAGCCAGAAATTCAAAAATAAGCACCTGCTTTGAGGCCACTGGGAGCAACATCCAAGGGGTTGGTGAGCAACATGTTGCCATTGAACCACTGGTTGGAGATCACTGATATAATCGGATCAAATAATAAAATCTCTTCCATTCCAATTAGAAGAAAGTGGGACTCATTTATAAACTTTGCGCAGGGGAGAATGATTCACAAAGTGAAAATATGTGCCCTGCACCTGGTTATATTTATAAAGCTGAATGAGAGTGTGCAAACAGATTTGCAAATATGTTTTTCACACTGTGAATGTCTAGAATAGCTTTTTAAATATGGCAAAAATCGCAAATTGCGAATATTTGTGTGCACACTCTGATTGTAAATTACGCTTCATCTTTGGTGGCGGAGAAAATAGTCGCAAAACAGGTTCACAAATTGCGAATTTAAGTTACTGTCAATGCTATTTTTGCACACAACAACCTCACAAAGTTCCTGTACTCACGCACAGACCCATCTCACTTGCGAGTCATTTGCGAAATTTAAATCACAATGCAAATTCGCAAAAACAGGAAGGATGGGCACTGCAGTGCAATATTTTAGCGTCCAGGAAAAAGCATGGACAAAACAACCATTTGCAAATAAATATGCGATGCGTGAACTTTATAGATGACCCCCAGTGTGTTCCATATTTATATTCAAAAATGTTTTTTTCAGTGAGAGTTATGAAGTTATGGAATTTTCTCCCTGGAAAATACAAGGTTACTAAAAAAGTTGATCCAGGGAATGGTCCGATTCCCATCTTGACGTCAGGAAGGAATCTTCCCCCCCTCTGAGGCAAATTAGAGAGACTTCAGAGGGTGTTTTGCCTATTTCTTTATCAACTAGCAATTAAGCAGGCATAAATGGTTGAACTAGATGGGTGTCAGTCTATGTTTTATCTAATTTACTATGTTATTATGTTCTTTGCCAAAAGACAGCAGTGGTCATATGGATGACAGTCTGCCATTAGCTTAACTCTCAGTTGTTGATTTTACTAGATGACCCCATGCTTCACGTTCCTGCAATAGTTTTCCAGCTCTTGCTGGAGTATTAAATGTCACAGTGCTACAGAGCACTGAGTTGGTGTTTGGAGATTTATATACTCAGAGAGTCTCTTGAGGAAGCAAGAAACTATAAGTATGCCATTCCGGTTATCTTCTTCAGAAAAATAAAATAGGAAAAGATAAAGCCAAGTTAAATTGCTTTTCCCCAGTTGGCTCCAAAGTTGCATATCCAGTATCTCTTATATCAGCATTGTAGACATTTACCTATAATTTCCTGGGGTATAACATTATGCCCTGTCCTATACATGTAACCAATATTTTAATATTACGCCTCTTTAATCGAAATCTTAATATCGCTGAAAACAAACTGGGCACAAAGCTGTGGTTATAAGTGTAGCAAGAAGTTGCTCTAGATGTATTAAATACACATGCACGTTTGCTATTGTTTGACATCAAATCACAGTTTATTTTCTGCACCATGCAGGTTACTTGCCGACCTGCAAAGCCACTGTTTCACCGATGTTTATGCCATGTGACCAGCTAGCTTTATAAACCTCTGATTTGAGTGATGTTATATTGGTGCAGGTGGGACAACCCTAAAGTTGTGTATTTCAGGCGTGGCTTGGCCATGCCTAATAACTATTTTACCCATGGCTATACTCACCATCATGCTCTGTTTTTGTGGTGTACTTGGCTGTGCCTTTAAGACTTTAACATTCATCTGAGTGAAAATTACTGTGGACAGGAGACCAGACTGTGAAAGCTAGTATAGGGGTGAGTGGGGGAAAAACATGGTGACTGCAGAACAATCCTTAGCCAACATATTTATAAAATATAAATCAGGACTTTTACATTTTCTAGGGGGACCAGAAAAAAAAATGGTGTAAAATCCAGGAAAACATAAAATCAGGGAAATGTTTTCTGTACAATATATAGGTGGGACCACAAAACAACAATGTAAAATGAGGGAAAAAATCAGGGGATGTAAAATGAGGGTTCTACTGTATGTCTATGATGGAAATGGTTAGGTGTACTGCAGTTGAAACGGCTAATGCTAATTTTCTCCAAAAAGCCAAACTGTCTCCTTTAAAGATTTGCTGGCATCTGAAAAACCTTTAAAGGATGAGTAAAACTGACAAATGTACATGTTTTGTAACTATAGCACTGGTGCCATCCCACCCTACAAGAGCACACAGAAAGATTAATGTGGCTCCTGATACAATTGACCCTAATGTGTGTGAATGTCATTGGGACTTTAGATTGTAAGCTCCACTGCAGCAGGCACTGATGTGAATGAAATATAATCTCTGTACAGTGCTGTTGAATGTGTCAGCACTTTATAAATAAAGGATAATAATAACAATAATAATATTTAAGCTGAAATTGTGCTATAGGGCACCCATTTCCGTAACAGAAAAGCTCTGTAGAATACAATGGATTTTGTCCTTACACAAGAAGTTAAGGGGACAAATGGCCCACTGACCCTCATGCGTGTGAATGTGATTGGGACTTTGGATTGTAAGCTCCACTGCAACAGGGACTGATGTGAATGAAATGTAATTTCTGTGCAGTACTGCTGAATGTGTCAGTGCTACATATATAATGGAGAATAATAATAATACAAATATTCATAGCTGATATAAGTAAGTTGTTTTGTTGCCAACTGGAATACAGGGCACCAATTTCCATAACAGATAAGCTCTGTGGAAGACAATGGGTTTTATTCTTACACAAGAAGAAAAGGTGACAAATGGCACTCGTGGCTCTCTAGAAAACTAAAGAATGAAAACATTTATCATATAAAATAAGACTTCTATTGCAGGTGCTGAAAAAGCACATGTACTAAAACAAAATTTTTGTGGGGGGGGGGGTCAAATTGCAGTTTTTTTACCCAGCATTCTAAAATAACATTCTAGCATGGACCAGTAATTTGAACATTATATTGCCGCATTTGAATTCTAATAAAAACAATCACTTTACGAATTCCCATGTGCACAATTAAACTAAGGTCAATTTCAGATATTTCTTCCCCTGACTTTTATTTGTTGTTTTAGAATAAATAACCATTCTTCTTATTACAACTAGTTTATTTAATACAAAACAAATGCAAACAGAAACATCCCATGTGCCATAAACCTCCCCTCTAACGGCAGATAATTCTTGGCAAATATTTCCCCTTTAATACTAATTAAAAAAGAAAATGGGAAAAATGAATTCACACAGTTTAAAATTAAAACTTATTCTACATTAATCTTTCACAAAATGCTCTCTTTTAATAGCCTTAATATCAGATCTGATTCCCCAAATGGTTATGGGTAAAACTTTCACTGAAATGACATTTGGAACTACGATGTGAGCCTTTGATCCATGTCTGTCTTTCCTAAAGGGGAAGAGCCATCGGAACAGTGTCTAATGAATTAGATTCCGTAACATTTCCTTCTTAGAAGACTGAATAATTTCCTCCTTATTTGAAGGGAACGTTAACATTTCCCAGTGCACTAATATAAAATATAGAATTGAGGCAGTATGTGAGAACCCATTGTGTACAACAGATTCACACTGCTGTGTTTTGGGAAGGAAAAACTGACTGTATTGAATAACGTTGCAATAAATGATCTTTACAATTTACTAAATGGTAAAATAAAGAAAGCATTTTAATTAACCAGGTGCAACCTATTCAAATAACTCTTTTCTTCAAACATATGTATTTTTTTTCTCATTTGAAGACCATCATTGAACAACTGATGCTTTATGAAAGGAAACAACTGCAAGTTCCTGCTGGATACAATGAAGGAAAATTCCAGCACCTACCCTGTACTGGGGGCTTGCAAGTATGACCCTGCAACATGTCCCAAAGATTCTGTCCCTAGGGGCACACCATCAGTGTTTTGGGGAAATGGCCTAAATCTCTTTGCCAATGTATCTACTAGAAAACAGTTCCACGTCTAGTGCCATTCAAGCCGATGAACCAGTATTTTCTGAGAAAAAGTAACTGGATCTAAATTTAAATATAGTGAATTTGGGTTTATACTATATATATATATATATATATATATATATATATATATATATATATACACAACTACAACAAAAAGGTCCGCTCTCAGGACTTATAAAAATCATAATATTTATTATAAATGACTAACGTTTCGGCTAGGTCCCTAGCCTTTCTCAAAATAACAAACTGAACATTAAACCGCCTTAAATATACACTGTGGCGGGAACAAACAGCTGGGAAAAGTCACTTGATCAGTAATTCAATTGCTATTAGTACATTCACTTTAAATAATCTAAAATCCACATAGAATCCAAAACTAGACAATTTATATCCCCTATTTCATTACAGTTACGGTTAAAACCAAGACATACATAACCAATGATGTTTAGCTATTTAGTTACTTTAACATGAAACAAATTAAAAAATAAGGTTACAATAATGTCCAAAACTTAGAGTATATTTGGCACTATGCCTCAATTTACCAAACTATCGTGGCCCAATGCATCCATAGTTAATATAATCCTATTATAAAAGTTCTATGTCACCATTCTTTGGGAACTCTCTATATAACAAGGTATCAATGATTAGACTATTAAATATCCTTGCTTTAACACACCTGTTTCTATTTTGCTCTCTGGAGAAAAGAAACAACTCTGTTAGTTAATGGGTCTTAAACATATCATCAGACAAACTGTGTACAGGGAGATATATTGGATCTATTTATAAAACCTATAGCATGCAATGTGATCTCATAGGGACCAGACATAGGTTTGGAACCCTTAATTTGTAAATTGTAATATTTACGTGTGGATGGTGTGGGAGTGTGTCCCGCCTATAAATCTTTAATACTATAGATATCACCCCACTTCTATGAATAAATGTGCAATAGCCCCATATGTGTAAATTAAAATAACCCGTGTCAATGTTGAAAGGAAACAAATTGCCCATATATCAGACTTGTACAGTGAGTTCTGATGTCATTTGTCACATGACTCACTGAAACTTGTGTATTATAATAAATAAAGTACCCACAGTTGCAAAATATGAGGATATTAGAAGTTACCTTGGCATTCCATGACCTGTATTAAAACAAACGGCCCTTGGACTTATGCCTTGGGCATAGAGGCGGGGCAGATCATTACTTTCACTTTCCATTCAGCACTTCCTAGATGTCACTGCTCTCCACACATTCCCCCAGTTCTCTTAACCATTTAATTGTGTAGCCAGGACATGGGGATAAACATTGGGTCCCCCATTCTGGTGCACAAATAAGATTCTGAGAAGATACAAGGCTTGTCTTAATAACAGTGTCCACAAAATGGCTCCTGCCTGCTTGCTATAATTATGAATTCCCAGACTGAAGAAAACAAGATTAAAGTAATTTATATAATGTAACTACTGTTAATTTTGCTTGACTAATGTGATCAAATATGATTTTGAATATTTTTTGGGGTGACGGATCCAAATAGACAGGTCATACTCAAAGGAGTTACTCTATACATGACACTAAACCAAAAAAGAATCTCCCTCTTCATCCACAGCAATACTATATAAACAAATTTACTTCCTATCCACACATTTCCTGAATTTTAGTATTTCCCTTGTTTATCTCAGCTCTCTAATCCCATTATATATATGCAGTGTTTGATGTTCTACTACACTGACCACAGTCCAGAAATTTACATCATGATGCATCGGTCTCAAAGCCATTACCAACCTTAGGGGAACACTGCATCACACGAGCACTCTATGAAAATCTCCTGTCTAGTTCAGCTTTATAGTTTATTCTAGAGATTCTAAATGGGCACTTAGTTAAGAAAGTACACACAGACAATCTCAGCAAGTGTAATTCTGGGTTACATGAGCAGCACTGGTATTTTCGAGGCACGTTAATTATTAATATGCTCTGACAAAGGGAATGAGAGTGAAGTGAATTCAAGGGGAATAAAGAACTGGCAGCTTGTGAAGTTCAAGATCATTGGCTATTGGATAAAACTATATTCTGAATCCAGTCAGCTATAAGAGATATCATTTTAGAAGGATATTCTGCACATAGCACACACAAATGCATAATATAAAGAGTCCTCCCCTGGTTATATACCAACATTTCTGAGTCTTCTTGCCCTTGTTAAAGGCCTTGGACCTTCAAAATGCATATTTTATAGCAGTAGATCTGTTAGGTTGCTACACTTCCATAAGGGAAATTCATCCTGAATTATGGTGCTGTTTACAGTCAGGCTTAGATGTCCAATCTGGCCATATGTCATCCCTAGGATAATAAGGGGTTAATGTCCTTTAAGAAGGTCCAGAAGACCCCAAACTGTTGTTATAAGTACAGAGAAATCAGTGGTAGACTAAAGTTGTTTGTGGCCATCACTGATATATGTAATATGCATCAGAAGTAGCATAGATCTCTATTCCTCCTTCCCCGGAGCTTCCACTGATCGCTCAGCTGGAGTGGAGCAGGGAAAAGAGAGAGGTCTGAGAAATGTCATCCAAGCATAATGAATGATGTAAGTAGAACTTTACGAAGGATCCAATTACAAATAGTTGATGGTCCTTCATTATCGAGAAGCTCCATTTTTAGGTGCGGAAACACGGACTTGGCACTGAAAAGTGATTGACTTACATAAGAGTCCTGCGCGGCACCAATTTTTGAGACACTGATCCAAAGTCGCAGCCCGCGACCCGAACCACAATCACAGTCTGCAACTGCCTTATCCACAACCTGATATGCAACCGGTCAACCACCATTAAACATGAAGCACTGTTGCTGCAAACTGGAAGTAACATCATCAAAAGTGGGCGAAGAAAGAAAAAAAGTGTTGTAAAATTCTAAAAGGAGTAAAATACAGACAATATAACATAAGATAAGAAATATAGATAAGACCGGCAATCTGACCCTGCAGACCTGCAACCCGCATCTATACCTGCACCCTCATCCCGCAGGGTACCTGCATTTTTTGTGGGTAACCGCGGGTACCTGACCTGCTGCAGGACTGTACCTCTATTCTCTCTATTTGTTTCAAGTACACCTTATTGGAACTGTTTTCTAGTAACATTACTGAGTAATGCATTTTAAAGACGCCACTTGGAACTCTTGATTTCAAAATTCATGAAGGTTCATTATAACCATCCTTTACAAAGAAAGTTGAAATATGACTCACTCAGGGATTCAAATTCAAATTAAAAACCATTTGCCTTTGGGAAAATAAGTGAAAAAACGTAAAAAAAAAAAAAGTAAAAATGATACTAGCAATGAGAAAAGAGAGCGTCATTGTGATATTTATTCCCGGATTGTTGGCACTTGCATGGTGTTTATCTTTTCTAATTTATCGGCACGCTACTTATCAGCACTTACTTTTCTGTCTGTAGTCAAGCTGCTACTGTCGTATTCTACTTTGGTGGCACAGTACAAATCAAATTCTCCATGCTGCACGTTCAAGAGGCAGAATCCCAACAACATTGAAGGTCAAAATCATGAACAAAGCAGATAAAAGGCATTGAAGGCAAATGTAAGCGATAATGCCAATGAGGGAAGTGCAATATACAGGAGGAATAAAAGGAAAGAATAATGCACTGTAGGCTTATCATTACACGCACAGCTGCAGTAGCCCAGACTGGAAAGCATTACTGAGCTAAAACAAACAGTTATATTGCCATGGCAGATGTAGAGAGTCTCTGCTCATTTTTCCTATAACAGTCATTAGCAAATGGGTATGCGCAGCAACTACAAGCAAAAGAGACATCTGGAGCAGGAGAAAGCCTACTCGTACAAGCAGCATCCACAGAAATGTGCTTTCCAGCTCATCCCAAATATTAATAACCCACAGAACCAAGGAAACCATTCTTGTTGAAATGAAAGAGGAGGCACATTTCTCAGTATCAGCAATTCCACACAGTCCTTTTAACTATGAGCAGTCATAAAGCTGTCACCATCTCTTAACAAATAGCTAAATAATACATTGCATCAGCAAGCCGGAGTGCGTTTGTTTCACTGCCGCGTTGTGAGCTTGGTGAGTGCTGTGTCAATGAATCAATAGTCTGCAATTTCCTTCTGCCAGATATTATTTGCTACTTTTCAGCTTAATATATACAAGAATAAGTCTCCTCTAATATGCTTTTGTATGTAAACCCCAGTTAAGGAAATACCACCTAATATTTCTACCAGCAGCAGATGTAGAACGCCGCAGGACACATTTACAACTCTCATATTTGCATAGAGCAAAGATGGAAGACCATATACATTGATGTTTCTGATAAGGAACATAAAAATACACTGAAGAGGAGCTGGGTTATTTGTCAGGAGCAAGCAAAATAAAAGCCTGGCAGAAAACAAGATAGATAAAAGTATGGGCCAAACAGCCTATATTTCTTGTCCTTTGCAAAGTGTTCCATGAGCCAATCAAAGCTCAGGCAGGGTAAAAACAAAAAAAAACTCAGTTAGAGTGAATGGACTGATAAAAACTGCTAGGACATTGGGTTTTGTACAGCATAAATAGATCAAAAACTATAATAAAACACAGGCATTGAATCATAAAATATGCTCTTAAGAAACACCGCGTAAAGTGCCCTGCTCTGAACAACCAAAAAAGTTTAAATTCACAGCATTATGTAGTTTCCTCTTTACTGCTAGACTTAACTGATCAACAATGTAACTTTCACACCTAAAACCTGCCAAATTATAATCAATAGGAGAGGTGCATTGATCAATCTGGAGATGTTTGCAGCCTTCCTGACATTCGAGTTATTTTCAGAGAGAAAACTTGAATCGAGTTTGATCGAATTCAGTTTGAGTATCCGGGTCATTTAAATTCATCCGAGTATTAAAACTTTGATTTTATTAATACATTTCGACTAGTCAAAATTTTAATTTATGGGAGTTTAAAACACTCATATGTATTTGAAATTCATAAATGTGCCTTTAGTTTTTATCAAAACTCCTCTCTTATTTGATCTTTGTTGAAGGACTAACATGCCTTTCCCATGATATTATTGTAATTATCATTTTAATGAACTTTACCCCTTTCTGTTGATGTCTATCTCTAATGCTTCAAAAACATTTTTTCCAGTGTTGACCATGTAGGATATATTCAAGCAACAATTGCCATTGTCACACTCACATCACATTTAGTGGTGGAATTATTCAACTTGCTACAAACCACTTTTTTTAGGTCCATGCTGTTCTGCCTTGACTTCTGTCCACCATCATTGCACTCAAGACTCCTCTCTTGCTTTCTTATAGTTGGATTTATTGACAGACTAACCATGACTTTGTCATGATATTATTGTAAAGATCATTGCAATGAACTTCACACATTTCTTTTGATGATGATGGAAAAGTCTCTAATGCTTCAAAAAATTTCTCCAGTGTTGACCATGTAGGATATAAGCAAACAACAATTTCTGTTATCACTCACATCACACTAAGAGGCAGATTTACTAAGGGTCGAATTTGAGGGTTGAAAAGCCCTCGAATTCGACCATGTGAATAGTTAGGGAATAAAAATTCTCCAAATTCAAAGAAATTTTACAGCTATTCGATTAGTCGAATAGTAAAATTTGATCGATTTTAACCATTCGATCGAATTTTTTCATTCGATCAAACATTTTGAATCCCAATTCGATAGCGTTGATCTGGCAAACTAGGCAGTCGAATACAAATTTAAAAGGGAAGTACTTCGACTGCGAATAGTCGAATATTCTAATAGATTTTTTATTCGAATCATTCGATTTGATTGAATTTTCAAAATTCACAGGTCAAATTCTTCTTCAGAAATATTTGAACATTCTAATTAGAAACTTTTTGAAAATTCGATCGAACTTCGAATCCTTCATGTGAATTAAGTAAATCTGCCCCTTAGTGGTGGAATTATTCAACTTGTCACAAACCACTTTTTTAGGTCTACATTGTTCTGTATTGAGTTCTGTCCACCAGCATTGCTTTATCAAAACGTGTCTCTTGTTTAAATGGAGTTGAATTTGTTGATGGACTAACCTTTGCCATGATATTATTGTAATGATAATTTTAATGAACTTCATCCATTTCCATTGATAATGATTAAAATGTCTATCCTGCTATTTCAATGTATTTCAACAACATTTTCAGAGTGTAGAAAAAAATAATGACTTCTCATTTTGGATGATAAATAATTTTTTACTGAATTTTCAGGTCTAGTGTACAAAGAACTGTGCCTGTAGCCATACTGTATAATGAAAAAATAGATAGAAAGTCAAAACTATTGAAAAAAACACTAAATTTACTATAATATATACAAAAAAACTTGGAACAAACATTGGTTGACCTACGAATTCCAGTAGATGGTAAAAAAAACATCTTAAACCTGTAAGAAAAAATATATTACAATGCATTTTTGAAATGTAAATTTTAATACAGTAGCTGTGTGTTAACCTTTCAAATAAACAACTGTGATATTATTAAGGTTTGATTTGTATAGCTGTCGAGGCAATATTCCATTTCTGAAAAGTATTCTCCAATCTAACTCTGGTAACGCTGTACTGTTTTCCATTGCAGAATACCATGGGCCAATCTAAAGCCATCTACAAATGATAGAAAGCAAAAACAATATCTTAAGAAGGACTGATGGGCTATGGAGCCTTTCATTTAAGATGTTGTGGCAGCCAGCAGCTGTTATCTAGAAATAGCTGACAAAAAATCAAGCACAGAGAGCAGACACGGGCTTTGTTCGTTCCCATTTACATGAATGACACATTAAAAACTTCTGCACTGCTGGAATCTGGCACTTTTTTATATTTTACACAAAGAAGAAAAAAAAATATACACTGAGAGAAGACAGAAACATGTAATTCCCATTATAATTTGCTTCATCTAATTTGAAAATTGACAAAAATATCCCAAATTGGCAACAAGTGCAAACTCGAAGACACTGGCATGTATAATCTGTAGATAGGTCCAGTACTGATTGTCATCATATTTTTCTTACTTGTTTTGAAATCTATAGCTAATATGGCACAATTACGGTGTATAATGCTGTGAATGTATGAACACTACCAGGCTGCTTTATGCCACATGAAAAGTCAATGGAGTGCGGGAAAACGTACAAACATCCCCAAATTTTTGTTTTTTAAATATTTCCAATTCTTTTATATACCTATAATTAGCATTAGTAGGTTTTTATAAGGCAACATGTTTAATAGACCACAAAATAGTACACTTAGCTTCACATTTTTATCTCCAATACTCTACCGATTAAAGGCAGCCATAGTACGGCAATCCCCAACCAATGGTTCAAACAACATGTTGCTCACCAACCGCTTCAATGCTGCTTCCAGTGGCCTCAAAGCAGGTGTTTATTTTTTAATTTCAGGCTTGAAGGCAAGTTTTGGTTGCAAAAAAAACAGGTGTACTGACAAACAGAGTCTTCTGTAGGATGCCAGTCAACATATCCAAGATATCCAATCACAACCTTTAATTGGTAACCCAGGGATGTTTTGGATGCTTGTGTGCTCCCCAACTCTTTTTACATTTGAATGTGGGTCATCGGTACAAAAGATTGGGGACCCGTGCCATAATACATGAATATAGTTAAGATGGACAGGCCATGATACACACAAATAATAGTAAGAAACAAAATAATTGGAGTATGGGAGGAAGCCAAAATACCCAGAAGAACCCCATACAAACATGGGGAAAAAATACACAATCCTTGCAGATACAGTGCTTTGGACAGAATCAAACTCAGGACTAGTGATGGGCGAAACAGGCGCGTTTCGCTTCGCCGAAAAATTCGTGAATTTCCAGAGAAATTCGCAAATTTTTCGCCGATTTGCGAAACGAGTCGCGCGTCGTTTTTGACGTGCGTCGCGTCAAACGCGTCGCGTCATTTTCGGAGCGCGTCGCGTCGTTTTCGGCGCGTCACGTCAAAAACGACGCGCGACTCGTTTTTGCGCGGCAAATTTTTTTTTGCTAATTTTTTTGGCTGTTTCGCGAATTTATTCGCCAGCGGCGAATCGCGGGAATTCGCCCCTGGCGAATAAATTCGCCCATCACTACTCAGGACCCCAGTGTGCAAAGCAACAGCCCCATCCACTGAGACATGTAGTTCTTGTTTGATAGTTTTATAAATAGTGGGGAAGTTGGATTCATTTCTGACCCCAAAATGGCAACTGGACCAGTCCCTGGTACTCTGTACTCTGAGCTATCTTCCATAAACCTGTACTTGCTGAAAAACCTGTACTTGCTGAAAAGTTATCCAACCCCTCAAAACTATCTAATGTATCAGCCTGTACAGCTGATTCAGGGAGAGAATTTCCCATCTTCACAGCTCTACACTGTAAAAAACCCCTTCCAAAAATTTAGCTGGAACCTCCTCTCTTCTAATCAGAATGGGTTTAGAAGAAAGGAGAATAATACAGTATGCTATAAATAAACTTGTGATATCACACATTATACCACTAGGGCTTTATCTATTAAGTGTCATAACGAATATGACCCTGGACAGTGACACGTTGGAATGCCTTCATTGTCCTGGAACAAAACATGTCCTAGCAACCAGGCAATGATGCCACTTTACATAGCCTGAAATTACCTATGTCAGAACATAGTATCCCTGACCTCTATAATTAACAGATTAAATAACTAAATTATTTTTCATATTCCAAGGCAAAGGAGAAGGCTGATAACACAGATAACATCTCCCCATAGTAATAAATGAGTCTGTGGCCTAGTCAATAAAAAATGTTGATGTGTGCAAGAACACTTACATGGTAAATCCACTAGTAGTCAAACCAGCTGCTAAGCAATTCTCTTCAGTTAAAAATCTTGAAATTAACCAGTCAAGTGTAACGTTTATTGCATAATTTATAATGCGTACAGCATCTGCACCAACAATTCCCTAGAAATATTTCATGAATTTCTATGCATTGCTTTACTGTAAGTCTAGGTCACAAGACCTTCCCATTTGGAGGGGATATTCATAAAAATGCACAATAGAGCGATGAGTAGATTTCAGTAGAGTCTTGTATTTTGAATAAACGGCATGTGATAAAGCATGGATTAGTATATTTAGTCTAATCATTCCTGCCATATGCTGCCTCTCTCTCTCTTGGTCAAGCATTGAAATATTATTATTCATTGCTATTTTGTATTCCAGGTCTGAACATCAAAGTTCCACAGAGAGAGAATCCTAAACATCTGTTCTGTGTCATTAAAATGACCACCGTAGCCCACTTATTCTGTTTTTGACACATGCTGCAATTCAACATCCCAGGCTGCAAATACTTCTGGGAGAAATGTACTGAAATGTTTACATTAACTCTAGTGTAGGTGGAGTTAAACAAGGGATTTTTAAACTATGCGGGGACGTCATGTTTTCAGTGATTTCATGGTTGGGCTGGAATTGTATGCAGCTGGTATAAGGATTACAGAAGGTGCCAAGCAGCAGTGGAAGCTAAAGTATATGGAAAGAGAGCCTACGTATGATGAAATATAAGAATATACATAAATTATACCATACCATATGGGATTATGGGAATCAAGGGCTTTATAGCTATGCATTTTTAGACAGTATCTATTATTTCAGACTATGCATCGTAAATTCTCCCACAGTGAAAACAGGGAAGGTGTCCGCCTATGGACCACTGATAAAAGTGAGGCTAGCAACAATTATATATCGATTCACTGAGAGCTGGTAATGGCCCACCAAAGATGTTGCATCATTAAATCAATGTAATTCAATGTAATTTAAATGCAAACAATGTAATTAAGGAAACACGTTCAATAATGAAAGATGAATCATAAGTGATATTTGAACTAACATTTGCATGTGCTTGCGTGGGGAGATAAGTGAACCTAAGCCATGCAAGGGAAATGTTAACAGAGCTTCCATATTACAAATTACTAACTGGGAGTAAGTTTTAAACTTGCAGGCTTCTGTTGGTGTGGAACACTTTCTTGTGATTATGCTAAATAGAATATCTCTTTTGACCCTTGCACAGTAGATTTGCTCACAATGCTTGTCCTATAAGATCACCAACCAGTAAGTATGTCAACCCATATTGTAATACAAGGTATAATGGGCACAATACTGCAAATCCTGTTATATCATAAATATGTGGCTACTGCAGGTTCAAAATAAGATACATCTTATGTATAGTAAGCATTGATGTCTAGCCCTCCTTTTCTATAAAATTACTGGCATGTGTCACTGTATGTACACAAAATAAGTTTCATAACAAGATGGAGTTTCCCAGGATTACAGTTCAGAGGTCCAAGCCACTCTTGACCTTAATCTGCCATTGCATCTTAATCTACAACCCCCCCCCCCCCACAAATCACCAAACTGCATACTCCAGGTGAGGCATTACCAGAGACTTATAAAGAGTCAAATTTGTGTTTTCATTCCTTTTTTATGCAAGACAATACTTTGTTTGCTTTAGTAAACACTGAGTGACATTATCTAGAGTTGTACAGCTTGTTGTCCACAAAAAACAGAAAAGTACTTCTTTATTAAGTATAGAACTAAAATAGCCACCCCCAAAGTCTGTAATCAGTGTTTATCAATGCCCTTTTTATTTATTTCCTATCCTTACCTCTAATGCATAAGACAAAAACAGATTAAAGTAGACAAATTTTTTTATTTGCTGAGCACCAATCTGCTGGTTAATTAAGATGAATATTCCTCTGCTGTGAACATGGTCCAAAATGACAAAAGTTTCACGTTAATATCTAGAGTTGTAATTTAAGAGTAAGGGTGAAAATATACCAAAGGATAACAAGAGGCTTAAACATAAATGTCTATTTGTGTTAGAATATTTCAGTCTTGTTAAATGTTTATAAAACACAATACGCCAATGGTCCAATCTACATTATTATTCGTTGCAAAAAGAGTCTGTAATGGCTATCCATACCTTATTTGCTGCAGCTAGGAGCTCCAGTGCCTTTAAATTGAGATCTCTATCATGGCTCTCCAGTAGAAGCTTCAGTGGCGACAGCAGCAATGTGTGGTCTAGCAACAGTGTACATATCCCCTTTATGCACTGCATAGAAAGAAACAACAAAGATTGGAGAAATTAAGGGAACTCAAACACTCCAAGTGAAAGAGATAGCTGTGTGAAAACAGTAATTACATTTTCCTCAATTCTACCACTAATGATTGATGAAAAGCACTGTCTAAAAAAACACATATGTCTGTTTTACAGAAAAAGTCAATCAAAGAAGAAAAATAGGCACATGCATGATGATAGCAAGCAATGGAAGAAATCTTACAGTTCTACAGCTGTGACTTATTAGCACAAACATTGTAGACTTCCAACAATTTGAATTTCTAATGAAGAAATATTACATGCATCTCTCTCTTTTTCACACGGACTGTAAAGAATCTGAAGGAAAGATATAGGGAGCCATTAAATGTGCTATTTATGGCATCAAGAGACAGCTGGAATGTGCACGTGTAGGATCCATATAAAGGTTGAAAATTGTTGACTTTGAAACAGACTTTGAAAGATTTCAACTTTGAAATGTATGGCAGCAGCAAGTGAGTTATACATTCTAATTCTGATTAACCTCCTCCTGTGTACAGACTTGTTATATCTACAGGAGGCATACCATTTAGCCTTTTGAGGCTTAATTTTTTTTCCTGCCACACTCTGCTAACAAAATAACAGGTATTTTGGATTAAGACCTTGATGGAAAACCAATTTCCATTACAGAATATGACATTCTAACATTTGGTGAACAACAAAAGCAAGTCAAAACAAATATACACAAGATTTTAAAGCAAAGTAGACGCACTTATTAGACTTAGTAGGCGTACTTACTTATCTTTATATCCCTTCTAATCAGTGGAATTTGTTATTTAAGCCACACCCACTAACACCAGTATAGAATACAGCCCAAAACCACCTCCAGTAATAAATGGTAGCTTGGTCACAATCAACATGGCCATGTAAACCGATGTATTCAATAGTGGAGCTTGCTGCTGAGTTCCAAATTGTCTAGAAGCAATGTTAGCACATGAACTATAATAAAATGGGTTTATATGGGTGAGTAGATATATACAAGTGTAATGGAGCTGAGCGGTGCATTGTTTGTTACCATTGCACTCTGGAAACATATTCTGGTGAGTAAATCAAAATGAATTACAAATGTACAGTTTGGAGGAAGTTTCATGGTGTAGGTGAGTAACTCTGGCTCCACATAAAGCAATAAAGCAAATTTTAACAGTGACATAATTTTTATTATTTTGTAGCAATAGCATAAAAAAAACCTCTCTTTTTTTCAAAATGATAATGCCTCCGTGCCTGTAGATAACAGCAACGGGAGTGGGAGAACTTGACTGGCCTGCACAAAGTCATAATCTCAACAGACATTAATACCCATAGAGTGAGGCAGAAATCTAGACCTGAACTTGAAAAATCAGAGCCCAGCTTTCCAACATCAACTCAAGAGTAGAGGCAAAAAAGAGAGCCAAATTGAAATGAATGCCATTGATTTTTACAGGTTTTTTATGTAAGTAACACAAAAACATAATGACCAAGGAAATCAATCATGCTGTGCAATATTCCTTTATTTTATGTATAGTGTTTTCATAAAATAACATTTTCAAACTATAATGGCTTTGCATTAGGTGTTTAGGTGTTTAATCCAAGGTCTAACTACACTTCTGGAATAATTTAAACTGATTTGACTGAACAGGACACTGTTTTCCATTATTATCCAAGAAACATTCTCTGTTTATGGCTACTACAATAACTTATATTTGAGAATATGTGTACAGTATGTCTACATTCTCTGTATAGTCAATGTTGTTAACATTTCTTACTGGCATGAGCATGTCTTTCAACTGTAGGAAACCATATTTAGCATCTAACCACCCCATGTACCATTTGGCTAAAAATAACACTATGGGGGGTTATTTATCAAAGGTAAAGTTATTTTTTCCAAGAGAATTTGAGTTTTTTGAAGGTCGTTTTGTAAAAAAAAAAAACCTAGAAATGTAAATTTTTTGGTAAAGAACTTGAATTTTTCAAGTTTTAATATACCCCCGAAGCTGAAAATCGCTTGAATCCGAACATACTCCAGCTAAAACCTGTCGACGTCATGTAGAAGTCAATGGCAGAGGTCATTTGAACCATTTGAATATGTTAATAGCCTTCACAATGTTTTGGAGTTTTTTGGTGGGTTTCACGTGCAAACTCGGTTTTTTCCCAGCTGAAAACTCAACGAATTCGAGTTTTCAGGTTTTAAAACCCAAAGTCACTGGTTCGAATTTTTTTCCATTGGAGCTTTTTCTTAAATTGGAAAACACTGTATTTGTGAGTTCATTTGAGGTATATAAACCTCACAAAACTCTAAAACTTGACCTTTGATAAATAACCTGCGACATGTTGAGCTTTAGCAACCTGACTTTTATTGGAAAATATAACATCAGGATTCTGTTCAAATCTATTATTTACATAAATAGTCCATTTTGCAGTAAAACCATGAACAGTGCTAGATACCTCTGTAGAAGTAAACTGCAATAATGTACCCAAAAGGACAAATTATATCACAAGTTTGTACTCGATCTATTAAAGGGTACCTGTCACCCAATTCCAAATTATTCTGTCATGTTAGTTGAGCAAAATAAACTTTACTTACACTATATTTATTATTTAAATTTTGTTTCCTTCAGTCTTGGAATTACACAGTCAGAGCATACAGGCATGTGCCATTTTGTGGACACTGTTATTAAGACAAATTAAATATCACCCCAAAATCTTTAGTATGCACCAGAATGGGGGACTTAATGCCTATGGGCAGTGCCATACACAATTATAGAATGTGAGGAGGGAAGGGGGATGTGAAAAGTGCAGCAACATGTAGGAAATGCTGAATGGAAAGTGAAAGTAATTGACAGCCCCTCTATGACTCAGGCATAGAGGCAGGGCAGGTCGTGTTTGATTGACAGCTCAAATATAAAAACCCTTTTATAACCGGTATGGATGTTTTAATAAAAAAAAAAAGAATTTAGGTTCCATGTTTAATTTGCAAAGGAATTTCATTATACAGCTTTTTATGTATAGGTAACGGGTCTGCTTTAATCTATAGCAACCAACTGAATTATTGTTTTTCAAATTGGTGAGCAAGCAGTAAATGCTAAATACTAATTGGTCACTATGATTTGTTAACCCTTGTGGAAACTTTGTGACCCCCAGATGCTCTTTTAAAATGTTTGTTTGATGTCCATCAGGGTTTACTGTAAATGGCCAGATTCAATTCAGTGAGAAAAAAATGCTCCTGGTTTATCACATGATAACTCGTGGACAACATTCAATTCAAGGATGAAAAACTTTTCTCCTAATTCAGTTCCAGGTTTTTCCCTTAGACTTCATTAGTGTTTTCCCATAGACTTCAATAAAGTTTTCATAAGACTTCAATAGAGTTTTCACGTTTTTTTTTTTTTTTTTTTTAAAGCCATTAGGTACATTGTATTTGGGAGAAGAATACAACAAGATATGAGGATGAACAGTTTGGGTGACAGGTTAAGCAGAATAACATACAGCTGGTAAGATGGATCTCTTATGTAAATACAATATAACTGTGTTTGTTTATGAGATGCATGATAATGACTCTTGGGTACTGATAATTTATAGCACACATGGAAGAGTAGCAAAAGCTTGGAATTGTCAACAGTCTGTCATCTAATACTGCCGATTCTCACCATTTCTTAAATTAAATAATGTTATGGGGTTCCTGGATCACTTTAAAGTTAAGTTTTACATAAAGGATTTAGAATTAGTGTTATTGCACCAATCATATATGCCAACCTGGAACACACTGTAAAAGCGACCCTTCCACTTGTCATCTTTGAAGTCCCTGGTTGCATTTGAGTAAAAAATATGGCTGCATCGTGCATATCTGGGGTAGGTGGTAAGCAATAGATGGGGTTTGGGTTCTATTTTCTTTTCTCTAACACACATATATTTTTGTATTTGAACTAATGCATTCAGACAATAAAAGAATGGTAATATTTCACCGAAAACTACACACAAAAACAGAGGGAAAGAATGATGCACAGTTAAAATAAATCAAGCCCTATTTATATTTTTAAAGTAGGATGATCATTTTCCTTTCTATGTAGATGCTTTATTATAGATTACAAATGGAAACGTCTAAGGATATTAGTCATGGGAAATAGTAAATTGAGGCACTTCTGCAGACCTGAAAATAGTTCTCCATTGAGGGACGTAATTAATTCCATTAGCTTTTTTGTGCATACTCAGACTGCATTTAAATAGGCTGTTAACGAAAGACACTTGCCAAGCCAAGCAGGTAGCATGATAGATAAAGAAACCTTTAAACACTGTTCCCTAAGCAGGAAAGTTTCTGGTGGGAATTCAAATTACTGAGTGCTATGCAAGATGTATTAAAGCAGGGAAGTCCAGCCGGCGGCCATCCAGCACTCACAGAATTAGTAAATCCAGATCTCTGGGAACTATAAGCCAGTACTGCATATTGGATGTGCCTGTACTTAAACGGACCAATATCTTTTTTTATAAAAAAGATATACAGTATAAACAAAATTATGTATCATCAGTGGTTATGACTAACAATTAACTTGGGCGTATGGGTGTGTTCTGCCAGCTCATTTTTCTTTTCAGTGATAAAAATATGGCATAAAGAAATCTTCAAAATCCCACCAATTCTGCTTATGGAAATTGCACAAAAATGGCAGCACAAGGGTTTTGGTCAGATCTCAACAACAAATGTGCATTGAGTTTTTGGTTAAAAATTACACGAAAATAAGTTGTGCAGATGTGATTGCCATAGGTGTCAAAAG
This sequence comes from Xenopus borealis, assembly GCA_024363595.1. NCBI lineage: Eukaryota > Metazoa > Chordata > Amphibia > Anura > Pipidae > Xenopus > Xenopus borealis. The sequence goes on from CM044439.1 coordinate 155,670,218, forward strand.
GGAAAATAACTAATGGGCATGTAAGTTGTTGAAATGCCTTGTTTTAAAAAGAAAGGCTACAGTTGGTAAAATGCATGTGCCATAACCCAAAAAGGGATAATGGCACTTACTAAATTGATGTATCATGTCATCCCGGGGATACTGTTTTCTGGGGATAATACATTCTTTGGATAAAAATGGTACAGTGTTGGTATTATTATTTGGCATCTCCAAATTCAGTGCCAAAAAAATCACACTCCACTCAATACCCCTTTAAAATGTAGGAAGATTAGATATTGCAATCATATTATTGTTTATTTTATTACCCCCTACTCTGTTTTCTAGTGTAAAGAAATCACCAGGCTACTCTTTTGTGATCAAAGAAAAAAAAATATACTAACTCATGGGCAAATGTAATAGAAGGTGCAAAGTTTGAAACAAATGTAGATGGTAGCATTTACTGGTGACAAATATCTTACTATGGATTACAGTATCTGGGCAAATTCTGTGGCTTTTATTACATATGAGGTGTGTAAGGTGAGACTGAGCTACAACCACATGACTGGAGAATATAAGATAAGGTTTACCATGAAATATGAATGCATAAATTCAGCTTTCTCAAACTTAAAAAAAGTGTTAACAAAGCTTCTCTATTTCATTACCTACAGTTTTATTTCAGTATTTCATTAAACACTCTACATTACCTCTGCAGAAAGATAATGGCCATTGTACAATATGCCAACTATAGTCTACTCTTCACTGAGCATCAAGGTTACATCTGGAGTGGATAAAATACATTCCAGCTGCCTGTAGTTTGAGCAATGAAGGTAATGATTTCAAGCACAATAAAAACTTTCAGCACAATGCAAATCTCGATGCAAAGCACCACTAAGCAGAGATAAAAGGGCAAAGCAAATCCTACATATAATGTGCAATTTTCTCATTAACTAGAAGGAGCGCAAAGCTAAAGTTTTCTCTGTCGTGATATCGAGAGGATGGAGGACAAAGTTTGAAAGGTCAGTAAGGCTTGGAAAATCGTTACTTGTGTGAAAGGATAAGCTGTAATATTCCCAGATAAAGATGACATTTTTTTTTTACTACTCAGTAGAATTTCATGTTGATGAAGAGGAGTGGGCTATTTTTCAGCACAGGATTTTTTCCCCCACTGAGAAAAGAGGTTATAGTAAATGACTTCTACAGGCTCCATCAAGGAGGAGTACTGTAAGTATCTTTTCAAAATTGGTTTTTCAAAAAATTTCAAAAACACTCCTTAAAGGTTCCAGGAGGTCCCCCATAGGCTAAAATAGCAATTCGGTAGCTTTAAGGTGGCGGTGTCAATTCAAATTTTTTAAAGAGACAATACTTCAATTATCGAATGGTACATTTTTTTTCAATTCGAATCAAAATTTGGCCTATTCGATGTTCGAAGTAGACGAAAATTTCTTCAAAATAAAATTTTTTTTAATTTGAATTTTCACTTCGACCCTTAGTAAATGTGCCCCTAAATGTTTATAAAGCCTGATGTTTTGTGCTTTCACTTTACATAATGGTGCAATCAGGGTTTTTTTTAACAACATTAGTAAAAACAGTGAAAAAGCACTAGATTTTCTGAAAAAGTTCACAAGTCACCATATAATATTAGTGATCCAGGTGCACCAGCACCAAACCCTCAGCTAGGGGAGCAGATATCTGTACACTCAAGGAATCTACAGTACATAGAGGCTAAATGAAAAAAACTAGAAAAAGGTATTTATTGAGAAGCCATCTCTGAAAAAAGCCTTCCATGTGTTGTGCTAATTGGTCATCTGTTCCTATTTTACAATTTTACATTTTCTACATACTAATTTTGGTTCTTTGAGTTGTTCAAGTTGTGTTGGGACATTCTTTTGCCTAGTCATTGCTTTCTCTAACCCCCAATTCTCTCCAGAATCATGGAAACTTGGCTGTGCCAATGATCCACCCAATTTTGCCCATAATCCACTCAAACTGTGCTTGCTTGGGCCAATCCATGACAGGCCATCTGCTTGTATCTAAAGGCTTGGATCTGTTCCAGCACTAGTCTCTGGTTACACCAGTAAATATGTGCTCACATACCTCTTAATCTTTCTAGTGCATGCTTCTCTGTGTAAACGGTAGATTTCTTCATGGCATCCTCTAAGATACATGCCCATCGTTACCCCATGTCTTTCTTAATTGTGTTGCACGCCTCTGAAGGCTTAAGATGGTTTTGTAAAAGTTAACCTCAATGTACATGTCATTCTTCAATCTCAATTACTCTACTATGCAAAACCCTTCTTATGATGTTTCTGGCAAATATTACCACTAGACATTGATGAGTTCTTACAGAAGATTTATTTCAAGAGCAGAATATATTTTTGATCCTGGAAGCTATGGCTCATTTTATACAACATAAAATATGGAAGATATAAGATCTGCAGACAATGACTGACACTACACTTTGCAGCAACATCTGTTACTCACAATAAACCATTAATCCTTATTCCTTAAGGACCCATCTAATATTGTCAAACTAAGAATATAAATTGCATGCAAATTTTTTTGTTCTTCAAATGCATAACCTTGAAATTGCCAGTGATGAACACATCCTGGAAGTAGCTTCTTTCTACATATTAGAATAGTTGTATACTAATGTTATGGGATGTACTGTAGACCTGTTATCCAAAAAGGTCCAAATATACAATTTCCAATAGTCCTGCCTATACAAGACTTTTTAACTTTTGTTAAACATTATTTTTGCTTTAAAACAATACTATAAGTTGGGAAATAAGATTTCAATTAATTTTTTATTAATTTATTTGCTTACAGGGAGAAAGATATTCTGGTGGCGTTGAATTTGTCCCTATCCATAAATTGAAGGGTCAATGGCAAGGTCTGTGTTCTCCTATCTCAATTATATTCAATGCTATTTTCAATGATGTGGGCTGAGTGTCACACATCAGGGGGTCAGATAATTATAAAATGTTGATTTCGTCCAAAGAGATCTTGGACATTAAATTCTCTGAGAAGGCCCTATCCAGTTGAACAACTCTGTTCCACTGTAAACTGCCATTGTGTTCACCACATATTCTCAATCAATGAGTTTAAAGTAATGGATAGTCCTGAGCTCAAAGTCATGTATAGTCCTCACAGTGATGTCTCCATTTGGCATTGGGTCTTGGGAGTCATGTAAGCATCCCCTATACAATGTCAAGCTCACAGGAAATCTGGCCAGTGGACGGAGTATGGAATTTGGGTTCTTCTTGAATAATGTTATTGGCTGACATGTTAGTTTAAAGGTGGCCATAGAAGTAACAATTATGATCTTTCTTGGAAAATATCTTTCCAAGAAAGATTGTTGATTTCAATACACACATGTAGAGCTGAATCAGATATACAGGTAAAAACAGTACAATTTTCAGTCCAACCCGATCGACGAGCCGGCCAGAACCAAAGTCTTTTGCCGATATTGTTCGGCTCACTTCACACCACACACACCGAATATCACACGAAAATTAGTTTCATACAATATTATCTGAGCCGATATGGCCACCTTATGTTATGTTAATATTCTGTTGTAAAGCTTTCGGTAAAAACCATAAAACCCCACTTTGCAAGTCATTCAGATGTGCAAGTTAGGAAACACTGAGAATACACAACACCTGTATTGTGATCAGTTGCAAGATGAGAGCAATGCTTTTAAATTAAGGAAACTACTCTCACACATCACTCTAAATCTATTGACGCAGTCACACAGTCCTCTGAGGGAACTCTGGAGTAAGCACATTTTGTGATGCTCACGTACTACTTTCCTGGGCTCTCCCCAGTGCACTCCTTGGAATACCAACTTTCAAAAGGGCTTTCCGTTCAAGCTCATCCATAATACAAACAAAACCAAGAGCAAGAAGGTGGTCCTCCAGATCATTAAAATTGTCAAACTTCATTTAAAAGCATAGAACAGATACCATTAAGACATGTGCACTTCTATTACCATGACGTGTACAGCCACCTGACACGTTTAATGCCCCTCACTGGCAATTCATCAGAGGAATAATAAGATTGACAATAAAGCTTTTTGAATTTAATACTGCATTCTGGAGAACTCTGGCTCTAGTGCCTGGTCTGGGGGCAGCCGTAGCTCCAGAATTTAAAAGAAAAACCCCCAAATGTAATAAAAGGCACAAAGTTTGCCCAGGAGCAGTAACCCATAGCAACCAAAAAGATGCTTGCATTTAAACATGTGACTAGAATATGGTACCTAATGATTGGTTACTATGTTTTATGGCTCCTGGGCAAACTTAGTGCCTGCTATTACACAACACCAAAAATTTTAAAAAGCAACTACAGTTTTCATTATATTCCCCAAATATTTAAAAAAAAGAGTAAAACTCAATGTAAAGGAGGCCATACATGGGCAGATAAAAATACACCATTTTGACAGCCCGTGTATGGGGGCTTCCGATGGGCCTTCCTGATCGATATCTGGCCACGATATTGATCAGGAAGGTTTGATTTGGAGCCCATTGCCCTTGTCGTAATCTGATCATTCAGCCATAGGGCCTAACGTTTAGATTACCCCCGATATAGCCCTGCCGTTAGTGACATAACACGGAAAGATCCGCTTGTTTGGTGATGTTGCCAAACAAGTGGTACTTATAGTCTATGGCCAGTTTAACTCTTCTACCTGTATCACCTCCATTAGAAGCATGTTACCATAGCAGAAGCACTAATCCATTTTATATTTTATATGTAAAAAGTAATGATAAATAAATAAAGAAATAATAGTGTTATATTGAATATATGTAATAGCACCATTGCACAGTTCCCAGCCCCAACCCAGCTGCATCACCACTTGCTCCAATTAATCTATGCCTCCATAGCATGTCCTGAACTACACCACTACAACTATTACTAAACTGCCATTCTGTATTATGGCGTTGGACCTGTTTTGCCCAAGGACAGTATGAGTAATAACTCATAAAGAAAATGTCATTTTCTACTGGTACAGCCCCATGCAGGTGAGCAATTCACATGTACTTAACATCGATTCCCCCTGGAGTACTTTTAAAAGTTAAAATGATCTATATAGATAGTTCTACCAGCTGCAATAAATGATATTACCAAGTGAGATGTGAAAAGGAAAATGAAATGCTGCAGCTCTTTAATTATAGAGAAGCCTATAAAATTAGAAGTCAGTGATATGGAAAATGTGCACTACATTAATGAATCACAGTGAAAAGTAATTGTGGGTCCAAATATAATCATATATGGCCTATTTTACAATCATTTTGGTGGTAAAAAAAAATAAAGAGAAACACAAAAACAATTCAATGAAGATGATTTCTGAGTAATACTGCTTATTTGGAACCTACCTGAACAACGGAAATAATGGTTTCCAAAATGATCTGAAACTGCAGCCTGTATGCTTCATGGGGCATATACAGAACCCACTATGTAAACAGCCACGATCAGAAGCATATAAGCTTATTCTAGTAAACCCCTCCTATTCTAAGACCTGCAATTTTTGCACTGTCCTATTAAAAACAATTAGGATGTATTCTAGAAGCAGTTTTCCAACCATGGGACATTTTGCATGGCAATTGCTATATTTTTCTCAAAATACAATATTTTTCCTAGAATTCCACAATATGGATGGAAATCACTTGCAAGATGTGATGGATTTAATTTAATTTGTATTAGAATTAATATTGAGAGTTCCAAGTTAGTAGTGTTGAGCAAGTTAAATTAAACAGGACACAACTATAATGCCTCATTTATAACAGGCACCTGAACAATCCATAGAGTACAGCCATTTTTTATTACTGGCTGATGCCATCATAAAAGTGAAAGATCTTAAAGGAGCATTATAACATAAGTGCAATGAGCAGGGATTGTACTGAACATACATTTTGCTTTAATCATGAAAAATGTATGGTTTTTGTTATTTCTTGATGTAAACATGGAAAATTAAGCTTCTTTATGGTTGGTTCTTGTGGGGTAGGTAAGCAGATTGCCAGTGCACAGTTAATGCCCCTAGATAATTTTCTGTAAACCAAAACAGTCACAACTTTAGGGGAGGGAGTTGTATACTGGTAATCTAATTATCTGCCTCACAAAGACCAAAGACAGAGAGCTGATTGCTCTGTTTACCTCAAGATATAACAAACCACATATTTTTCAGGATTAAAATAGGCTAACGCTATGTTCAGCCTAAGCCCTATTTTTGCACACATACTGCCCCTTTAAGCATTAAGAACAATAGTCTGTTCTTGTGTGTAGAAGTCATATTCTAAATGACTGGACCTGCCAACCATCCTTATCTCAGAGGTTCACATTCTGCAACCTGAAGATACCTGGGAAGCAGGTCCTATGAGTTTTGGCTAAACCAGAGTAACTATATTGGGTGGCTTGGGATTTTGTATTGTTCAGCAACAGGCTAGCTGTTAAAGGCACAGATCCTCACATCAGCAAAGAGTAGGGATAAATGAATTTGTAATGTAGTCATAAATGAATTTTGCAATTAAAAATGATAAACTTGCTAGCTAAAATGTATAGAAATGGAACTATATCTTAATTTTTACAATTGCTGCAGACAAGGTTATTATGCAGAACGACAATGAAAGAAATTAGATTTGTGATACATGGATATTGAGTTTCCTTCTGAGGAAACACAGGCCGGAGTCATGGTTAGTTTAGCAAGTTAAGAAGTGTCAGAATCCCAAGCTGTCCGCTCCGGCCGCTAAGTGACAGATCTCAGGGCTGTAACGAGGAGGAGACGGAAAGGAAAGTCTTAAATGGATTTTCTCCTGCCTATCACATTTAACACTGGTAGAAATCCCGTATTCTGTTCTAAAATTTTCATCCAAAATATATGACATTCTGCAAGCCAAATGACGGCCCCAGATGCATGCAGGGTGATCTGGTGCGTATGAAAGTCTTAGATTCCAGAGAGCAAACCGCAAGGCATTGCCATGGATACAGTGTTGTGCGGGGAACAATAAATTTGGAGGCTGCAGGAGACCTGCACTGAGAGAAACAGCAATTTTAAGATACAGCACAGAGTGTGAAAAGCCATCAAACCCATAAATCAAGCAGCCGTGCTATAAAAAGAAGCAAATAGCTGTAAAAAGGCTTTCAGGAGATGCAGATAGAAACCACTCTCCGCCGGGGCTGATTGGATTTGTAGGGGTACATGTCAAAACATAAATAATACATATATTTCATTTTTCTTCAAGTCACTGGGTTCTGGCTGACTAACAGCTCCACAAACAGCTTCATTTTTCCACACTGTAAAGGAAATGGAGTGGGGGTGTTTTCAGAAATAGGAGAGAATAACACAACTGATAGTCTTTTATAACCATTTGGCCAAATATGACCTGGGTAACACAATGCACTACCAATATTTCCAAGTCAAGCACTTTGTTATGAAAGCCATGGGCCCTCAACTACCCCCAGAATATACACCACTGGACACCATTTTGGCAACCAAAACATTCAGGAAAGGTCTCATATCAGACATTTATGGAATACTCAACACATGTCCAGCTTCTTTCACCAAACTGCCATGGAACAAACTCTAACCAAAAAGTGTCCCTTCCCAAATGGATCTCGGTATGGGAGAACCTCAGAAAACTTCAGCATACGTATGTTATCCACAAAGAAATAAACTACAAAATCTTTATGCAATGTTATATGACACCCACTAAAATGATCTATCCAAATGCTTCACCTATGTGCTGGAGATAATGCAAAGGAGAGGGCACCCTATATCATACCTTCTGGACCTATCATAGGAAGCTACTGGAAAGGAGTATTAGAACCTTTACTGGGGAGACCCCTACAACAGGAACAGGTCAATCTTAAATTGACTGCAGCCTCCCACCTTAACTGAAGTGAAGTCTGCAATTCAAGATATTTGATGCATGGAATACCTGGCAGCCTTGCACCACGCTAAATTACCAAACTTCGATAAAATATGGGCACAGTGGGACCTACTACACCCCCCAACTGGACTTTAGAGACATTTCACTCAATATGGTCACTCTTCACAGAGGTATGTTGTGATCTGAATTTAGAAGGCTGTCCTTCTCAACCATAGTTTTTCAAGAGACAAATTTCCAATACTTCTCCCCCATATTTATCTATGAAAATGCCTGGGACGGAGAAGAAATTTAAGCTGATCTAAAAATTATCACCTTTAACTGTGTTGGTGATGCCTTCCAGACCCACTGCCCTAATCTGAGTTTTCTCAAAAGGGAAAGATTATGGAACAGATTAAGAATAAGCAAACTGGTTTGGGTGGGATGTAAAGAAAACTCTCCACCCCACCTTTTATCTGAGGCTTTTGATTTCCTTTAAAATCACAATTTAGGCACCTGTTCACTAAAGACTGTTGTCTATAATCACCACCCATTATTCCTGTGATTTTTTGAGTGCCAAAGTTAATGCAGTGCCCAAATTTTATTAAAGTGATGCGCCTAATCCATTTGGAGATAGCGGGCATTATGTGTTAGTGTTCATTTTTGTGACACTGCAAAAGTCAACACTAATAAATATCTTATGCAAAAGATCAGGACTGTATAAATAAAGTAAATATCATTAACTGATTAATGTATTATCAAACAAATAAAAGAACGGTATATTGTTCCCCAATCAGACATTGGTCATGTTAAAACCTGACATCACATCTCACCCACTTTGGTTGCCCAGAGAAACAGACAGACACTGTGAATGCCCTCCCTTTCCTGGCCTAATTCTGTCTCTCCTTCTCCGCGTGATGATGATGTTTTGTGCAAATAAGTATTTAAGGTGACATGAGGCTAGAGAACTCTTTCTCTAAGCATGACTGCATTTCGAGGGGACAGCTGAAAGTGAACAAGGCTTCTCATCAATCAAGCTTCTATCCAGCTAGTCATGCATTGATTCTGCTTTATAAGGGGCTCTCACAACTACAGTTTGCATAACACAGCAATATAAATACTGAAGTGTTATTTTCTTCAGTTTTGCTGAAGCAACCGTTAAGAACCTTGTTTCCCCGAGGCGTCTCTGGCAATGAGTTCCTCTCCAGCACTGCTGGGTGACTTCTATATCATCTACTTGGTGCCGTTCCACCTAAACTAATGCAATGAGGCTCTCACATACGGTCAGGGTTGCTGCCTCATAATTCTGCTGACTGGCACAGTACAGTTGTGCCATTAGCTAAAATAATATATATGCCCAAATAACCCCCTTAAATAAGCAGTTCTAAGGGAAGTCAATCATAACTCCACCAAGTCTGCCATGATGTTGCCACCGCTAAGACAGCAAAGGCTACAGAACCAGTGAATTTTTACAGAAATGGATTGCCAGTGGCTTGTGGACACCTGAGTACCTTACAAAGTGGTACCCCCTGGCAATTTTGACTTTCCTCGTCCTTTAAACTCTTTTAGAAATCAATTTTACTAAGGGTAGACACTCTAGCAAATGGATTGAAACATAGCCCTTATCTCATTGGTGTATGTATAATGTGCAAGATTTGATATATTCTCATACATATTTGCTAAGGTTTCCATCCGGTTTTGGGCTGTTCAGGTCAAAACTCCCTGTCCGGTTTTCCAAATTAGGAAAAACCTTTACATATTAAGGGGTCTATTTATCATGCTGTGTAAAAATTGGATTAAAACATTACTGGTGATGTTTCTCATAGCAATCAACCAGATTGCTGCTTAAGTTTTCTAACTGTTTTCTAACTGTTGATTTCTGATTGCTGATTGGTTGCTCTGGGTAACAGTTAATGCTTCCCTGTTTTACACAACATGATAAATAGGCCCCTAACTGTATGCTGCAGAGTAATTAACAAACAAGTTAAAAGCTGATCATTCTACAATCGGTGTCTGGGGTTTAAACCTCCTTTTTTGATACTCCTTTTTTTCCCTCCTGTGTTATTTCTGCTGTTTCTATCTCTCATATTTTATTTTGTTGTGAATTGTTATTACACTGCCAACTAATTCCCTCCTATTATAAATATCCTTGTTTCCATTGTCTTCTCCCTTTGTTTAACTGATGCACAGATAATTTATTTTCCCCTGAAACGTACTGTTAAATGACATGTTACGGTATGTCTTTATGTCACCCATTATTATTTGTGTGTGTTTCAAAATGCAATCACCACAAAACTACTTCAGAGCTTTCTACCTGCCTGGAAAGTCCTGATTGGATTCTGATTACTATATGGAGAAAGCAGAGAAGCACAACACGGTGGGTATCAGTATAGACAGAGGAACAAGATGATGCAGGTATGAGATGCCGACTGCTCGGGACCTGAGGTTTTCCGGATAAGTCTTTCTGTAATTTTTCTATACCTTAAACCCAATTAAACTCTTACTGTGACTGTACTTTAAGAAATTCAGTAACCCAGAGTCTATTCCCCATGAAACTTTCATTCTAAGGGTGGTGGCATCGGAGAGATTAGTCACCCAAAGACACATCTTCTTTAATGCAGGCAACTAATTCCCCAAAGGCCTTCCGGCCATAAAGAATACAAATCACGTATAAGGATAGCATACATGCAGCTTTGGTTTTCCAAAGTTGCCCGAAGTGTCCTTCAGGTGACTTCGGACTTGCTGAGATAATGCAGCCCAATAACAGTCCCTACTGTACTACCAAGCTGTGCAACGGATACAATCTTTTTACAAAATTAACTTAGTATTATTTGTGAATAAAACAACAGGCAGAAAGCACAACCCCAATTCATTGCAATAAGGTTGAGCAAAGTGGTATTTTGCCCCTTTAATATTTTCTAGGGAAAATACGGTTTAATTCTACTGAAATAAATCCTATTCATATTCTTGATCAAGAGAAGGCAGACATACAGTAATTGTCTGACACTACATTATTAGCCATCTGCTTGACTGTGAAGATGTGATTAAGGTTGTCCCTACTTCCTAGTAGAAAGCAGTATAGAATTACAAACTCATGTAACTGTATCCATGGAGCATATTCATTAAAAATCATGATGTTGCGTTGAATTATCTTGCATAATTTCCACTTCATCTCCATTGCACCAATCAATAAAATAGGCACAATTTTCATTGCATTTGAAAAACATCTCAAAAGGGTTCATTACAATGAAGCTTGATCCAAGGAGTGATACTTGAACGTTCACAGTAATATCTCAAATTTGACAGACCTTGTTGAACCCAACCAAAAATGGATTATAAAATAGATTATATCCTAAAATCAAAATATCTACTTCCAGTAGATTTCTATGTTTTCTTGGTAGAAGGTAAATGGACATGTTCAATTCCAGAGTTGGAGTTCATTATAGCATATATCTTGAAAAAATAATGATACTGGTATTGAGGAAAGTTGATTAACTTGCAGTAGCTTCAATAAACATGATTCACCAACCTTGACCTTTGATAAATGTGCCCTCATTAAAGTTAAACCGCAGATCAATATTCTATGGATAATTATATAGACATACTGTAAAATCAAATTTCTCATTAAATAATAAAAAACACAAAGGGCCACCAGTATTAGAACTCACCTCTACAGACAGCATATGCCTGGAGTTGTACAGAGAACGACATATTTTGAGGATTTCATTGCATGTTTCCTCTTTGTGTTCTGTGTCACAGCTGGAGAGCATTGCATTCACCAGTTTCACCCATGGGTTTCCTTCAGAGGACACACTAGAAGGAGAGAAAACGATTTGTTTTTACTAAGACTGTTCACAGATATAAATGTATCTGGAGTCAATAATGCTAAGGTGTGTCTGTCTTTCAAACCCACATGACACAAAATAAGTTCAAACCCAGATCAGGTCATTTATAATATATAGAGGGCTTATAGTTCTAAAAATAGCAAGTAGTTTCAGTATGGAATATTCTCCAGTGTTTTTGAAAGAAGTGGAGAAAAATAGAGCAAGATATTTGGGCAACCAATCTATGACATATGAACAGCCCTTTCTACCTTCCATTCCGAATGGCACACTGCTGCACCTATTGAAGAATGGTACCCTGGAACTACCACAACCACAGCACTAGGTGGTACCTTCACAGTTCACCCATCACTCTGCATCAATCACTGCAATTCAACTGTTCCAAAAAACAGGGCAAACATGTCACTCACACACCAAAAACTATAAATGACTCCTATAAATGACTCCAGTGAACAAAGGAAATTAAAGAAAATATTCAGCACAATTGCACTGCATTTTGAAGACTAACAATTTCATTAGTTTGGAAAATCTGCAGTTGGTATGGTTATGCATCTGGTTTTCTTTTGATTTTTCCCCAGTAGGAGATGTACTGTAGGCACCAGGAAAAGTGGCCAAGTCCTGGAACCTTTAGCATTCTGGAAAGAGCAGGCAAGCCAGGTACTCCAATCCAGTTAGAAATATAAGTACTGGTACGTAGCTCCATTTTTTATGACAAAAGTAAAAAATAGAAAAGAAAATGAATAGTGAAAAATATAAAATAAAACAAAAACCACAGAAATGTCACTGAAAGATGATCTCTTACCAGGGAAACCCCCAGTCCAAGGGTTTACCAAATCCTTTTGGGACAATACAGAGCATTTAAATGTAGTAAGAGGTCATCCAGTAGTTAAGCAGTAGCCAGAGGTGTTTTTATGAAAGTTAAAAAATCTTTATCAAGACATATGCAAGCCTAACGAGTTTCGTGCATGAGATGGGCACGTACTAATAGGCTGCGGCTACTTAAAGAGGAAGAATAAATCTTTGAATAGCCTCTTTAATGACTGTTAGCTATAAATTTAAGCGATAGACCACTAACATCTGCTCAGAGATTGACACATTAGCAACAATCCTTATTTATTCTGTAGTTATACTGTTACATGATTGATACTATTATTGCTATATTGTGCCTTGTTTTTAAAATTCTCATGTAGTAGTATGGATAAATTGTTTATAAGTGGAGGTTAGTATAGGGCACGTATTTAAAATATATGGTTTTTGGGATGATCTACAGTGATACAAAAAACGATGGTCGGTTTGACAATTTTAATACGTCATTAGGAATACTGGTCTTTTCCCATCAAAATGCAGATTTAAAGCATATTCACTGTATCACTTTGAGAAAGGTCTTTGGTTGGGCAGAAACGTCAGTCAGTAGCTCTGAAATAAAATTATTTTTCATTTTTAAGTCCTGTGAGTGCGGATCCTTATAGAGGCATATATATATATTTATGTAATAGTGATGTGCTGGAGGGTCTGATAACTTCAGGTCGGACAGGTTTGAGCCAACTTCCAACACTTCTCCAACACTTTAAGGATTGTGGGTGGGTTTGGGATGAATTCTTCTTCCACTCTCCCCATCCAGCATCCAGCTTTTGGCTCCAGCAGCCACCATTTATAGGCACACACCTACCCTGCCCCATTTTGTGATATCAGTCATAGACAGAGTGGGTCTATAAATAGAGGTGCTGGCTAAGTTTGGGTACATTTTTTGTCGACCCGCACATCACTAATATGTATTATTATATATCTATATTTATGTTAACTTCTAGATCAATATATAATATATATCAAGCCAGCTTTCCCAGATGATATTCTACACTAAAGGGTACGTTTCTAATGTGTACATTTAATGAATTACCTTTTGACATTTGCAGGAGCCATTGTTTTTGGTGAAACCATCAATACAGCTGACATTGAACAGAACTCTTTCCATAATCCTCTGCTTTCTGAATTTTCCCATATACAGTAGTGCAAAGATATCAGTTTTGACTATGCTCTACAGGTCAAATGCTATTCAGATGACATCATATAAAAACATTAGTGATTTATTCAATAGGCACAGGAGGACATATTAAAAATAATCTTCTTCAAAGATCACATCCAGCGTTTGGGTATCCTTCCACCACTCCCTGCACTCATTAAGCAGGTCATGTTTACAGTGGAGCAACCAATGGCATAAATCTCAATTCCCAAGAAGAACACTGCAACATTCCAAAACAAAGTGTTATCAGCAAAAGCAAAAGGCTCAGCTCAAGGAATGTTTCTCACTATGTCAGGTTTTCCACCGCTAAATCAACCATCTTTTCATCCTGCTTCTCTGTGTCAGTCTTAAATCAATATTTCTCTATTGTCAAGAGGATGAAAAAGACTAAATAAAAAAAAAGTAAGTGTTGAAAACAGCATTGTTTTACAGAGAATATCTGTGTAGGTTCAGGAGTCTGAAAATGTGTTTTTATGAGAAGGCTGAGGCACATTTCTCAGCCCAAAGTAATGTAAATAGACATGTCTGAAGGAGATGAATGATAAAAACTCAAAAAATGTGAGAGTTTTTTAGTGGAAATCTTTTGAGATTTATTATACCTGAGGCTGAAAAAAGTCAGAATCTGAAAACACTACATCTTCGACCTGGCGAGGTCCTGTAGAAGTCAATCGCAGAGGTTCTATTATTTAGAACTTTCGAACGATAATTCAAAAAGTTGAGGTTTTTGTGCGATCTGAGTTTTTCGTCATTTAATTAATTATATATATCATTAATGATAAATAAGGGTAAATTGTGGATTCTAGTATGGCTGAAATTTTTTTATTGTATTTGTCTAAAAACTCCTTGTATCTCATACATGTCCATCTATGGGGGTGAAGACAGGAATTTTTAGTCCTATTCTGTAAACTAAATCTCTTGATCAGTCTTTCAGGGCCTCTAAAATGATGGGACCCAGTACAATTTGTATGAATCCTGTGCCTCCTCCACCAGATCAGTTTTAAAAAGGGGACTGTTGAACTCCAGCCCATGAAGCCCCATCTCTAGTTAGGTCCATTACTCTTTGTAGTGTGTAAACGGTCTAGGGTTTCTTACTATTTAAGCATGAAGAGAGAAAGAGAGAGTGAAATCCGTATCATCCTACGCTTCAGTGTACAGAGGCTTTTATGTGCCATGTTGCTCTTCGCTCCACTGAACTGCATTCTTTGAGACACTGCAGATAGTGTTTTAGTCCATGGACACATGCTTTTATTTGTCTCACCAGATGAAAATTGCATGTCAAAAGTCTTTTTTTAAATATTTTTTGTCAAGATTTCCCAGCTCTGTTTAAATACAGCTCATCAACAAAACACAACACGCCCTCTATGGCTTGGAAACCTAGCAAAATAGTAATAAAAAACTCATTATCGAGATTATTCATCTCAGAGTCAAGTTATGATCAAGAAAATCAATATGAAAAGAAATTCCTCAATTATTACAAGACATCTCATCCAGCATACTGTATATGTAGCACCATACTACGTATATGTGCAGACTGAATGAACTGTATTGTGG
Source organism: Xenopus borealis (assembly GCA_024363595.1). NCBI lineage: Eukaryota > Metazoa > Chordata > Amphibia > Anura > Pipidae > Xenopus > Xenopus borealis. Next base: position 155,685,466 of record CM044439.1, read on the forward strand.
GGCAATTAGAGACAGATTACTTAAGGTTTGAATTTTATATTTGAATTTCAATAAATTTTTTTGTGTCAGCATTCACAAATTTGAATTTAAAAGCATAAACTCAAATGTAAATTTAAATGTCAGATTTATCACACCTCGACCATGGAAAGAGTTCTAATTTGAATATTCCGCACCTAAAACCTGCCGAAGCCATTTACAAGTCAATGGCAGAGTTCCGTTGGCCCATTTGAAGATGTTAATAGCTTTCCTAACATTCAAGTTTTTTTGAAGAAAAACTCTAATGCAGTTTCATTCAAATTTGATTCGAGTTTTCAGGTCAGTAAAATTTGTTGTGAATTTTAGGCAAGCTTTCTTTTAAATAAGATAACATTTGAGTTTTGAGTACATTCAAATGAACAAAAAATTCACATTAATTTGAAATTCTGCCCCATACTATAATGGACAATGGGTTACTAAATTGCCTGATTTGATAAAACACATACTGCAAGCATTTGATATTTCTTGAGGTAGCACTGTTGCTTGCATTTATAGTCTACAAACTACATTTCCTACAACTGCTTGCTACAGGAAGTGCATTGAGAAGGCCAATAGCAGCCCAACCCTAAAGCAGCAGAGGGGAGAGGAAAGGAGAAATCAGGCAGGAAAGGGGTGCTTTGCTGGAAGATTTACAGACTAAGGGTTTTTTTTTTAACTAAAATTTGAATTAATCTCATAATTTAAATAAAAAAGCTCAACTGAACTCCCATCCCTGATTTTGAATTGTTTATTAGTAAAACATCTGAAATTAAGTTGAATCAGGAAAACACCTGATAACATTGAGTGAAAACCTGACTTGTATGATTTTTTTCTGTCTTTTTTCCTAGAATAACAAATTTTTTCAGAATTTTTGACCCAAAACCCAGAAATTAAAGGGCTAAAACCAGCGCAAACCACAATGACCTTGATAGGTCTGAGATGGCGGATTTTCGGATTCTGTCTTTTTGCAGTATTGGGGTATAATACGTTTTTTTAAAAATTAGTTTTTGCTCCAAAAAGCCCAACCAGATAAGTTTGTGGTTTAGTAAATAAACCTCTAGGAGTTTGCCTTGCAGCCGGGTTTAGTGACTGGCCAGAGAGAGAGACTGCTACAAATCTGCAGGAGACACTGCAGGGTGCAGCATGCTGGGAGTTGTGTCCTGTTCCCCAGAGGGAAGGTGCACAAGGTCTCAACAGGCAGTGTGATCCTGGGTTGCGGCCTAGCAGTCATCTTGATCCGGAGAAAGCTACAGTGAGAGGAGAAGCAGATTCCTTTCTGAACTGTCTACTTCTGAGTCCCTCTTAATCCCTGCTTTGCCAGTTTGGTAGATTCTTGTTCAGTCCTTATTGTATGTGTGAGACTGTGTGGTTTCTATGGACTAGGGAGTACCTGAGTTTCTGGATGATTCCACAGTGCTCAGATGCGTCCCTCGCTCTACTACAGTCACCATCTAAGACTGTTGTTCAGTGAACCAGCAGAGCTTCTCAGGTTACTTCAGGGGTTACAAGGGTACCTCATCTACTTGCAAGGATTGTATGTAAGGCTGACAGCATTGCTTTTACAATTCCAACTTAACCAGAGGGAGCATCCTTTATTTCTTCACCAAGGGACATATCTGCATATTGTGTGGGGGGACTTAAGGCCTCCATAAACGGACACAAACTGGACAGCTAATTGCCCAGCTTATGGGGAACTCCAACAGGCTTTCCTGATGGATATCTATCCAAAAGCTTGACAGATGTTGATCGGGCAGGGTAAAAAGTCCTGTTGAATCGAGGACTGCATCAGTTGGTTGATGCGACCCTCGATCAAGTAGAATTTTATCTCTGCCTGACCGACATGCAATTGCCCATTGCTCACCCTAGCTCCCAAGATAGGATCAGCCTCAAGGTAGCAGCGGGTCGGGTACCCGCGGGTTACCCGCAAAATCCCGCGGTACCCTGCGGACTGCTTGTAGAATTTCTGGGTGCGGGTACAGAAGCGGGCCGGTGATTCTGCAGGTTGGCGGGTTGAGGGTCGGGTCGCGGATCCTCGCTATAGCGAGTTTTACTCGTTTTTCTGAGCATTTCTAATAATGATGATGTCACTTCCGGTTTACAATGACAGCACTTCCTGTTTTACTCCTTTTTTCCCTGATCGTGGCTATTTCCGATGATGTCACTTCCGGTTTACAATGACAGCACTTCCTGATTCTTGATGGTCAGCGGGTCGCGGGTCCGGGTTGCGGGTAGCTAGTCGCGGGTACGGTTCGGGTCGCGGTCCAAGTGGGTAAGATTGCGGGTCGCGGGTCCGGGTTGCGGTTTGCGGGTACGGGTCGGGTGCGGGTCGCAAAAAATGGACCCGCGCAGGACTCTACCTCAAGGTCGGCGTACTGGTGACAGATCTGCTCGTTTTCAAGAGGTCACCAAACAAGCAGATCTCTACATATATGGCCACCTTACGTGTACACACCAGGATTATTGTGGGGTCTATTCTTATTGAGTTGTCAGTTACTACAGTAAAAAGTGATTAATCAGAATTTCCTGTTATTGTTCACAATACCTAACTATCTCTTGCTTCCATTTTTCACTGTTAAATAAAGTAAGGCTGTGCCTGTTGCACTGCCATTCTTGTGTGCCTGGCTACTGGATCTCTGGGATGTCAACAGGGTGCCTATACTCATCAGCACAAGTTACGGGTGTAAACTATATTAGCACAATACTGTTTCTATACAAGCAGGGCTCTCACCCTGATATTATGGTGCTATAGTTTGCCACTATATATAAATTATTGCTATTTCAAGAATAAAACAGGTACATTTAAGCTGCCCATTCCAGTGTTAAAGAGGACTTGTCACCTACGCACAAAAAGCTGAATAACAAAAGTTGTTTGCAAGCTAAACATGGAACCAAAATAATTTTTTTCATTTAACCATCCATACCTGTTATAAAGGAGTTTAAATATCTGAGCTGTCAATCAAATATTTCCTGCCCTGCCTCTATGCCTGAGGCATAGAGGTGGGGCATTCAATTACTTTTACTTTCTATTCAGCACTTCCTAGATGTCACTGCTCTCCCCACATTCCCCCTCCCTCCTCACACTCTATAATTATGCAGGGCAATGTGTATGGGCATTAGGCACCACATGTTGGTGCATAGACAAAATTTTGGGGTGACACACAACTTGTCTTAATAACAGTGTCCAGAAAATGGCTCCTACCAGTGTGCTGTGATTGTGTAATTCCAAGACTGAACAAAACAAATTTTAAATAATAAATGTAATGTAAGTAAGCTTTATTTTGCTCAACTAACGTGATAAAAACATTTTTGGAATTATTTCTTCAACGTTACAGGTCCCCTTTAAAGACTGATTCGGCAGTCTGTCTGGCAGTATATGCGGCCCTCCATTGGGCCTCCCAGACAGATATCTGAAAAAAATTGTCTAGATCTCGATCAAGCAGCTTTGATTTACCATTCTGATCGTGGACTGCATCAGCTAGTTGAAGCAGTCCTCGTACTGTTGGCTGGTATGCCCATCATTATAATGCAATCATATGGCCAGTTTAAAGGAAAAGGAAAGTCTGTTACCACTTGGGGGTACCAAATGTTAGGCAACCCCAATTGATTGTATTGACTTATCTAAAATCACGACCGGTGCTCCTATCGGCTGAAAACTGCACCAGCCCAGGGTTTTTCTAGTGAGCACCACGGTGAGATATTCTTCGGTCTACCTCTTTCTTCGCGCGGCTGCGCATGCAGAGTAGAGCGAAAAGCCAAACTTTAAATAAAAAGTCAGCTACTTCATTCTACTGTGCAAATTTGAAGAAAGAAGAAGAAGATCTCTCCATGGTGCTCAATAGAAAAACCCTGGGCCGGCGCAGTTTTCTGCCGATAGGCAGGGGGTTTCAGGTAACTATATACAATCATTCAGGGGTGCCTAACATTTGTGAAAGGGTTCACAGCTGCACACATGGTTCATTAAATGAATGTTATCTCACTACTGAGATATCACTAGTAAGCATTTATAGATGAGTGATTTCTTTTCAATTGATATAGTTCCTTGATGAAATTTGCAAGTGGTTAAATTTCAGCATGTACTTTCAGAAAAAAAAAAACATTTTTTGAATGGAACTGAAAAACATACATCGACTCCAATGCATTTGGCACAAGAAAACATAGAATAATGTACAGTGTAATAAAATTTGCAAATGCAAAACTTTGAGAATAGAAATTTGCATGTCGCAATGTTATATTTTTCCTTTTATTTCATTGCAAATATTAATTGCGCATTGGGAACCTTTAACACCTACTCTGGAGTTTCATTAAATATTTTGTCGCAAAAAAACGGTTTGGGACTGCAAATTTTTTATGACATACGATGCATATTATCCCAAACTATAAAATTCACGATCGCTACCCAACTGTCATATAAGGAGCAAAGTGTTCACAAAGGCATTTTTCACTTTGCAAACATTTATTTCAAAAATTAGCGACCAATGTTACATTCCCCTCTAGAGTGAGAAAAAACATGGTGAAAAAACAACCAATGACATATTCGTTACGCAAATATTTTGGCTTTTTTTCCGCACATTACTAGGGATCAACATGTATAATGCACTCTTCTTCTCACTAAGGTGGTACATCATAAACACAAACCTTTAAACACTATTCCTTACATAGACTGATACAACTGATAATCTCATAGTAGGAAGTGGTGCAACAACTGTCTGAATGCACAAAAAGCCAAATATACAAGGAGCAAGGGAAGGAAATGAAAATGGTAATGCCAAGTCACAGATAAAATTCTGAAATGGAAAATCCCAAATGCACACTGCAGAATTCAGACATTAATAAGTGCAAGCCTGACATTTTACCGCTTAGCTACATATCAACAGGCACAGTGTATTCATAGAGAAGAGGAGAATACTGAACATCCATAAGGTGCAATCTCAATGAGAATTAATGCAAATATGTTGTTTTCAGTGAGATAATGTGGGCTTTTTAAATCAAATCTGCAAGTATTATGATTAAAAACAATACAGGTATGGGATCTGTTATCTGGAAACTTGTTATTCAGAAAGCTCAGCATTACCGAGGGGCCATCTCCCATAGTTACATTTTATCCAAATAAATAAAAATGTTAAAATGATTTCCTTTTTTATCTGTAATAATAAAACAGTAACTTGTACTTGATCTTAACTAAGATATAATTAACCATTATTGGAGAAAAAAACAGCCTATTGGGTTTATTTAATGTTTACATGATTTTCTAGTAGACTTAAGATATGGTGATCCAAATTACGGAACGATCTGTTACGCAGAAAATTCCGGGTCCCAAACATTCTGTATAACAGGTCCCATACCTGTATAAAACAATTCATACAATGTCACATTTTCACAAAAGATTTATTTTTCTGCACCATTTTTTTTGTAATAACCTGGCATAACACACTCTTATTCACTAGGGCATTGTCCGATTCACCTTTTACTAAATTGCTTATGTATCTGTGGATTGTCTTTTTGGCAAATTTTTAGCTAAAAAAAAAGCCCACGTTACCCTTTAGTAAATCTGCCCCATTATAACTTTGGAGGCATTATGTTTATATGTGGCAAGACGAACTTATTTCCCAAACCTATGAAGGGCCATATATAACTGCAACTACAGTGTGTAGTTTTGGATGCAATTTGCAATGTTTTTATCCAGAATTTTTCCACATACTTCCAGCGCAGGTGACAAGATGACCAATTAGACTGAAAGAAAGTAGATTGCATCATCAGCATTGTGGAGTCTTCTTTATTCCACAAGTAGTTCAGTTATTATTTCAGTTTCATTGAAGAGGGGAATAAGTGATTTGATGAAGGTATTTAAAAATGGGTTCATGCTTTTATAGACAGAGATGTAAAATACACAAAACAAAGAGAAATTGTGAACGCTCTGTCTACCCCACATGGTACTGGGACTAACCTACAAGCTCAAGTAGACCACCAGCTGCTACAAATGATAAACAGCTATAATTTGTACATACAAAAGAGGAAAGAACTCCCAGCACTCAAATTCAACCTCTATAAATCCATTTAAATGCATTTTAGGAAAATGGAGGTGTTTGTTTTCTGAGCGATGTAAAATGGTATTGTAAAATGGTATTCATTATCAATGAAATCAGAATCAATCCATTAAACCAGAGCATTACTAGGAATGACTAGACAACTAGTGTAATGAGGAAACTGATGGTCTTCGTCTTGGGTAAAAGGGGGATTTTAATTACTCAAATATTGACTGGAGCAACAGTACTGCCAGATCAATTAATGGGAATAAGTTTATAAATTTGTTGCATGACAATTTTATGGCACAGGTTGTGGAGGAGCCTACCAGGAAAAATGCTATTCTGGATCTAGTGATCGGTTCAATCGGCGAACTCCGTGAATTGATGGACTTTCTTAATTATCAGTTTTCTACTTTCTGTGATTGGAGCAGTGTGCTGTTAGCTTTTGCACCAAGCTCAGGTTGTGTGATGGTTTCATCGAACTAGCAAACATTCTGCCACACAACTACAACACCTCCTAGGCTGTCATACTTCAAAGGAGAACCAACACAGACACATAATCTCCCGAGTGCTCTTTTCTTCACACTTCAAAGGGTATAATACAAAGCTACACAATCTCCTTAGTATTCCAGTAAATCAAAAGACAATCAAGATAATACAAAACTACACAATCTCTTTAGTAATCCAGTAAATCAAAAGACAATCAAGATGGACCTTCTTGAGCAAGGGTTTCATTCATCTTATCCTACCACCCAGAGCAGATTTGTAGAGCACATGGGTCACTGATGTCAAACGAATACATGGACAAGTCTAGGCAACTAAAGCTTGTAAAGGTAGAGTAGGCCTTGCTGAGGGATGTGCCCTACAGCTCAACTAAAACAAATTGTATTCTTTACTTTTTCTCACCTTGGGCTAACATTCGTCTTCAATCAAAAATGTCTGTGCAGTAACTGGATTGTAGTTTGTTTTAGGAATACAAAACAAAATGCTTGAGAGTACGATTCTAGATTTCAACACAGAAGAAAGGGAAACTGGTTCACAGATTTGTTGCTTCTGCCACATATGTTTGGACCAAGTGTTGGTCTCCCACTTTGAGAAAATCTGCTGTAAGGCATTCCAACACATTCGATTTTCTAACACAGTCAATTTCTCCAGAATACTTTTTGAAAGCTGTGTTGTTCATTGTTTATTTCTGCACTACCCGAGAGAAAAACCCACACAAAGCGGTAAATATATCCAGAAATCAAACAAATCATGACATGTTAAATAAGGGCAGTTGTTTCTAACTTTTCTGACCCTAAAGGTGAATTCTGCATTTCTCTTATAAGAGGAAAAAATTACAGTTAAACCAAGATATTTCTTATTACATTTATTTCATACATTTTAAAATATTTTTTCACTTGGACCTTGAGGCATAGGATATGTAGGTAAATGGAAACACCATGGCATAATTTTATTCATAAAAGCTATGCCTTCTATAGAAGCTTTATTATATTTATTTCTAAAACCTTACAAGGCACCAGTCATGGTGTGGCATTTTAACAACTCACATTTTTTTTTTATCCAGGTAGGAAATTACTGAGGTAAACAAAACAATGAATCGCAAGATGTATCATAAAGGTAACGGCAAACCTGTAATTATTACTTTTATAATGCCATTGCTAAAAAGGATGATTGTTAAGTGAGCATTGAATTTTCACATGCTTTAGAACTGAACTGTTTTTTCTTCTCACTTTGGGTGACAGAACCTTTTGGCATGTCTCTGTGGGTGCAATGTTGATATGTACAGGAGAAATAAAACAGTACTTGATGGCTACCCAAGGTACAACAGATGTCTATATACATACTCTTCATGTTCTCAGGCTGTCAAATGCTGTTGTATATCATTCCTAAAAAAGGCTTTGGGTTAGCAGTTTGTGAATTCCCCAATTATTTTAGGGATAAGTACTCGGATAAAGTATAAAAAATATACCTCAGGTGTCTGAATATTATATTTCTGTATTGTTTAGCTGTGAGTGGCACAGCCAACTAGTTCAGAAAAAAAGTCACAAGGGAGATGATAGAATCCAGCCAATAAAGCCGCTAGGATTCAATTGGGGGTGAAATTATGTGATTCAAATTTAAAAATGAATTTCAGATTCAGTAAACACTTATTAATGTGAAAATATACTTTTTCCCCTCTCTGCGATGTGACTGCTGTAACCTGAATAGCCTATTGCTGCCCCCTTGAGTTTTTATTTAACCTGGTTGTTCACCTAAAATTGTAAATGCAGCACTATAGCAAAAACCTGTTATCCAGAAAGCTCTGAAATACAGAAAGGACATCTTGAAACAACGCCATTTTATCCAATTAATTCATGGTTTAAAAAATTATTTCCTTTTTCGCTGTACTAATAAAATAAGACCTTGTATTTGATCCAAACTAAGATATAACTAGTGATGGGCGAATCTCCCGCGATTCGCTTCGCCGAAAAATTCGCGAATTTCTAGAGAAATTCGCGAATCGGCGAAAAATTTGCGAAACGAGTCGCGGGACGATTTTGTCGCGCGTTGCGTCGTTTTCGTCGCGCGTTGTGTCGTTTTCGTCGCGCGTCGCGTCGTTTTCGTCGCGTTGCGTCAGAAACGACGCGCGACTGACGCGTGACTCGTTTTCGGCGAATTTTCGCCAAGCGAAATTTTGCTGGTGATTCGCTAATTTATTCACCAGCGGCGAATCGCGGGAAATTGCCGCGAATTCGACCTAGGCGAATAAATTCGCCCATCACTAGATATAACAAATCCTTATTGGAGGCAAACAAACCCTATTGGCTTATTTTAAGGTATACATTTTGGTTCCAAATTATGACCTGCAATCCGGATATCCCCAGGTCCTAAGAATTTTGGTTAACAGGTCCCATACCTGTACTTTTAAAGCTGTCCAAATAAATTGGTTAGTATAGCTAACATAGATGGTGGGCTCTGGGACTTTAATCTGAAAAATAAATGCGTTACACTCATTTATTAATATGGACATAAACTGCCAGATCCATTGGCTTGGTGAGGTTGCTGAATGATCTGGGCCTGATTTGGCAACCCATGCAAGGGCCAAGTCAGGCTAAACTGATTATTGACCCTGGAGCAAATAACCATATCATAAATTATGGCCTACAGTGGACTGTTGCATGAGCAACATGTGGTCCTTGTTCAACAGGATTTTTTACCATAGGCAGCTTTAACCACCTCCCTTTCTTGTTTCATTTTCTTCGGGCCTATTTATAATGAAGTAACCAACAACAGACTGTCCGGCTTGGGATACAAAATCATCCCATTACAAGTACTCAGAGGTCCCTCACAAGCCCAATAGGTATTAACTACATATGGCATCACCAGCCCCTCTGGAAATTGACAGAATGTACAGATTGCAAGTCCTCTGTGAAAGCTCCTAATAGTATAAAGCATGTGTTGAACCTCGCTATTGCTATCAGCAGTTCTTATCACATAAAAGGGACATCAACAATTTGTTTGGAATTTTGCACCACTCATAAGCTTTCAGGTGCCCTGTTTATGGATAAAATACAGGTTGGTATTTGTTGCCTTATTTAATGCATAGCATTCTGCTTTAATTGCAGTTTAAATGCACTTTAAACGCTAATCCCTTATTTTAGATGCCTGGATATCTGGAGCACAGCAATAAATCCAATTTTCCTGCAACCCCCACGGTATTATATATAAAGAACCTACTTATGCAGACTAGCAATGGTTTGTTGTTGTTAGTTGCCTATGTAATTGCATTTGTGGTGGTCACCCACTGTACTTTGGGAACTAATGCCTAAGCTATACCTTGGTTTGGGGTTTACTCTCTACTCTTTATGGCGTTGCTCTAATAAATGGCTACAGTATATTAACTTAAAACTTTTTAGGGCATTACAAGACAGGATAAAACCTTTGATGTGTACAATCCTGCTAAGGTCCAGAATAAAAATTGTATATAATATACATTATGTACATCTTTATTTTAGAATGAATACCTCTTGAAATGTGTGCACAAATTTGCGCTATTATAGATATATATTATCTAACCTCAACAATTAATGCCTGCAATCATAACCAAGATGTAAGGAATGTGTATTGCAGGAATTAAGGAAGCTGTTCCTAGTGATAGGACTGAAAGTATCTCAAACCGTTTCATCTCTTGCCACGATTTGCAATCTGCATCGTCTGAGTGGCAATTACTAATAATCTTAGCTGGGATATAAGAAAATACATTCCCTAAGGAGCACTCAAAATATGCAAAGGTATTAGCAAGGCTATTTTTCATCAAATCATCTCCATAGGTCTCTTTTAGCTGAGAAACCTAGCCGGCAGTATCTCAGAGAACCTATGCTTGTTTCAGGGAGGTTTTAAACCTTTTTTTCCTTTCTTTTTATAGTTGTAGAAGCGTACGGTGACGGTGCGATTAAAATGCAGTTCTTTAAGGTTTATCTTGTCTAAAAGACTCTGTGAGATATTATGTTCTGATGGCAGTTTAATGTTCAATGAACCAACATACTAAAAAAGCCTTATGATTATTTTTTCTCTTTTCACTAGTAGCAGAACTTTGAAAAAAATAAACCAATTAAAAATAGATACTGGTTAGCCATGTTCATTGTAATTAACAGATCTAGAAGAGATTTCATTTTATGAGCATATTACTTCAGTTTCAAAAAATCTCAGCAGGAGCTGACCGAATCAAAGCATTTATAAGGCGCAGTTTTATCAAAGGTCGGATTTCAAATCAGTATTTTTTTGTAACCATAACAAATTCGAATATATTCACAAATCGAATGGGAGGTTATTTGAGAAAAAAACTTGAATGTCTAAAACTCGAATGAATGTTTCAGACCCGAAAACTCGAATCAAATTCTTAAACTCGAGAGACAAAACTCAGAGAAAAACTCGAATGTCAGGAAGGCTATTAACGTCTTCAAATGGGTCACTGGATCTCTGCCATTGACTTCTAAATGAACTTGGCAAGTTTGAGGTGGCAAATAAGTTAAATCATGGTGCAGTTTTAATTTTTGGTCCCCTGTTTTAGCTCTGAAAGAGAAAGTGAGCTTCTAACAAATTATGTCATTTAAAGTTAATTAAAAAAAACAAAAAAAAAAAAAAAAAAAAAAAAAACAGAGCCTATGGCTAAGGTTATAAGAATATCTATCTTCCCCAGGGCAAATTGAAAAATGACCTCTCAGAAATGGGGCATGAAATGGTAGAATGTATTGCCTGTGAGAATAATAAAACGTAGGTTGTTGACCACAGTGATCTACTTTATTCACCATTATATAACGGTGTCATCATTATAAAAATAAAGGATACTAGTATTATCTTTACTATAAGAAACCATAGCAGGCCTTAAAGAAAATAGATAGAGCTGGGAATATTATAAATTTGCTATAACTTGTCAGATGACTAAAAATTGTACAAAGGAAGGCAAGTAGGAGGTAAGGATCAAACCGATTTCTCTCTAAGGACAGTGCAGGTGGTGAGTAGGACTGGGTCCATAGACCTGTCAAACCATGATGCACACTCTGGGAGGCTAGCCATGACATACTGAGCACATTGGTTGTCTAAAATTGTCTTTTTTTTTTTCGTTTTAAATACATTTTTTTGCTATGGCTCAGTTAGCTTATTTGAAGAGCTTATAAGGAGCATCACTATATCAGATACTACTTTGGACATTTTAAAGTATAAAGTTTTATATTACATTATTTATTTAGTAGATTAGGTTATCATCAACTGAGTAAAGAAAAAAAAGACCAGCTTTCAGCTTAAACAATATCAAATGGGCAATTTTTTGTTGAGTGAAATATGAAGGAATAAGTTAATATTGGCGTTGTAAATGCCAAATTGGTTGCTTTTATGTTTCAAATGTTCATAGTTACCAGTAGCTTCTATAAACTTGATATAATTTTAAATAAAAATAAATGTGCAGACTAAGTAGTAGAAGAAAAAAGAGAATACATTGTAGAAACTAGAAACCAAGATCTGAAGAAAATTTAAATTATTATATATTTCACAGTGACTTCAGGTTTTACATAAACAGTGCCTGGACTGAGTTTGTAGGCTGAATCATAATTTGTAATTTGTAGACATCTAGCAACTATGCTGGAGAAACATGCTGAACAAATATAGGTACTTATGGCCAAAGACTACCAGTGTACTCACTGTTTCCAAAATATCTCCGCCCCAGTAAATGTTCCATTTATTTTTATATCCCATTCACACATACATTGAGCTTATATACTATTAGATTACTATATTAATATTATAATACTTTTATAGTACTATTATATTAGCATATATATATATATATATATATGAGTACTTATATACTAATCCATTTTGTGGTCCATGGAGTGCTAATCAGATCACATTAGGTGTAGATCTGTTTGGAGATCCCTGCATGGGGTCCTCAACCCAATGGAATTATTCTAGACAGCCCAAATAATATATGGTTGAGCACCACACCCACCAGCCAAGAGTAGCTGAGTAGACACTTAACATTTCAATATTTATTGTGCAGGACTAGATTTATAAACTAATGTACAACATAATGTGCCACTTATGAACATATAGATTATTGTTGGAATCCATGGGGATTTCCTGAGGATATCTGATAAACAGAACTACTGAAAGGAACTACTCAGGGTGGTGACTAGTTGGCAGAGTGCCTAGAAAACATCTGACCAGCTAGGGATTGGTAGCTGGTAGTAGATTACTAGTAAGAAAGCTATGCCCAATAATAAGTCAAGACAATAGTGGAGTACCTGATTGGTGGACCTTAAGTGAGTGACTGACAGTTTAGGATCATGGATAGAGCGCTGTACTGAGAATTGAGAAGCTCTGCAGTCTTGTGTCTGCAATAAATAGTTAACTTCCTTCAGCCTATTGGTGATTTGGTGATTAGAGAATTGTATTGCGTGTATTTCTTTCATTATTTAAAGCTAAATTGCAAGAAACAAAGAGAGAAATGTTAGTGGTAATTCTGCCATAACATTCTGTGTGTGTGTGACCTTTACTGTACAAATAAAACAATAACAGAAATCCAAGCAGCCGTTCTTCAGAAGGCTGAAAGTAGCTGCACTGTTCCCAGGATGGTAGTTAGAGAAGACATGGCCTCAGGCAATGCAGAATTACTTTGGTAAAAGTAAAATGTAAATTAGGGACATCCAGCTTATTGTCCAACGGCTGTTGCTCAGTTACAACTCCTGACACATCTTAATAAAACTTTGGATTAGACACTGTTACAGAATGCTTTCCTATGCATTTTTTTAAGGCTACTGTGGCTGAAGGACAACCCAGTCATGCTGTTTGGCACCTACACATGCCAAATAACTGACTCACAGTGGGATCACTTGGTTAGACCAGAGGTTCAAAATCCAAGTGGAGCTGGTCAAACAGGTACCAATATAATCATACTATCATAGCTAATGTTTGCTAAGGGATATGTGCATCCACAGATGAATAAGTGAAGAAGAAACATAGATCCCCTTCATTTCCTGACATTTTGATTGGTCAGGCTGTATGAATGGAACAATATAAAGGCACATGTACAGTAGTTTCCATCTGGTTGGCCAACAGGCCAATTAATAGGATACAGCAGGAGTCCCCAACTTCTTTTTTTTACCCATGAGATACATTGAAATGTAAAAAGAGTTAGGGAGTAACACAAGCATGAAAATGTTCCTAGGGATACCAAATATGGAATGTGATTGCCCATTTGGCAGCCCCCTTTATGGACTGGCAGTTTTACTGGCTGTAAACCTTGTTTTTATGCAACCAAAACTTTCTTCCAACAAGGAATTTAAAAATAAGTACCTTCATTGAGGCAACATGTTGCTCAGGAGCTAATGGTTGGGGAACACTGGGATACAGTATAAAATCCTTGAGTTGTTTGCTGGAAGAAATATTTGGTTGAAGGACTCACAATTCATTAAGTAGCTAGAAAACAGCAGGAGAAAAACAATAAAGGCTACTTTTGAAACTTAAATAGCCACTTCAGTTTAGTGGCGTTTTTATCATAATGACACTTCCCTGCCTGTTCCCAAGATATGGGTCTCTACTGGCCACAGGGGATCAGCTATTATTTTTAGAAGCCCAGTGTTATATCAGTACAGCAAATGGCTCACTGAATATGGAGTCAGAAAACTCAACTGTTTAATTTACATGCCTGACAGATCTTTACATCGGTAGTTTTGTATTCCACTTGCTGGCGCTGGTATGCAAACAATGCTAATGTATCCTACAGGCACATTGATCATCTCCCGATAATGAGAATTCAGAGTAATCCAGTGGAGAATGATATTGCAACAGAATATACTCTGTGGTTTCTTTTTATGGAAAGTCCTTTAGAACATCAAATGCAGCTAAGGAAACATTATTCTATAGCAGCTCATGGATAAAAAAAGCCTCAGTATTGTATTTATTTTACATCAAACAGCCAGCCTAGCCTGTGCCACAACAAAGCATGGAGATGGATCTTTTTTTTTTTTGGACTGTTCAGAGCCCAGTACTGGAAAGGGCACAATATACAGTAATTAGTTTTTTAACAGAAACTGCCCCTTAACATCTAGGACAAGTAAGCATTTATAATCCCTACAGGGAGTCCATTTCCTTAGTTCAAACAGAGCGAAGATCAATGGTATGAAGAAACTTTCAGTGAAAGGAGTTAGTAACCAGCTTCCACCCCACAGTTGACAAGTGAAGGATGGCACTTCGTGCTGAGTTGCCCATAAAGAAAGTTAATTCCAGCGCTCACCTTGAAGCATAGATAAAAGGTTGAATGATTGCTGATGGCATAAAGTGCAGACAAAAAAGGCTCGCTTTAAATCACTGCATGTTCTAGTAAACAGCAGAGAAAAGACAAGGGATGAAGCAGATGTTCTTCTCACTTTCCTTGGTGGAAATCATTTAACCCCCTTAACCTTTTAATGTCTTTACTTTCTGATAAGAGTCGTGCATCATCTGTCACTATGAACACTAGGTGAACCAACAAACGAAGCAGTGTTATTTTACTTGTACATGTCCCTTCAGATGTAGGTTTCTCCTATTACTATAGATAAATCATCTATGTAATGTAAAGGTGATGTAAACCCTGTATGAAACAGTCCTAGTGCATACTTTACCTCTACAACATAGGTGGTCCATAAATAATTACAGATTCTAGATGATTCTGTTGTGAGACGCCTTCTTTATATTAAAAAAAAAAAACAAAAACTGCAGATGTATAAAGCTGTAGAGAAGCTCACCAGTATAGGTGTTGAGTTTAGGTGCCAAGCCCTAACCCTTCAACTGAGGAGAGTGGAGCACTGTAGAGGTACAGTACAGGCAAAAGTATAAAAAGAAAAATCAAAGCTTTATTTATTCAAATAAATAATAATAATAATGTTGTACCGCATATGATAAGCAGGGGACTTATTCATAGGCTTGCCAGCTCTGCAATAGCAAAATTTGTGTTATATATCATAAGTAGATTACTATGTAGTTTTTATTGTTGATATTACACCATAAAACATGTATTGGAAAGATGTGGTTTTAGGCAATTTTGAGGATCTCATGATGAGGGAACAAAGAGCCAGGAAACCAAGGAAGAACACTCAAGGGCTATGTCAAATGCATAACAATTCTGGATTAAGCCAAACTGCAAATACTCTCCAACAGATTCAGCCAAATATTGAACCAATTCCTAACCCAACTTTGCAAATCTAGCAAAAAAAAAAAAAAGGATGAATAATCGTGGACTTGTGGGACTCAAAGAACTTTTACAGCAATCAAGTCAGCCAAACAGCAATATAGATGGTCACACATGAACAGTCTGTAAGGAGCTTTCCAGCATGCTCATCTTTGTGATGGATTAAAGATGATGTCACTGTTTAGTGCAAAAAATTAATATGAAGTGATGGCAAAGACCTAGGTTCAATGCCCAAATATAGGTTCTTCCTAAATGAGATCCTGGGTGTGCAATAATTATTGTATTAACTGATTCTTGACCCTTCTGCTTTTACCCTAACTACACCGATTGCTGTCTGCATTACAGTTTGCTCCTTGGTCCCAGCGTCAACATCATAAGTACCTTAGGCATTGATAGTATATTCAGGCATTGAACCAGTTCTTTGGCGTTTCTTTATTTAAACATTTTTGCACCAAACCGCAACATGATGACATCATGTGGCAGCATTTCAGTAATGTCATGAGTATGGGAGCCGCCATCTTGGATTTACTGCGAAGAGGAGCACACCTTACACCATCCTCCTTGATACTATGATATAAACCAACCAATGGTTAACGTGTCCCTGCATGAATGCTTTGAATCTGTGCATTTTTTGACACATCAGTTGGTAAAGTGTCAAACTTGATAACTGTGTAGGCTTAGCAAGCTGATCATGACAAACAAGTACCACACCATAGAGTTAAAGACATAGTTAAATAGAATTTGGCTGCATGTTACTTATAGAAAATAATGCTGATATGGGTTCACCCCTTGGAAAATAGTGATCCAGCAATTAACATATAACTAAAACTTATACAGGCATGGGACCTGTTATCCAGAATGCTCAGGACCTGGGGCTTTATGGATAATTAATCTTTCCATAATTTGGATCTTCATTCCTTAAGTCTACTAGAAAATCTTGACTGCATTAAATAAGCCCAATGGGCTGGTTCTATTATTAATAAGGATGAATTATATCTGAGTTTTGATCAAATACAAGGTATTGTTTTATTACTACAGAGAAAAATCAAATCAGTTTTGAAAATATGGATTACTTGGATAAAATAGAGTCTATGGGAGATGGGCTTTCTGTAATTCGGTACTTTATAGATAGTGGGTTTTTGGGTAACAGATCCCATCCCTGTACTTTCATTATACAAAAGCCCTTTGTTTTGGATATAAAACACCTTCTAATAATTTTTAGTTATACTATCCTAGTTATACAAGATCCCTATTATCCCAGTTATACAAGGTGTAACGGCTCCTATTAGGAGGTGTTGAATTGTCTTGCATTTAATATCGTCTTGTGCACCATGTTTTTTCACATTTTTATAAGAAAGAATACAAAATTCCATTCCATAGTGTCTCCCAGTTCATATGCACTCTGTGCCTAACAGCTTTCTTTGCTTTTTGAGAAGAAAAAAATGAAAAATGCAAAAGAAATTCTCAAGTGTTCAATTTAATCTGTGAAACAGAAGAAAATGAATTGCACTGTAGTTGCTAAAATGGCTTCCTTTATGCTTCGTGAAATGCAATTTTTATCTTTGTTTCAATAAAATGCTCTAGTGTACCTAATATACATGTTATAGATTAGATCCAAATGTTCCCCTCTCATTTTCTGCACACGTTATCAGCCCAGCAAATCATTACTTACACTGCTGCACCTTTCATGGGAGGCCAGGCTTGTAAAAGTAAAACCAAATGCTGGAACTCTGTAGCACCGTGACTTAAATCCAACAACTCCATAAAAAGCGAGTGTCTTTTCTCTTCATTTTCAATGTCAACCACATCTACCTGTAAAGAAGAAAGGAAGTTTAGTCCTTGGCTGCTCTTTAAAATTGAATATCAACATAAAAGCCATGTAGCTTAATAATTTTTTGATCCAGTCGTAAATGATGCCGGTGGATGTAATATAGCCAAGGCTTAAATACACAATAAATAATATTAATGCGGCTCACAGAAACGGGTTCCTATGAAGGGCTAGTAGAAGTGATCTTGTTGACTCTTCAGAAGGCTAATCAATTAAAACCCAAAGGAGCAGAGGTTCTGTCTGCAGCATCTACCAAAATCAGAGATTTTGTCTGAATTTTCCCTGGTGACACTTATTCAATCCTTGACATTGTTCAAGGTTGGCTGACCTGCGGGTTCTCAGTAGAGCAGATATTAATAGGTTCATGTGCAAGTGGAACATCCAGCCACTAACATTATTTCTTGTGTTAACTGGAGGACTTTAAGGACCATCGCTCTATTAATAACAACCCTCCTCTTCTCTAGCCAGCCACAGACCTAGAACCTCTCTGTTTCTCAATTCTGATTCCCTGTTCTATATTAAATTATCATTAAAAAAACAGCAATAAAAAGCAAATGTTTATCTCTTTAGCATCATTTAATTACAGCCTGATACTTACTGATTACAAAATAACATGTCCAAACCAATCACACCCTTTACGCTCATTCATATTTAAATAAGATCAAAACAGAAACAAAAATTGCATTTCAGTGATGCATTTAAATATATATCACATGAATGTCATTAAAGGGTTGTTTTTTCCTTTTTAAAACAACCGCAAGTTTAAAACAATTAAGTTTAATTTTAATTTTGAAAAAAAAAAAAAACAGGCTCTAGCACTACAATAAGGGTCCCATGATTCTATTTGGGGGGAGATTAGTTGCCCAGGGACAAATCACCTCTTCTAATAATCTCCTACCCTCCTTGCAGTGGCAGCTATATTGAGAAATCCTCTACTCATTCCGGGAACCCAACCTGCACATTTTTGATGGTGGGCAGATCATAAACTCACCATTCCATACATTCATGGTTGACTTCGAGGGTTTCTTACACAATTGACACCATACAGGTGCTGAAGCTGAGCTTTACTGGGCTTCCTAAATAATCCATATTATAAGCACATATTGGAAACTATCCAATCCACAGTCCCAAACAGTTACATTCTCTGAACAATGGATCCTCCTTATAGGGCAATCTCATTCCTAAATTTACGCATCAACTCCCCTAAGACAGTCACAGACCTACCTTTTATCAAAGCCTGGGAACATGATTTGGGTAGGAGTATTAAAGTGGAGCAGAGGTTTGTACTTTGGGCAAATTTTAAACACAGCTCTCTCAATACAGTTTTGCTGGAAGCAGGTTACAAAGTACTTTTCAGATAGTACTTGACTGCAGCCAGAATCTTGACATTTGTCCCAACAGCTGACGGGAAATGTATCCATGGATGCCACACTTTAGGCATCTGTTTAGGGTATATAATCTGATTTATTCGGTTTTACACTTTAACATGAGGAAGAACCCCTACAAAGTTCTTTTGGGAGCAGTCTCGGAAACCCTCACTGAAGCCCAGTTATGATTAGTCAATTTCATATTGCTGGCAGTTAGCCAGTCACTGGCGAAATCCTGAAAGCAAAGGACTGACAACTTTTCAAACTTTAAAGCTTAAGAAAATGGTATAACGATAAACAAGAAACTGATTATAATCACCCTAGATAAACATTCCTAGTTCAAGAAAACCTGGAAACCTTGGTTGACTTATAGATATGGGGATATATATTCTTGCACCCTTCTACCATTGTAGGATTTCTTTTAAAGAGAGAGGCCACTTTTTTTGTTTCCATTTCTGTAATCTTTATTTTTCTGATCTATGTGTTTTATTTTATTAATTTATTTCTACATTTTGCTATGACATTTGCAACATGATTTGGAAAAAAGAAACAAAAAACTCTTAAAACGTATTGAAAGAAAAGGTTTATCTAGAGATTTGGGTCTGATGAGTACCGATATCAAAATACAGCATTAGCACACCTTTTTTTTAACATGAAATATTCATGTTTACATTTAATATGATTACATGTTGTGTTGAATTTTGATCCATAAGTATGTACATTTATCGCTAGAAACCAAACATTGGCTGGCAATGTAAAAAAAAGTATAAAAAGCAGAAAATATTTTATTGTACCAATAACATGTCCAAAAAGTCTTACACGTTTTGAACAGCAAAGCATTTTATTCTAGGCTATGATTGATAAAGTGCCTTGTGGTATGAAATGCATGAGCTTTATATTATTGATGCATTATTATTTTCTACTTTTTTATACTTGGCCTACATTAGAGTTATTGGGAGCACCAATAGCTGAAGGTTTAAGGCTTGGCACCCAAACCCAATATTTTTACTAGGGGGGTGAGCAGGAGGGACCTAAATAGAATTTTTCTGAAAATCTGAAATCCATCCATAAATCCACCAGAATCATTGGCTCATCAGCATGGCTGCAAGCACATTACAATTCAGCCCACATTAATCCTCACGAGAGAAAATGAAGGTAGTGAAAAGAAATGTATTTCATCATGTATTGACCAGCCTCCAGATGCTCTGTCTCCCCTCAGCTCCCCCTCTGATCTTATTGTATTCCATTTACCCTCACCTAAATGTGTGGTGCTTAATCCATTCATGTGCTTTTACTTCTCATATTTTTCATAATTACTGCAGAACTATCATTTCAGGCTTCAAGTTCCAGACTATTAGCTGTATCAGGGACCAGTGATTTCCAAGACAGCCCTTCAGCTCATCCCAGTAATATGAATTACACAGCCCTCGCAAAGATGATATCTAAGACTCTTTCATTTCTGCCTGCAGTTTGGGAATCCTTAAAAAGTGCAGATTTGGCACAGAAAATGTCACTGTCTACATGTTCATATAAAAGAGGTCAGTCACTCGCAATTGTGAAAGGACATAGGCCAGATTTTAAAGGAACCATACATAACAGAAAAACAAAACATGCAATCATTGTCTAGTATAGATATGGGACATGTTATAGAGAAAGTTCGGAATCTGGGGTTTTCTGGATAATGGATCTTTCCATAATTTGGATCTTCATACTTTAAGTCTAGTTAAAAATAATCCCCAGGATAGGATTGTTTTGCCTCCAATAAGGATTCATTATATCTTAGTTGGGATCAAGTAGAAGCTACTGTTTTTCTATTACACAGAAAAAGGAAATCCTTTTTTAAAAAATGCAGTAATTTGATTATAATAGAGCCTACGGGAGATGGCCTTGCCATAATTCAGACCTTTCTGAATAGTTGGGTTTCTGGATAAAAGATTCCATGCTTGTATTAGACAGTATAAGAAAATATTAGACATGTTAGTCTAGTGCAGGAGTACCCAACCACAGGCTATAGAACGATTACATATCTTGTAGGCTTTTTTTTACCCCAGATTTCCCATGTCTTTACCCAGTGATATCATACGCAGGCTTAGATCAATGAATGCCACTGACATGTAGCCAGGGTCAACCCACTCTTCATGTTTCTCAGTTTAGGCTTACTGGAGAGAGATAAGCCACAAAGAGGAACCCGAGTAATGAGATGGAGAAAAGTGGTTGACTGAGAGACATAATATATTTGGCTGCTATATGTGGGAATAAACAGAGTGGAACATTCAGGCCTGTTCAAGTTAAGAGAATACCTAATATCTTGCTTGTGTATAGTCAAATAGGTGGCCTTACACCTTCTCTACAGCTTTCTGTACTTATGTATATTATATTAATTCTTACACCCACACATTCTCAGAGGGAGGTGGCTGCACTGCCAATCAGCTGTATATATTGATGAGATGCAGACACCAGAATATCAATAAATTCACTCTAGAAAAGAGCAGCATTAGCAAGCCTAGTGTTACACAAATACATACTGCAAGGATGGATCCATGCACAAGCAGGGGAGCAATATTCACATTTACTGGTCAGAGGTTCAGAACAAGGGCCTTCGGGTTTGTGAATGAAAAAACTAACAAGCCTGAAAGGAATGTACATACACACCATAGTCACAAAATGGGACACAGAGGTCCCAAGGACAACAATTAGATTATAATTAAGGTCTATGGAGACCCACTAGGAAAGGAAAGCATTAGTGTGCCAATGTCTTCTTCAGGGTGGAAGCTTCTGAATTGTCAGATATTGAGACTGATTTTAGCTGGTTGTGTAGGCCGTGTGCTACTTACAACTAGCTGCCAACTACATCTGGAGGGTAGGAGTCAGTAACTGTTATCAGCCCATGCCTGGCGACAATTTTATTAAATGTTTTGTAACAAAATGTTATATTTTAAGACTCACTGTAGATTAAGGGTTCCATGTTGTGATGTGCAGGTCAACAAAAATTCAACCCTTACCCAACCTTAACCCGGCATCTACATTACTGACCTGTACACCTCCCATTCATTTCTGATGTCTTGAAAAGCAGTGGGGCAGGTGCATACCTATAAATGGAAGCTTTTGTGTTTTATTGGGGTGTAATGGTTAATGGTTGGGACATAACAACATGGCCAAAAATCTTCTAGGAATTCTTTCTGGGAAATTGACATTGCTGTGATATATATGAGTAACATAAGAAATAGGAATTAATCTGCTTAAAAACATAAAAAATAACACTTTGAAGAAAATTAAATTTCAAGTATATTATGTTAAGACCTATAATCTAAGAGGCCATTGAAATAACCTTAGTGAATAAAATAAAATTTTACCGAAGGTGAAAAAACTCTACATTATCAATAATAAAGAACTAGATTGTTACTCTATTTTTACAGCTGAAAATTTTAATATACTTTGCTATTCAAGAACAAGATGTGTAGGGAAGCGCAAAGAATGAATCTTTTTGCATGTATTCCACTAATCATACAGATCATTAGTGCTTGGGATGTTCCAATCAATACAAAAGGATTTGCATGGCGCTGTGTAATCATTCATGGGCTGATTTTCATGGTTTCTTCCAGGGAATTGATCTCAGACATGGCTAATGATTTGTTTTTACACTATGTCCAGTCCCCTTAGACAGACAGACAATTTTGTAATTCTCAAACAAAATCCGTGCGTTGGGCTCCTCACACAAGTATTCTGAGCTATCACACTATTAAACGAGTCGACCACTTTAAATGGAAATTTAAACCTGAATTTGGGATAGGGCTGCACCACTCAAATCTGATTGTATATCAAAAAACTAGACAATAAATGGACACCTACAAATGCATATGGGTAACCCTGGCAAAACAAGAATTTCTGGCATGTAATCCAGTCCTAGTTAATCCAACAAAACTAGTGATGGGCAGCCAATGGTCTTCCAGATGATGCTGAATGACAGCAGTCTAATGATCCCCAACCAGTGCTCATGATCAGAATGTTGCTCACCAACACCTTGAATGTTGATCCCAGTGGCCTCAGGTGCTTATTGTTGAATTGCTGCTTTAAGGGAAAGTTGTAGTTGCATAAAAAAAAGGTGTACTGTCATACAGATCCTCCTGGAGTCCACATAGGGCTAACAATAGCCAATAACAACCCATAACTGCCACCCTCAGGAACTTTTTACATTCTTGTTATTATTATGAACATGTATTTATATTAGGGATGCACCGAATCCAGGATTCGGTTTGGTATTCGGCCAGGATTTGGCCATTTTCAGCAGGATTCGGCCAAATCCTTGTGCCTGGCCGACCTGAATCCTAATCGTTAAAATCATGTGACTTTTCGTCACAAAACAAGGAATTAAAAAACATTTTTGCCTGCCTTTTACCCTTCCTCTCAATAATTTGCATATGCAAATTAGGGTTCGGATTCGGTATTTGGATTCGGTGCATCCCTAATTTATATAGCGCCAACCTATGTGTAGCGCTGAAGTTGCACTTCAAATTTTTTTTACATTTGAATGTGGGTCATGGATAAAAAAGGTAGATCACTCATTATATTCTGAAATCATTCTATACTGCACCTCCTTCCTTTCGATAGAATGATGTGAAATAAAGGACATGCCTTCCGTTGTTGTGATTGGGTGAAGGATGGAAACCCTACCAGCCTTAAATGATTTGTTGATAGTTCAGCATTGTATCCATCAGGTTCAGAGTAGCCATTTCCAAACGACTAAAAAGTTTTGCCTGAAATTTTTCCTTTTTTTTTTCTCTCAACAAAACGTTAAGCACCTCATTGAATTGGGTGACTTTAACCAGCATACAAGCTGGGTTTGTGAAGTGGCGTGTCTGCTTATCAGCAATATATTCACTAGAGCTGGCATGATGCATTCAGCCTTTATGAGGACATTGCTCTCACCTTGGTTTGTGGCTGATTTCAGAATAACTCCATACATAAACACACATTGACTAAGAAATTAAATGCAAATGAATAAACATTTAGATTTGCTTTACAAGCCCACAGGTACAAGTGACCCCAGGTACAATGAGACCCTTGCACTTGCCCTAAGTTGGAGTCACCCACTCTCAACTAAACAGTTTCCCCTTTGTTATATAACACCTGAACACATACGTATTTGACACATACAGTATATATTTAAGGGTGATAAATCAAAGCGGTACCTCTGTTTATTTGAGGGTGAGTCTACAAGTTAAAGGAACAGTTCAGTGTAAAAATAAAACCTGGGTAAGTAGATAGGCTGAGCAAAATAATAAAAGATTCTAATATAGTTATTTAGCCACAAATGTAATCTATAATAGCTGGAGTGAGCACATATCTAACATAACCAAACTCAACTTCCTGCTTTTCAGCTCTCTAACTCTGAGATAATCAGCTACTTGAAGGGTGACCACATGGGATATAACTGTTCAGTGAGTTTGCAATTGATCCTCAGCATTCAGCTCAGATTCAAAAGCTACAGGTATGCCCCATTTGGCCCCACTCAAGTCAATGATTGGTTACTGCCTGGTAGCCAATCAGTGGAAACAAGGAGAGCTGAAAAGTAGTATTCTGGCTATTATGTTAGGCATCCAGTCACTCCAGCCTTTATACTGTACATTACATTTTTGCCTAGAAACATTTTTTATTTTGCAGACTATTGATTTACCAGTTTTATTACATTATTATTATAACAATTCATCTTCCCAATATTATATAGCCTACAAATCCTGTATATTTTATATTCACTGACCCCTTCACTACAGTTTATTGTTATTTAGTGTTTTAATGACCACATTATTTGCACCTGCATAGTCCCATTAGGCACTGGCACATTGGACCATACCAATTGTATGTTAAAGGTTCTGTGTGTGTCAGCAAAGTCATTATCTAATAAATAACATTAGAAGTGGAGACAGATGACGAGTCTTAAGATGTCAGAACCCTGGTGTGATCCTGACCCCTGCATCTACTCCCTTGCCTCCCACCATGCCACAATATCAATAGGTGGAGGGCACACCAAAAGCTTGAAGTTTCTTTAACTAAATTTATACGTTCATATAAGGTGCAAAAAAGCCCTAAAATGCTACCCATATAGCATTAACAACAAATATTTTATCAGAAATGGGCTTGCACACTCAAAATAAATAAAGGATGAGAATCACCCCAACGTTTCGGTGTTCCCACCTTGCCGCCAGAACCATGCTTTTGGTGGTGCTCTTACATAGGAGAAGTTACATTTAAGAGGTGGACCATACCAAATGCATGTTAGTGGCCCACCTGTCACCACTCTATGTGCATCAGCCAATGCATTTTTCAATAAGGAGTGGTGACAGATGAAGAGCCTTATGTGCCAGAAGCCTGGTGTGATCCTGACCCCTACAGCTACTTGTTTTCCTCAAGCTGCATCCTGCCTTGCAGCAAAAACCATGCTTTTGGTGTTGCTCTCACATAGGAGATGTTATATTTAAAAGTGCTGGAATTCCTATTTTATGACAAAAAGTTTGGACGTTACGATGCAACATAGCTCTCTGCACTATTGTAATTTAAGAGGTGAACCACACCAAATGCTTGCTAGAGGTCTATCTGCCATTAGTCTGTGTGCATCAGCTAAGGCCCTTTTTATTTTATTACGGTGTAGTGACAAATGAATCCTAGGTGCCAGAACACTGGTGTGAGTATGACCCCTGCAGCTACTCACTTGCCTTTGTGTGCTTTCTTGCCTTGCAGCTCGGTGGAGCTCTTACAAAGGAGAAGTTATATTTAAAAGCGCTGGAGTTCCTAGCTCTCTGCACTAATGTAAAACCCTCTTTAACTCAACCCAATGGCAACTTTGTAGGAGTAAAAGGGAGGGAGGAGGAAAGGTGGCAAGAGGAGTAACACTGACACCTTGGGTGGGTCAGATTTGCCCAAAACTGTTACAGTATTTACTGGAGGAACTCTATGCCTTGTATAACTGCAGAAGTAATAAGAGGAAGTTCCTTTATAATAATAACAACCGTATGTTAGGCAAACAGCTTTAGGGGACAACAGATCCAGAGACACCTTCCAATAGATAATGTGCAGCTAACTTGTTATTAGAAAAACCTGCACACTTCAGGACAAAAACAGGGGAAAAAAAACCTGATGTGTTCATGGTCGAGATCAATAAGAGAACATCAAGTTTCAGCTGTCCTAGTGCACTAACATCTGTGCCGAGCAGTTACGCTTTATTACGGCAGCAACAGAAAGAGTGCGTCTGTGGGCTACAAATGAATCTACCAAAGGGGATCCATGACAGTCCCAATAAAGGCAGGTTATAAAATCAGGTTGCACGCAAAGGGAACGGAGGAGGGGAGCTGCCACTTGTGCAGAACAGACTGCATTGTATTAAATACTGCAGTGAGTTCATTTCCATTAACCAATTCCCCAATCAAACAGAGAAATTCAGCAGAAGTTCTGATTTCAGAGATCATAGAGAAATGTGCTTTTAATGTATGCTGTTTGGCTGCAGAGATGAGCGGCGAATGTGTATTCTTCCAACCTGCAGGAAAATGAAAGAGGAAATATGGAAGAGAAGAAGTAGCGGGGTGTCTCGGGGGGGACCACTTGCATTTGCATTCTGACAAAATGTGGCTGAAGATACTGCACTAAGCCAAACAGCCTCCCACTCCTCCACTTTAGCCGGCACAGAATGGCTGAGCAGCTGCTTAATGAGGCTAACTTTGCTCAACAGTCAGCCCAAAATGCAGGTGTCTGCACCAGTGCCGACTCGGCTGCATTATTTACATAACTGAGCCGTCCAAATGGTAGGGAGGTATTAAAGGAAACTTATTGGCTACTAAAATAAGAGTGCTTCTTTCATGCTGGTTTCCATGTAATGAGAAAGATATTTCTGCGACAAAGACCATAAAGAGGGAACAAGAGTTTTTCCTGAACTCTATGTATCACTGAAATGTGCAGCGGAAATAACACATTACTGTAATGTTGCATAATCTGAATGTTTTCTTATATTATTATAACAAGTTAATCAATTTTCAGTTTCCTCTTGTATCTGAGAAATGTTATATTCCAAGTTACCTGTTTTAAAGCGGAAGTAAACCCATGTTTTAATCATAGGGTTTCTAGACTGACCCCTTCTGAACTCCCCATTTGCACAACAGACACCCAAACATGGGCCAGCACCCCCATACTTAAACTAAAAAGACAAAACCGCACAAAGAGAACATGTATCTTTGACATACAAGTATGGGAACTGTTATCCAGAATGCTCAGGACCTGGGAGTTTCTGGATAATGGATCTTTCTGTAAATTTTTCATAACATAAGTCTACTAGAAGATCATGTAAACATTAAATAAATCCAAAAGGCTGGTTTTGCTTCTAATAAAGATTAATTATATCTCTGTTTGATCAAGTACAGAAAACAAATTAAATCATTTTAATTATTTGGATAAAATTGAGTCTATGGAAGATGGCTTTTCCATTATTTGGAGTTTTTTGGATAATAGGTTTCCGGATAATATTGGGATAAAAACTATGGATGCATCAAATTTATATTTATTATATTTGCTGTAAGACTGTGAAACAGTCAGGTACCTAATAGTGAGTTAGGTAGCAGGAGCACATTGTGTATTAGATTGCCAAAGTTCTTATTACTGTTTATATAAAGTTTATATTTGTTTCATTTGCAAACTGTGTGTTTTATTATTCCTAGGGACCCTGGATGGTTAATTGGTATTTAAAGAGACAGTAACCAAATTAGGGTTATATCATGTAACGCTAATCTGGGCTATCCACACAGTTAAAATGTCCAGCTTTTGGTATAAGCATGGGTTACATTGGACTCTCCCTTCAGGATCCCAGGCCTACACTAAGTGGAAGCATTCCCTCTAAGGTGTAGTGCGACTACAACACCCAGATACTGTGCATGCAACTTACAAAAATGATGGGCGCCAGGATGTTCTTGGTGAAACTCAAACAAACTTTTATAATGTCAGAGACAAATATCCTCTGGTTTACTCACGCAGGAGTTGTGCATATAGCAGGAGCACAGACATCATACAGACTTGTACAGCACTTCAGAGTAGTTGCACTTGCCAGAAGCCTTGATAACCCTTCCTTTCATCCAGAAAGTCCCAGGACAGCAATCTCTACCCTTACTGCCCCTCTTCACTTAGGTCCCTGCACTCAGGTATTTCAAATCCTGTGGAAGAACTATTTCCTTCTATCAATCCCGGTGGAGCTACAACTGCTCATGCTGCTACAACTTTCTGTCTCACTATTCCTAGAGAATCTATCACCAAACTCCCTCAGGCTAGCTATACCCCATTCACGGGGTTGCCTGGTTCCCGGCTTCTTTCCAGAGCAAAGGCCTTTTTTTTGGTAAATTTAGAGCTTTCTGGATACCAGGTTGGCAAATAACGAATCCTATAACTGTACACCACCATTATTTTCCAGACACAATATATATTACATTAAACTTCAGACTGGACACAAATACTAGTGAAGATACAGAACATGAAAAAAGAACCATGATTGTAAGCTATACGGGGCAGGGATTTTCTTCTAATTATGTCTCTTACTATGTGCCACTTAATCTCTGTATATTTATTTCTTACATTGTCTTCTCTGTGTGTACTTTTCTGTAAAATTTCAAAACAAAAATTACTGAAAAAAATGTGTTTTTGCTGTGTACCCTCAAGTTATACATACTGTACATACAAAGGAATGAGGAAACAAAACATTGAGACACACAGAGGTGTGACCTGTATTCTGGCCAATCTGTTTAATTGGTTATTTTGATCTTTTTAATTGAATTTCAAGGAAATCCCTGCCCAATTAAACACGCTTAATACCCATGAGCAGAATGTGCAATTGTGCTGTACAGTTTGCATTTATAAGCCAGACAATGTTCTATCCTAACACTGCTTTATAGCATCGCCCTGAGTTAATGCCGCTAGCTAAGTGTGTACAAAAAAACGACAATAAAACTAGAAACACACACAAATAAACAGTATCGTTAAGATTTGCAGCTCGGTTGTTAGCTATAAAGGAGAGGAAACATCTGGAAGCACTAATCTGTTTTAACAAAGCAGAAGCTGAGGAAAATCACATATAAACATACAGCAATGACTTAAAAGATAAGTAAACCTTAAAAATAAGTGAATGTAGAATTAATGAGGGTGTTTTTCTAAGTACTTTTGCAATGTGCATTCAATATTTATTTATTTTTTATTCCAAGATATTAAAGGATACATTTACTGTTAACATGAATACATTTTATTCCAGCAGCGCCACCTGCTGCTCATTTTCCAACCAGACTGACCACCAAGTAGTCAAGGAAGTTGCCAGGAGAAAGAAAGAGGCTGCACTGGGTTGTTAATGGTGGGTGTGGCTTAAACAGGAAATTCTAATAATAATGGCATACTCTTGGTCCTACTGTATAGTGTATTATGGAACAAGATCAAGGCTGGCAGGAGCCTGGATCCTGGAGTCTGGATGGATCTACAAAGCTTCATTGAAGGAAGACAGAGCATTAGCATTAGGAGACAAGCTTTTGATAGCTTAGCATATCCATTAAGTGAATATAAGTGAAAAATATTAGAATTAAAGGGTTACTGTCATGGGATAACATTTTTTTTTTCAAAACGCATCAGTTAATAGTGCTGCTCTAGCAGACTGCTGCACTGAAATCCATTTCTTAAAAACAGATTTTTTTATATTCAATTTTGAAATATAACATGGGGCTAGACATATTGTCAGTTTCCCAGCTGCCCCAGCCATGTGACTTGTGCCAGCACTTTAGGATGGAACTACTTTCTGGCAGGCTGTTATTTCTCCTACTTAATTTAACTGTTTTACTATTGAGTGCTATTCTTAGATCTACCCGGGAGCTGTCATCTTTAGTGATGGGAGAATTTATTCGCATGGGGCGAATTCACGGCGAATTCCCGCGATTCACCGATGGCGAATAAATTCGCGAAACGGCAGCAAAAATTCGGCCAAAAAACGAATAAATTAGCCCAAAAAAGCGAATAAATTCGCGAAACGGCAGCAAAAATTCACCCAAAAAACGAGTCGCGCGTCGTAAATGATGCGCGACTCGTTTCGCGAATTTTTTCGCCAATTTCCAGAGAAATTCGCGAATTTTTCGGCGAAGCGAAACGCGGGAGATTTGCCCATCACTAGTCATCTTGTGTCAGGGAGCTGTTATCTGGTTATGTCCCATTGTTCTTTTGTTAGGTTTCTCTGTGTGTGTGTGTGTGTGTGTGTGTGTGTGTGGGGGGGGGGGTTGGTTGATATCACTCCAACTTGCAGTACAACAGTAAAGAGTCACTGACGTTTATCAGAGCACAAGTCACATGACTGAGGGAACCTGGGAAACTGACAATATGTTTAGCCCCATGTCAGATTTAAAAATATAACAAAATCTGTTTGCTCTTTTGAAAAAGGATTTTCCCGTTTAACATAAAACCAAGGATATTAGTATGGGCAAGAAAGAGACAAATAACAAAAGAACAAAACCAGACTGAGAAATACACAATATATTTTTGTAAGCATATAACCAATACCTTCTTCAAAGATTTTTCAATTGGGACTGGAAAAAAAACTCATTGCACAACGCTGATTACTGATTGCAAAATTCAAATGACAAATGCTAATTCCTACAAGTATTAAAAAAAAGGCTCAGCATTGAGTTTTCTGTCACTCGACGAGAAGAGTGCAATATGTCAAGATAATAGGATTTAGAACAATCAATTGCTAGCTCATGCATGCGCTTTATTACATAACACAAGGCGAGTGTTGTCATTCTATTAATGAAGGATGCATGTGCCGTAATGTAATGGTATTCACTACTTCCCCCATTCCCTTCTGTGCAATTGAATCCTTTAACAGTTTCCTTTTAATCTGCCGTTTCCTTTTAATACAGTATGTACTGTGTGCAGGCCGTTTGTTAATGCGGTGCTGTAGCACTGTATAATTAATTGGTGCTTTACAGACAAAATTATATAGGATATTGTATCCTTGGTATTGCACTGTATGCTCTATTAAAGGTATGCACTTATCAACTTAATTCATCATATGTAAAGTTTAGTACAGTCTTCATTCTTGTAAAGGGTATTGTCATTCAGTTATGGGATCTGTTATCAGGAAACCCACTATCCAGAACGCTTTGAATTATAGGAAGACGTTTCCTATAGGCTCTATTTTTATCCAAATAATCCAAATTTTAAAAAAATGATTTCCTTTTTTCCTGTAATAATAAAACAGTGTATTGCACTTGATCTAGACTAAGATATAATGAATCCTAAATGTTCACACTACTTGTCCTCCCTAAGACATAGATTCAACATGGTGGCTTAATTTGCTGATGCAGACCCACTTCACAACTAGCCACACCCTATTCCACCCAAGACATGCCTTTGGCGGTGATCTGTCTCGTTCTGAGGATTCAAGTGACACTTCAATCCATTTCAATGAACAATGGAAGGGGTAAATTGAGGTTTGGAGGAAATTACTGATGGTAGGTGGCCAGACTGTTACACTGGGTGATCAGGTGAGAAGGGGGTAAACACAATTTGCACCCGATAAAGGATCGCTAGTGGTCAGAAACCTGTTGTGCATAAACATCTTTAATAAACATATGCACTAATACTACGGTTGAGGTCTCCAGTGCGTTTCCTGAAGATATAGTACAGTGAATGGAGGTGGCAACTCACACCCCAATACACTAGTATGAAAAAACAGTTAAGGAAGTTGCTGATTGTGGGAAGAAAATCAGGCTGACTTCCGAACTGCTTATGTAGAACACAGTAGCTTTCCCACAGACAAAAAAGTATCCTTAGATACCAAACAAGGCCCTTTAAAGGCAAGGTGAGAGCATCTACTGAAATAATTATGAGGGAGCTCAAGTGCTATAAGTACCCAACCCTACTGGTCAGTATAATTTATCTGCAGAATGAACTCCTTCTTCCCTCTAGCTAGACTGTTGGAGGCACAAATCCATTAAACACTATCAGTTGATATTCCAAGCAGCCAATGTCAACAAACAAAGATATCAATGTGATGAATGACTTGCCCAAAGACCTGTCCCCACAGACGTGTCCTTCTATGAAAGGAAGAATAAAAATGAAACAAACACTCATTTGTTCTAAAGTTCCTCTGGATTAAGTGACCCTCATCAGAGCTTCTACCTAGAGCTGGTTGACCATAGACCTCAGATTGAAAACGTGACAAACAATGGGCAGTATATTAGAAATCTAGAACACCAGTTTTGCTTACATGGATCCTGCCTGTACATCTGCATCTAAGAAAGAGAATAAAATGTTCTATTAAAGCAAAAGGGGTTTTATATAGGCCGTATGTGTATGAGCAGTTCCAATTAGACCCAGGAGCAGGAGATTACAGTGAACAGTAAAGTCAGTAAGTGAGCAGCCTTTTTATTTCTTATCCATCCTTTAAAAGTCACAAAGGGAATTTCTAGCAATCTGCTCAAAAAGAGAGATGTGATTAGGAGTGTGGCATAGCCATCCAGTGTCAAGGGTGCCTTTCTTTTCAGAAGCAAGTGCTCTCCTCTAATTCAGGTTTCTGGAAAAACGCTCAGAAAACCGTTATCTATCGAAACAAGAGGAGATGCCCAAGATCCAACTGAGATAAAAAAGGCACCACTGCTTTGGCCTTGTGTAAAATCTGGCATTTGAAAGTGTTAAGCTAATAGCTGCCATCTGACCTATCACTGCAAGATGTACATATTTAAAAGTCAAAGGCGAGCACTCTTAGGACTTATGAAAAACAGATAATTTATTTGAAGCAAAAAAGTGCTGATTTTTCGGCTATAACATTAGCATTTCTCAAAGAAGTCCTGAGAGTGCTTGCCTTTGACTTTTGGATGTCTACTCTGTATGCTGTTAGCACCCAGGCACTGTATACTTTTTTAGTATTACTGCCGGCTCCTGTCCATCCTATATATATATATATTTATGGTTTAATGTGGGTGAATATGTGATAACCTAATAAACTTCTTATTTATGAAGACCTGTGAGTGCCTCCAAGTTCCTGAATCTATATATATATATATATATATATATATATAGCGTCCAGAGAGATCCGCACACACTAAAGGTCTTAAAAAATTTCCAAAAGATTTTATTGCATAGCAAGCACTGGGTTAACGCTTCGATCTATTCCAACACCTTTCTCAAAAATATAGATATAAATAAGGCTTTTTCTTCTTACCGGGCTCCTTGCACAGAGAAGGATCATGCTCTTATGCAGCTCACCCTCAGATGAGGGTGGCAATTTGTGAGGAACCCTGCTGTGATTAAACCCAGGCCTGTGGCAATATTCTGGGGAGCATAGCACCATTCCACTACATTTTCTCCAGTCTTGGGGTATTTGCTTTGGGCCCTGGGCTTTGCCATGAACAGAAGAGTAAAAGTTCAGCTTTTTTTAGTCTACCTTCCAGTTTTACTCTACTGCACAGGAGTAGCTGCAAAGGATCCAGAAATGGTTTGAAAAGCATGATCAGAGGTTTTAAAATCATTATTTGTAACGCCCATTGTCGTTTATTTTTTTTGTTCATATTCAGATTCATTTTATATCCAGATCTTATAATAAATTGCATGGCATTCATGATTTTAGAGAAAACTTTTTCAAATACCTCTAAAATCACTAAAAAGAGTGTGTTGTGCTAGACTATACCACAGAAGACCCAAGCTTTGATGTATAGGACAATTACTAGTATGGTGCACTCATTTATCATTAACTGGGAAATAAGAGATTTAGGCAGATATTTATGAAAATGTGAGTATTAGTTAGGAGAGTTATTTGCTAGTAGAATGTTCCGCCGTGGAATAAAGCATTTTTGTTCTTACAAAAACCACACAGACAGACCTCTGATGTAGGAAGAACAGATACATTCAGTAAAGGCTTCATTTAAAAAAGGCATTCAAATGTTTGTTGATTAGTATGAGCCCTTGGGTGACACCAATTGGGTGTTAACAACGGCAGTGAGAGTGTGTGTATAAAATACAGTAAAGGGGGTTAGAAAGGTTTACAGAATATTAACATATTTATTATTCGCAAGGTCTTCACTTAAAAGACCTGATGTGCTGGTTGCCATGGTATATAATTAGCAGTTGTTTGGCAAATTAATGATAAATTACTGCGGCCTACTCAGAAATGATCCTGTATAAATCACTGGAAAGGCAAAAACATGACTATTCTAAAAAGGCAATGCTATACTTGTGATTTGTTTCTCATTGTGTTTGTAATAAAATCACCTGGCTTATTAGGGGTTAGACATGCAGACTGAAGGCTGAATCAGGCCAATGATCAGATCACATGGGTAGTTTATGCAGACTCAATGTTAGAACAGGGGCCAATCAGAAAACCCTAGAACAGGGGTCCCCAACCTTTCTTACCCGTGAGCTACTTTCAAATGTAAAAAGAGTAGGAGAGCAACACAAGCATGAAAAAGTATTTTGGGGTGTCAAATAAGAGCTGTGGTTGGCTATTTGGTAGCCCCTAAATGGACTGGAAGCCTATGGGAAGCTTGGTGTGGCAGTAACCTGGTATTTAAGCAGCTAAAACTTGCCTCAAAGCCAAGATTTCAAAAATAAGCACCTGCTTTGAGGCCACTGGGAGCAACATCCAAGAGTTTGGGGAGCAACATTTTGCTCACAAGCCACTGGTTGGGAATCACTTCCCTAGACGATAACCCTGCTCTCCAAACTATTTTCAACTTCTCCTAGTCTCTTTTGTTTTCATGCTATACTCTTTTCTTCCATCTATGAAGCTTCTTTGAGGACCATGAATGGTCAAATGGTTAGACACAAGAGTGTCCACTGGCATCTGAGCTCAATAATAGTTCTTCAGCTATCCTGATGGACCAGCCTTAAACTGTGCAGACCTATCAAAAAAGGACTGCATTTTTAGCCTGAGGTGTTCCTCACCTAAATGATCAATATTTACCCAAACCCTGAGCAGCTAATTGGATTCAATTTTTTTATTCAATTGCATCTCATATTGAATCTCGTTCATGACTTTTCACATGATAAACCTTTTTCTCACTGAACTGAATCTGGCCCCATGTTTTCATTATTCCAGTGATTACGGCCAAGTGGAAAGTTATACCAGCTGCACTTGTGAGCAACGCTACAAAATAATAAATTGGTTGCAAGTTGCGACTACTGTCCTCATGGGGTGTATTGCATTACTTCCTAAGCACACTATGAAAATCTCAATTCACATCCAAATTGCTGAGTGCAAATCTGGCCTGGCAATTGACACAGACTGCTGTTGGAAACCTGGAACCCTGATCAATAGGTGCATTTGAGCTTGATCCAGCAAGAGAGGAAGGAATGATGCAATGACATTCACTACAACAATATGGAAATTCAAAGAGTGAGTTTGGATACAGGTTACTTCAGCATCAGACTGGGGGTCCAGGGTCCACCATTGTTGCCACCTTGGGGCCCACACACCTCTCCCAGCCACAACCCCTTCCTCAGCCGTAACCCCCCTCTGCCATCTCCCACCCTGTGTGTACCTTAAGGGAGGTCGGGGAGCAGTGCCCAAGGTCTAAGCGGGGATCAGGTGTGGGCCGGGCAGGGCCCACCTGCTTCTTTGCCCATGTACCGCTGGCCCAGTGGGACCCTGAGTATGCATCAATACAAGAAATGTATGTCCATTCTAAAAGTTTGCTTGTAAATTACCCTTTTAGAATATCTCATTCTATCAACAGACAGAAATAATAAATAAATTAAATAAATAATCAAATTGTGAACTTGAATGAACTAATATAGTTGCTTTTATTTTCTTGTAGTAGAATGAGCAAAGCCAACTCTGAAAGTAAAAAAGAATAGACTATAGCAGGGGTGTCCAAAAGGTAGATCGGGATCTACCAGTAAACCTTTAGTTGGTGATAAGTAGATCAAGACACTGTCAGCAAACAGCTTGTCTAAATTACCCTTCTGTTTCATGCTTTTCATTTAGATATGTATTATATTACATAAGAAATAGTTGTTTGTTAAATATACAGTAGCAATATACATTTTCTCATAAATCAATATTTAAATAACATTTTCCATGGAACAGAATGCTAACAATGCTTTTATGGATGTAGATTCAGGGGACAACATCAAGTAGACCCCGCATTAGTAAAGTATGGGCAAGCAAGGTCTGTAGAGTAGTTACATTTTAGAGACTGTCCTGAATAACTTCCAATGTGCAAAAAAAAAAATATATATATATATATATATATATATATGACCAACAAGGGGAGAACATATAAACTCAATGCAGATAGTATCCTAGTTTGAATCAATCCCACGAACCCAGCCCTACAGGGCACCATACCAACAAGTCAACCAACAAAAATAACTATCAAGTAGTGGTTAATGAAAGGATAAGCATGCAAACTGCCCTTAACTGCAGGAGATGAAATTATGGACATATGAAAAATTACTTTGTCCCACCAGGGGCACATAATATGCCCTTTACCAACCAAGGTACAAAGGGAACACAGGGGGATCAACCCAGTGCCCCAAGAGTATTTGTGATCAGGGGGCAGCAGGGGGTCATGTTTTTATCATTGAATGACACAAAATTATCTTTGACTAAGGTAAAAACATGTATTCAGCCATCTTTCACTTTGACTCATTCATTACTAAGATTCCCAGCACTCCAGGAATCAACTGCATTTCATTACCTCATTTATAATTTATGTATTTAACGAAGTTCAAATTGCACGAATCATTGAGTATTCGGATAAAACCCTCACTTGCTCCCTTTATTTATGCAAGAGGAGACATTTATTTTAATGAACAAAGCCTTGTTTTTCCTGCAAGGTGATTGATCATAAACTATGATAGTATTTAGCCGGGAATGTAAGCATTTAGCCATTAATATATCTTCATTATGCCTCCACTCTAAATTATGGATGCTCTCTATCATGCTTTACTGACAAAATAAACTGCCTGCACTCCTAACATTCAAATTAAACAGCAAGGTTGAATCCCAAAAAACTTGATATCCCGCTAGTTCAGCAATTCGCAGACTCTCCTCAGTCTCAGGTTTGTCGAAAAAATATATAGTTGTGATTGCTGTGTTCCTCTTGAGACAATGTCTCTCGAGGAGGGGAAAACAGAGAATATTTTATATAGTTTATATAGTACAGTATTTCAGCAGTTTTGTTGCACCCTCACACCCTTGTGAGATCAATTTCCTTATTCACCTAGTGATTAGGTTTTTTTAAAAAAAATAGGATTTAACATATAACACCTAAAAAAATGTGCACATCACTAAATTATACAGTTAAAATAAATTCTGATCCGACTGAAACAAATATAGTCCAAGGGGTTGACCCAAAGGAAAAAAGGGGAATAGTAGTGTAACTTGATATGCCCAAATATAGTTAGCGATACACCGTTACTTCCCAGTGGCCCCGTATTCCAATATACTCACAAGATGTGAGCTGATACAAGCAGGTAATATGTGGTTCTTCTGTAAGGATTCCTTCCGTCAAAGTAAAGTTCCATTTATCGCATTTCGATCAGTATAAAATGTCCCCCAGGTTGCGCTGAAGCCCGTTGGCGTCCCTCCGAGTTCCGCGTGTTCAATGGGGAAAGAAATTCAAAGTCCTTTGTTCTGGAGTGATCTCGCTAACGCGTTTCGCCGGTAATGGCTTCTTCCAAGAGCGGTCCTCCTAACATTCAGTTGGTCTTGTAATTGGTAGCATGTATGGATAGGAGAATGGGTCACTCACCGGCAAATGGAGGAACAGGCAACTGGTATAAAGGCCATAGCTATAAACACCAATAAAGGGAGCCGGAGAGAAAATAATGCAGAAAAAGCAGCAAATGAAATTCTCCCATTCAAAAGCAACTAAACAGCAAAAAGCATATTTAGTATAAGAGAATTAGCTCTGTGCTGCTCAGTAGAGACAGGAACCTTACATAAATGGGTGATTACACAACTGGAATAAGCCCTAAAAACATACATTAGCAGTGCTCCAGGGAGGGCAGATACACTGCCACTGGGAAACATTAAATAGAGAAGTTTCTGGTCTCGTAATCTGCAAACTCACAATGCAAAAGCCTATCTCATTTTATACCAAAATAAAAAGTCATTTTTTTTTTTTGTAAAGAAAATGTCAGTATTTTGACCCATATTTTTCATGCACCAGTTAACTAGAAAATTGCAGAACCTGAAGAGGCCTGATAAAATGCACCAAGGGGATTAGAACAACGCCAAGTCCCCCCCCCCCCCAGCAACAGTTGGATGCTCCCTGCATTCAAAATAAGGAATAGTGAGAGCCATTGGAATACCAGGGCTTCTGAATTTTTAATTTTTGTTAACGAATCATTAGAGATGGCTGGGACAGAGGCTGCCTATGACAAGCTGGACAGCTTCCCGGCAGCGCATTGATTTGTGGACCTCTTTTTAAAACACCCGCAGTGTAATTAAATATTAAGTCGCACTTTGA
The DNA here is from genome assembly GCA_024363595.1 of Xenopus borealis. NCBI lineage: Eukaryota > Metazoa > Chordata > Amphibia > Anura > Pipidae > Xenopus > Xenopus borealis. Next base: position 155,723,877 of record CM044439.1, read on the forward strand.
TTTATGCTGTAAGAGGATTATAGAGTACGAGTGGCTTTTTCACATCTTCTGTTGAAAAGAGCATTTCAGTGCTCAGATCTATGATGCAGAATGTTTAATGCACGTTTAGGCACCATCTGACCTCACATGGTAGGAGTCACCTAGGTGGCCTGCAAGCTTACACAAGAACTTAAGCAGAACTACAGCTTCCAGCATTGATATCATATTATAAGTGATGTTCATACAAACCCAACCATTACTTTGCCAAATGAAGCAGTGATAAAGGGAGATACCTGTGATACAAATGTGACATGGCAGGTCATGTATGAATGTGAGTGTGATCAAGTGTATCCAATATGGCTCCTTAGTTACAAAATGGATGTACTGACATTAGTCGGAGTCAAGGGAACAACCAGAGTTGAAATAATTAATATAGATATATTAGCATTAGCTGGAGCAATGGAACAGCAGGAGTTGAGGTCATTAACTCAAACTTATAAACATGTTTATAAAGGAGGAAGCATATATCTCATTCACATGGTTAGGCAAACATGGTCATTTTCATGGTCACGATTATTTAGGTATATGTCCACAATTAGGATCAAGGCCCAATTCTGTTATGATTGTTTATTTTATCGTTACACTAGTATAAAAAGGGAACTCGGTTAAGGGGGCTCCGGGACTTCATCTACGAGCAGACGTGTTGTGTAGAACTTTGATTGTGTAAGAACCTTGTCCGATTGATCTGGCTCTGAGAGTTCGATGTATTTGTATTTGGCCCAGGGTCCCCCAGCTGATGTTCCTCTCAGAAGTCTGCCAAGGGAAGCTCGGCTAGATGTTGCGTTGTGTTCAATCTGCGATTTATCAATTTTATTACAATATATTATTCTTATCTAATCTTGATCAATGTGTGTGTGAGTTTTATTTCTGTCCCCATATGTGACAAGTCTGTCAAGGTTGGAAAGACATTTTGTATGTGATAAGTCTGCCAAGGAAAGCTCGGCAAGACAATACCCGGGACAAAACAAATGAAATGCTAGTTGCTTCTTATATCTGTGCCCATTTCTTTTGGTAGAACACAGGACAAATTGGAAACCCTGGAGCTACAGCCACACATCGAGGATAGCAGTGGCTCCATGTAACAACAGGCACATTTTTTAACAAATGGGCCCAAATGCAACCTCAGCTTTACCATGTCTTAAATGCCCTTTAACAGATACTGGATTGTATCTACAAATTAGCACAGGTCATTTCACTGCAAGGAAAAACAGTATGACCTGATAGTAAAAAGAGTTAAATTAAATAATTTATTAGACGCTTTCCACTGAGTCACCACCCAATGGCTACAAAATACACAGTTATTTATGCAATTCAATGTTTTAGAAACTCTTCATAAAAGCTAAAGTGTATTTGCTCTGTGGATGGCTCTAACCTGTCAATTACTTATCTACTAGCCATCACGTAGGCTTATCAAAGAAGAAGGACACTGTATATCGTGTGATGGGACCTTGAAGAGCCCACACGAAAACCTAACATCGAGGGCTCACTCTTAGAACAGTTAGATTTAGACAGTGCTAAATGTAACCATGGAAATACAAAAGGGCTAATGGAAATTGTCCTTAGCTTGGGCCCACCAGGAGATCCTTTGGTATGATGTGGACGTTGACCTGAAACCTGTGGTGACCTGTGGGTTGACCACTGGTGGGCAGGTTCTGGTTGAAATTTGTCCAACCATTGCGGGTTACGGTTGGGTGCAGGTCAGACTGGTCAAATATGCTCCTCCTTTGCTTCTAAAGATTCCCTGTCTTGGAACCAGAGGTAAACACAAAAGTAGTGTACAGAATGAGAAGATGCGTATAGAGGTCAGGTGTGGGTGACAACATTTTGCAGCTTATGAGCAGGTGCCAGTTAAAGGACCAGTAACATCAAAAAATTAAATAGTTTTAAAGTAACGAAAATATAATACAGTGTTGCCCTGCACTAGTAAAACTGCTGTATTTGTTTCAGAAGCACTACTATTGTTTATATAAATAAGCTGCTGTGTAGCAATGGGGACAGCTATTCAAAGGAGAAAAGGTTCAGGTTACACAGCAGATAAGCTCTGTAGAACATAATCTGTTATCTGTTATCCATTACTTATCCTGTGCCATATAGCTCTTTTTCAATTTCCACCATTGCTACTTAGCAGCTTTTTTATATGAACTGTTTCTGAAGGAAACAGAACAGTTTTACCAGTACAGGGCAATATTACATAATATTTTCATTACTTTAAAACACTTTCATTTTTTGGTGTTACTGTTCCTTAAAGGTTTTAAATGTTAGGGTCAGGTGCAGGTTAAGTTGATCCTGACTGGCACATCAGTACTTTTGTTCTCTGGAAGACCAGCCGGACATCTGTCCCACACTCTATCCATCATTATCACAGGTCAGTCCAAAGGGAACAGATACATGTTCCTCTGAGGAAGGGACAACTTCTGATACATGGGAAATGAGAAGAGATGGGTGGGGTAAAATGTTAAACATGGTGGTCTCAGCTTTACAAAAGGTTGCATTTTATATTAATTAATACTATTTGCAATCTGCATGTACGGACAAGTTCGCAATGATTTCTGGATGAACAAGCTAAATAAACACTTTCTTGACATTCTCTATCGTTAGAGCTCTCTGCCTTTTATATAAGAACCTAGTGTAGCGTATGAAGTATGTCTAGTGTATGTGGACAGACCCCGGCAACATTAGAATAAGGAGAATAAAGTGTGGAGTAATGTGGTTTATTTTACCAAAGCAATCAGAAAAGACATTAAAGGAATGAAGGAAACAGGCGGCTAGAAGAAGAATTATCACTAACAGTTGTAATGTGGGGTGAGTGCACTTTTTATGTCACATTTCTAATTAGGGAACCAGATAGGGCAATATGCGTTAATAAATCAGACGCTGACAGCAAGAACTCACGTTCTAATAGGAATGGGGGAAGATGATGCAACTGAAGGGGAATATACCAGTAAATGAAATTTATACCAGCATTTAAAATTGCCGAAGGGCATGCTGGTGCCTTAACACAGCCCTGTGTATTATCATTCAGTGTAATACACCAACATATCAATAATAATAGATTACAGAAGGGAGCCTTGCCTCAGCACTAAGGAGATAATTTAGCCTTAACACTGGACAATAACCATGAATTGTTGATAAAGCCTAAAGTAGTAGCCACTGTGGGGAACCAGACTTAAGTAACAGATTGGGTTTACATTAGGGATAACCTTACATCTATCAAGGAATACTGGGCCGTGATGTTAAGGTCCTGCAAAGCTGTAGGCTTTCTATCCACAGTCTAAGAGACTTTGTTTTATAAACTGGGCTTTTTCCAGATAAGTGATATTTCCATAAGTAAACCCAATAGCATTGTTTTTCCTCGTATAATGATTAATTATATCTTAGTTGAGATCAAGTACAAGGCACTGTTTTAGTATTACAAAGAAAATATTAAAAATTTTTTTTAATTATTTCATTAAAGTGGAGGGACGGCCTTTCCATAATTCAAAGCTTTCTGGTTAACAGATCCCATACCTGTACTTATAGCCTGCCAAAGAGTGGGAGGTAAGCACAGGGGTCTTTGAGCACTGTGAGGCCACAAAGGCCTGGTGTAGCAAGATTTTAGGGGTGGCATGCTGCTGAGCTGCAATCTATGGAGCATTGTAAGTGCAATCCCCAGTGTTTCGGTGCATGCACATGCTAGCAAAGGAGACAGCCGCTAGGACCCTGTGATCTTGGGGCGCTCAAGGTCGAAATCCCTTCCCTGGTCCTCCTGGATACAGTAATACCAAATACATATACTGTAGCACTGTATTCATAGGGCTGAGCCAGGTCTCTGCAAAGTGTTGAGCACTGCACAAATGTGAAAAAAAAACAAGGATTTGCATTGGATAAAATGATGAATTGTAGGGATGAACAAAATATGTTGCTGTGTTTTGTCAGGAAAAAAACATCCACAGACTAATGTATAGTAAAAAATGTCTCATGAAAAATTGCCCGTTGATTTGAATGCATTTGGAAAATTATTTGCAGTTCCGTGAATTTTTCCTGAAGCAAAATGGGTCAGATTTGCCCATCACTAATACCTTGTGTCATTGTCAGTGCTACCAAGCAATACACACAATATCTTTGTGGGAAACTGCAATAACTTTTGGGGCTTTATATACAATAAAGTCTTATAGCTAACATTGGAAAGTGGACATAAGCTTCATCATCATGATCAAAGCAGAGAAACTGCAAAAAATGTCTCAATCCTGAAACAAGTGGATTCTGTACAAAGTTCAAGTGGTATGTGTGCTCCAATCATGGCAGATCCATCTCGCTCATTCTGACAGACCCCACACTTTAAAGAAAAAAAACCTTTTCATCTCATCGGTGCCGTGATTCTGCATTTAACTTTAAATGGCTTCTGTGTCTGGTGATGAAAAATTTCAGTATCAAAGCAGGCCCGTATAGATGGAGCAGGATTTCCTTGATTTATTGGCTGCTCCTTCCATTGGAAATGTGCTAAGAAGCAGCAGCTGCTCTTGTAAGAATACAAAACAGGAAAATTACAAATTTTCACTGCATGCATAGAAATGCTGGGTTTTTTTTTTTACAATTTTATTTTTTTAGCCGTGGTATAGATTTCTAACTGGCTAACTATTGCAAGGATGAGTAGGTGGGATTACATCAGTCAATATAATGAGTTGCCCCATTTATGCAGTAAATAGATTATAACATTTTTTATTGCTGCTCAAGGTAAGTGGTAGACATAGCTGCTATACCAGATTCCCCATAAAGGCAGATGTGGCGTTACCCTGACTGGTATCAACAGTGCCAAGTCTCATACACATCACTGAACACTCTTACTTCCACCATGCCATGCTTTATATTGTCTTCCAATACTTTTCATGATAAAATTAAATTAACGGACCCGACTAGCCAAAGTTCTGTCCCAACCTACTGTACATTTCTGATCTCACCTCCAGCTACTCACTAAACCACTCATAATACACTATTCGAACGATCTACTACTTGGTCACAAAAACCCATTCAAGAGTTTGAGTTAAGTTGCTCCTCTTTGGAATTACCTTCCACATTTTATAAGACTTTTTCACAATCTACGAGCCTTTAATCATATCCTCATCTAGGGCTCTGCATGGGTCAAGTTGGGAGGACCTGCGCCCAACCTGGACACGCTAACATACAACCTGACCCAAACCCACTGGCCCACTATGAAGTGTCCTTTCCCTCATACCTAAACCTGGGTAAAATTTTAACCCAGCCTGGGATCTGCTCAAACTGGAAGTGCCATCACTCCAGAGGCAGATCGACAAGGTCAGGGGGAAACTATACTTCATTTGGAATTGGGAGCAATGACAGCCTGCAATTGGCTTGGGCACACAGACAGGGAATCTGCAGACTACCTGCATATTTCGGGAATTGTGATCTTTCCACCCAAAACCTAACCACTTTGTGGGTATTCCGTGGGTACCTGACCTGATGCAGGGCCCATCCTCATCCTGTGTTTTAGAATCTGAAGCAATCGGAACAAGCATTCCAGCCTACAGACTTTATTAACCAACCACAAGTGTAGTGGACCTCTGATAATATAGTAGTTGTATTCTCCTCTGCCTGACTTACCTTGGCACAATTTCTCAAAGTAGATTGAAACTATACAATGTAAGTTAGGCAATGGGTTTGCTTGAAATGTTAAATGCTAATTTATGAGTAATTGTTGAGGGAGATGATGTCTGAGGAAGCTGTTTAACACAAGAGCTGGGGAACCACAGGTCAACTACCCCAGGATGAGAGTAATTCTCCTTTCAGCCATTAATGTTCATACATATTCCCCCTAATCATTAAGTAGAACGAGAAATATTTCCCAGCAGCTTCAATTAAAATGCTGTTTGACCAGCAAGACACTGGTGTGGTTAATAATACATAGTAATAATTACTTTATAGAAAGCTTTCTCCTCCATGGAGCTTTACAAAAAATCCCTTCCGCTTTAACACAGAATATTTCACTCAATAAATAATAGGAATCTGAAATATTTGTAGAGGGCAGGTTAATATAGCCCAACAATAAAAGGAGGTCTATTGGGTTCTCTTCTCTACCCTATAGGTACATGAAAATGAAGCTACATGAAAAAGAATTTCCTAACCCTAACAAATATAACACTAACATAACAGTTAAAAGGAACACAAGTCCAATGGGACAAGCAGCAGGCTGCAAAATACAAAGAACAAGTGCAATCCACCATGTTTTTGACACTTAGCACCCTGCACTTAGGAAGCATCGTATTGTATTGTGGTTTGCTACATGCACCTGACCCTAACCCAGCATGCCTTCATGTTTACAGGCCCGCACACGATCCGCTATGACATCATGGAGGGGGCAGGCACAAAGGAAAGCCTGGAGGCAGAAGCGGGTCACACTAAGATCCAGGACGAGATGAGTGCAAGGAAAAGTTCAGCCAGCACCTGCCCACATAAGTTGTGTAGACCCGTGGGTCCTGAGGGCTGCATATCACTAGGGTGCACCCCTTAGTGCAATTTAAGAGTCTAGGTTTTACGTGGTGGTGCAGTGGTTAGCATTGCTGCCTAATGTGGGCCCTATTTTATGCCTATTCCAGGGCACTGTCTGCAATGACTGTGTGTGATTTTATGGATACTCTGGTAACTCCCCTTCAAAACATACAGGCAGGTTAACTGGCTCTTACTAAAACTGATTACAGTGGGTGAGAAGGCAACTTTAGAGTGTAAGCTCCACTGGGGCTGGTGGCAATGATATAGAATATCTGTAAAGAGCTGAGGAATATGACAGAGCTATTTAGATAAGGGCTGATAATAATACAGGTATGAGAGTGGTTATCAAGAATGCTTGAGACTTGGGGGTTTTCCCAGATAACAATTATTCCTTAATTTCAATCTTCATACCTTTCTATTAGAAAATCATGTAAACATTAAATAAACCCAATAGGCTGGTTTTGCTTCCAGTAAGGCATACTAAAATTTTAGTATATGGTTCTGTTTTATTACTACAGAAAAGGAAATAATTTTTAAAAATGTGGATTATTTGAATACTATTGAATATATGGAAGATGGCCTTTCTGTATTTTGTAGCTTTCTGGACAATGAGTTCCTGGATAATGGATCCCATATTTATATTATACATATATATTAACAAGGAAACTTTTATGGTGCATGCTCATGTACAAAGAAGCTTAGTTAAGTCTAAAGTCAATCAGGTTAGTGTGAAGACATGAAGACTACAATTATTCATTCAATAGGTGATTATGAATTGAAAAAGAAAATGAGGTTGGGGTAACACACCAAGTACCCTTATCAAAAGTATCCAAGCTGTAGATGCTAGCCAGTCCCAGAAGCTCCATATGAGAAAGCCCTGAAGGCAGCTTTCTTTGGCCTCATCAAGGCAAAGAATTTGTCAGTGAAAAACCCAGACTGCATCTAGTTGCTAGGCAACCCAAAAAGGCACATAATTTATATGTCAGTTTATACACTGAAAAAAAAATGGTGTACTGACATAATGGAATAGAGTTAATGACTGAAAGCCCCAGCCAATACATGACCACCTATTGTCCGAACTACCAAAAGATACACGCTTCGGGCAGGCGATCTAATCCATGTTCCTTTCTCAATGTAATCATCACAATATAAATGTCCACTTTAGAACATCTGTTTGCTGGTGTTCTTCTATTCTGTCTTCAATTAACAAACAGCATGACCAGGTTCACCTATGGATGTATTCATTGCTTTGGCAGTTAATCAATATGAAGATGTCAAGTGAGTTTCTAGCACACCTGTGCTGATGGAGGAAAAGCAAGAGGATAGTCAGGGAGAATAGGAAATCCAGAGAGAGTTCCAACACCCCAATGGTTTCATGCACGGAAAGAGTTATCAAGCAAATCTTAAACAGCGGGAGAAAATCTGTACAAGGTTTGGTTACCGGCACATTCAATAGCAGCCTAACAAAATAATGAAATAAGACTGTTCTATCTCTTTTTATGTCAGTGCCTTTCAGCTAAAATTTTCATGCAAACAGATTTGCAGCAATTACAGAGCCCCCTACGGCTTGGCAGAGGAGAGCCAGGGTCACATTGCATATTTATAGCATGCCATTTCTTTCTTCCCCTGGACTGGTTTTCTGAGTCACTAGATATAAATGTTTTATTGATGGTACAATATTGATAGATGATAGATAAAGCAGTGTTTTGCCTGTCTAATGGGTAAGGATGTTGAAGCTTTTTTCTTGGGGGACTTCGCCAGAGAGAATCGAGAGCAGGAAACTGGCAATAAAAAAAGCACAACCACTAGAGTCGGGAAAATGGATTTATATGTATCTTTTTTTCCATTTTAGTTCTTAGCGTGTGTTTCTCGTTTCATTCGTTTTTTTTTAATATTTCAAGCGCCTCCCTTCAATAACAGTGGCAGCACCCAAATAATGGTGCAGGGGTGATGTCACTACTGTGTAGGGAAGGGGCACTCCAGTCTTAACAAAATAAATCACACAATGAATCCATTATTGATCCTCAATCTTTATATAATGCAGTGATGCTGTAGCACTACTTAAAGATATACAACAGAGGAGAGAGGAAAAGTATATATATATACTGTATATATATATACACACACACACAAAGACATACAATATGTTACAGTAAAAAAACTGATATAGAAGGCATCCCTAAGCATCTTTATTTCCTTTTAACTGCAAAAAGGAACTTATCCAGCATAAGCCTAGATAACCTGTATATTGCATTACACCTAATTCTAACAAAGGGTCCTGGGTCTCCGGTTCCTTGGTAGGCCTAGGAGGCCCAGTCCCCTATAATGTTCTTGATTGTGAAGTACAAAGGTCACTTTTGATGTTTAAAATAACAAGTGAGGCTGAATTTACATAGTAGTTACATAGTTAAATTGGGTTGAAAAAGACAAAGTCCATCAAGTTCAACCCCTCCAAATTAAAACCCAGCATACACACACACAAATCTCCACTCTTTCACACAAACCATATATGCTCATATCTATACTAACTGTAGAGTTTAGTATCAAAATAGCCTTTGATATTATGTCTGTCCAAAAAATCATCCAAACCCCTCTTAAAAGCATCAACAGAATGAGCATCACAACATCACCCGGCAGTGCATTCCACAACCTCACTGTCCTCACTGTGAAGAACCACCTACACTGCTTCAAATGAAAGTCCTTTTCTTCTAGTCTGAAGGGGTGGCCTCTGGTGATCCTCTTTATGGGTAAAAAGGTCCCCTGATATTTGTCTATAATGTCCTCTAATGTATTTGTAAAGTGTAATCATGTCCCCTCGCAAGCGCCTTTTTTCCAGAGAAAACAACCCCAACCTGGACAGTCTCCCCTCATAATTTAAGTCTTCCCACCCTCTAACCAGTTTAGTTGCACTTAGTCTCTGCACTCTCTCTCTAGATTTCTCTTTTTTGCAGGAACCATATTTTATCTCTAGAAATTCATGTTTTTTTCTCATAAACTCAAAAAATGTGAGATCTTTTAAGTGTAAAAACCATGAAAAACTGTAATACGGGTATGGGACCTATTATCCAGAATTTTCTGGGCCTTGGGTTTCTGAATAATGGATCTTTCTGTAATTTGGATCTTTATACCATACGTCTACTAGAATATCATATAAACATTAAATAAACCCAATAGGCTGGGGTTTCCTCCAATAAGGATTAATTATATCTTAGTTTGGATCATGTACAAGCTACTGTTTTATTATTACAGAGAGAAAGGGAAATGCTTTTTAAACAGGTGTCTTATTTGGATAAAATTGAGCCTATGGGTGATGGGCTTTCTGTAATTCTGAGCTTTCTGGATAATGGGTTTCCAGATAAAGGATCCCATACCTGTACTTTGCCAACTGAAAGTAGTTGAGGTCCTATAGAAATCAATGGGAGCTGCGCTGATCCTATTGACTTTTTTTCAGACTTTTAGAGGTTCCCAGAGTTTTTTCACTAATTGTCAGAAAAACTAGAATTGTTTTTAGTATATGTAATTATAATGTTCAGCATTTTTATTATTTGATTTTTTAATAACTTTCGCAACATTTGTGGTTTTAGAGAAAATGACTTTAATCATGGATTCAAAAAGCTATAACACCAATAAAATCTGACCTTCAATAAGTAGGATATTAACTTCACTATTAACTTTACTAGATATCTGATAGCATCATGATAGACAGGTTACCAACAGATCCTAATTTATGTATGAAGTGCATTTTGTCAGTAGTTGGACCAACAGAAGTTTTATTAAAGAACTAGAAAATAAGACGAGCCTCCCAAACAAAAGCTGTGCTTTTCTACTAAGAGGTCTTGGTTCCATCAATAGAATGGAAATATGAAAGGAAACTCAAGTAGGAAACCAATGATACCCTCATTAGTGACCTATCATATTGGCATATACCTATCAATGAAAAATGTCCACTTTGTTTCTTGTACATCCAAACAATGTTTTGTTATAGTCTCATAAAACACCTGATAGGAACGTAGTTTCTATGCTCCCTAATGAGAAACAGTGTGGGAGTAAGAAACATGTCTCAGTTCATCTAATGGCTTAAGTAACCTACTCTAAGTTGTAAGGATGCCTTTGGTTTGAGTGTGTATGACAGCTTCTCTAATGCCCTCTAACACCATGAAAAGTCATCATATCCTCATTCCAACACCTACATGACACTTTCCATACCTCTCCCAGTACAACTGAATGTTTACACTCATTATTATCATTCTTAAGGACAACTGGTCAAAAGTGCACTCTATACTCAACATGGAATCTACAAAGTGCCAAAATTTTGATAACCTTATCAGTTTAAGCCAGCCCTAACTGACACTGCCCAAAAACATACCCAATTAAAAAGACCACCAGAGGAATTATATATGAACCTTATATGCCAGTTTGCTGCTCAGTTACCCTGATCCTACAGTTTTGTACATCGTCAACAAACAGAAACATAATAAAGGAACCTATGCCATTAGTTCAAATGCGCTACGTAATTTGATGGTGACAGTTTTATAACCGAAGGAAAAGCCACAGAGGGCAACCATTAATTTACATAAAAGCGATCAAAGTGATTAAGAAAACCCCTCCGAGTGTTACCAACAAAAACACTCCTCGATAATATATTCAATATATCAACCTGTACTAAAGGCACTCATTAAGAGATTGATGATGAGCACCTGAGGACAGCAATACAATGAACAGTAACAGACTTTCATACTAGCAAGCCTCCAGCAAAAACAGAAAATAACCTCAGATAGTAAAAAGCTGCAGCATGTGGTGTAGTAAGGGATAAAAGGATTCCAGTTGCTACAGCACAATTCTAGTGTACAAATAGTTTGTTGATGCAGAATAATACATAGGCGATGAAATATTACAAGGGCCTACAATAAAAGTCATTAATGACATTTTTGTGTTTTCATTTTTACCTTTAGAATTTCACATTTGTCCTCTAATTTAGTATTTAATGATGTGGTCTTCAATAGACCAACCACAAATACTTATCTGTCAAATCCCTTGTTAGCAAAGACATAGCACTAAATCTTTAATTGTGCTGCCTAAGCAACCACCATATACCCTTTTTCTGCACAAATGTGCTTAGATTAGAAGAATGGCAGAATTTATTTGTAGGTATTAATGAATTTATATGTAAAATTATATATTTTATGCTATCTTAATATACAAGGTATGCACAAACCTAATATTCCAAAATAACCATTTTCATTTATGGAATTATTTGGCTAGTAACACCAATAAATGCCATAGAACATTCATCCCTAACCCCCCCCCCCCAATCCTTGGGGATTTTAAGATGAACAGGATGCAAATCTGAAAGACGCACCTTTATAAATGGTACAGTCCTGTGGATCATTGTGGGGCTTTTCAGTATTTATGGTGTAAATTAGCCAAATTGCACTGGCCATTACTGATTAGCAGGTTGACTTGAAACTAAAGAAGCCCACACAGGGTTGAAGAAGTGAGGAAGTTGCCCCCCCCCAGGTGTGGCTTTAGGCAGGTGGTGGGTCAAACTTTAAGTAGTGTTCCTTCTCATTTGTAAGCTGAACCCTCCTCTGTGGTGGATGATGGAAGATCTAACCTGTATAGGAATTGGGTGTTGCTATGAAGGTTGCTGTATGTACTGTTCTGGGGCTAATATAGGGATGGCTTAAATTTTGGTTTTGTATGATCTCCTAGACTCTATAACTAGAAAAAATAGTTATTTGGGGATATATAGAGTAATGCAGCTACAAACAGGACAAGAGTTTTCAGAGCCACAAACTTTACCTTTTTATCTGGCCATGATGCTTTCAAAACTGCTTGGGTTCGGAAAAAAACCAATAACTTGATGTCTTCATCGCTGAGATTAAATGTTTGCTCCATAATCTGCAGGACGTCAATTCTGGGTTTTACCGACAAGGAGTCATCTCCACAGAAAGGTCTAAGCCACTCCAAAAGGTCATCAGAGGAAACCAGCTGCTCACTGAGAAGAAAGAGGAAAGAAAGGTTATTTTCCTGCTTATAAGCACAAAGTTCAAGGATGGTTTCCTTATAACAAACAGTTTTAAGAGTCAAAATCTGTATTATGATAGAATTGCATTCGAGGGCTCACTGAATTCACAGGAACCACAAGAAAAGCAAGGCCCCACATGTACTTCTAAATAAATAGCATTGTAGGGTTTGTTTACTATCATGGGTGCCATCATGGAGTATGTAAGCAGGTAATCTTTGAAAGAAAAAAATTTGGTCCGAAATACATGCAGATAAATATGCCTCCAATAAGGAGGCTATAATAATGATATAATAAATTAGGCAATACATTTCATGTAATCAGTTTCCAGCACCTCCCATATTATTTTGTAGAAACTAGACCAATCAAGCTCCCCAGTGGTCGGCTGTGGTTGCAGACTGTAGATATACTATTCTGCTGTATTCGATACCTAGAGGAAGCTGTTCTGCAAATAATCGCCATCCCCCTTCAAGTATAATTTTGTTTAAGCGGCGGGAAAAAATGGCAAATTCAGTAAGTATCATTTATGAATTGTGTATTAAAATAAACAATCCAAAAAGATCCTGCTGCAGTTAATTTAGCCAATTTTATTTGTTCATCAATTGACATAAAACACAGAGTACATTTCCCAATTTGTTTTATGTAATCACTTGCACATCCTGCACAATCATTCTCGGAACTTCATTCTCAGTCTGCTCCAGGAGGGCTCATGACAAACAGGAATGTTAGTCAAATGCCATATTATCATAATTCGATTTAATCTTACAGGATGATACATTTACTTAGCCTACAGACACAAAACCAAAGTGCAATATCCTTGTATTTAACATAATGTGACATATGGAGGACTAAAAAACACTCAAATCAATGATGGATTGTACAGTCATTATTTATTAATGGTGTCCTTATAGCCAACCAAGGATACTCTCAAATAAAATAAGGCCAGAGAATTGACCTTCAACAAAGATAAATGAAAGATTAATCCCTCCTACCCTAAATAAGTCTAGAATTGTTCAGATTATCTAACAGGGTACCCCCAGCAGTTTTAAAAGACCCAGGTCTTTGCTACATGCTTGTTGAATGTTAAGGTTGGAGCTTCAATGCAAATAGGTCTGGAAGCCACAGCTCAAAGGAGAAGACAAATGCTACCCGACATATATTAGAGGACATATATTCTCTAGAAATCAATAGTCTAACAATTATTTGACCACACATTTATTGGGCAGAAGCTGCAAAAGCTCAACGGGACAGTTAGCACTAAATAACTGAAGCTTTAAAAGCTAGTGGGTCCCAATTACACTTCTAATTTATATAGCAATGCATAATTTATATGGCACTGTGTGCTAAAGGAGATTTTTATTAATTAGCACAGTAATAGTTTAAAAGTTTGGACATTATTTGACAAGTTATTCGTGTTGATTTTCAAAGTGAAAAGTAGTTAGCATAACCTCTGCAGGAAAATTACTTAAATGTGATTAATTTATGTCCTTCTGAATGCACAAACGGAACCTAACAAAAACATAACTGCTCATCTTTCCGCCTAAGCCTTGCTGCCCATTTTCTGTTGCTGCACCATGGTCAAAACCGGTCACTTTCTAAGCAATATTGTCAAAATCTCTCAATTTCTTCCATACCCTTATCCTATCCCTCCTAGGCTACTGCAACTTGCTACTAAATGGCCTCCCAAAATTCCACATCTCCCACTACTTGAATTTTGCTGCTAGCATTTTTCTTTTCTCATCTAAGAGAGAATAGGAGCCTCTACTCTTGACTTCCCAAAAAGCAAAGAATAACTTAAAAACTCCTTCTCATGAATTTCAAAGGCCTTCATGCTTCTGTATCTCACTACAGCTCTTCTCGTGTCTCCATACATTTTCTGGCTGTCTCCTTTTCATTGAAAGCAACCACTTGGCTGCACCACCAGATAACACTACTGCTCTGACCCTTAAACATTGCTGTGCCTTACATTTAGTAATGCCAACCCTCAAATCTTGGTTTCTTCAAAAATAAACTCCATCTTGGAGCACTTGCTTAACATATGAGTCCCAGCACTTATGAAGACAACCACAGTAAACTGAGGCATACATTGTCCTCAAAATTGTGTCTGCGAATTGATCTCCAGCATCAGTGGTTGAGAACTTAACCCTGTTCAACTAACTTAAGATCCAACAACAGGTAAGGTATTTTAGCTTACTTGTCATATTCAATTGAATGGTATACATCTAAAACATCCAGCAGTAGAGCGTAGAGTAGAGTAGAGTGGGTCCTAAGTATGGTTTCCCCCAAAAACCCTGTGGCTACTGAATCTGCCATCCCTATTGCTGCAACCATAACATGCCTATCATAGAGTATATACAATAGTTACCCATTTTCTTACATACTGCCATATAAATCATGTTTGCAGTCAGTACAAACAATAAAGAGGAATACACAAATGCCTTGGAGCACTAACAGCTCTGCCTTCATCAGTAGTTTTTAATTAATCTCTGTTCCATAAAGTCCCACAAGATGAACCACTAAAATGGTCCCAAATGATCAAATGCTTTTTGTGATAACAGGAAGACGGAGATGTTAAACAATTCAGAAATATAGCAGCCCGGGGAGTCACCATCTGGTTGAGAAGGGAAAACTCCAAAAGCATGTGATATAACATTACAGTAAACACAATATGGTCTGGGGTTTATGAAGATTTGGATTGCTTCAAAGAAGTCAAGTAGGGTTTTATTATTATAAATGACTGGAGAGTATCAATATGTATGGAGAAAGTAAGTTCACTTTAAGCCTTACCATTACATTCATGAACCAGCACATGTACTGTAGGAAAACTACATGTGCTGCAAGTACTGAAGGAATGAGACATATGGGGCTATTTATCAAGTGAGAGATAAGGGAACACGAAACATACGATTTTTCCTAGAAATGTCAGATGAAATTTAACACTCCCCATAATTGCCTGTCTGTAATACAAGACTGCTT
>CM044439.1:155741471-155799693 GCA_024363595.1 Xenopus borealis
AACTGGTGTGCGGATCTTTTCTACATGGATATATATATATATATATATGTATAATGCTTCCTTAAAGAAGTAGCACAGCACAAAATGCAGAAGTCTTCAATAAAACAGGTATTTCAGTTGCATTGAAGATGTAGGCACTAGTCTTACATCTCTTGCACTCTGAAGAATTCGACCTAGTCAATGATCACTCTAGCTGGAAGCCATATCTACTGATTTGTATTGCAGGATGGCCTGCATGCTCATTGTGTTACACCTCACGTACACTGGTGAATTTAATCTAGGGACTGTTGGACTAAACAGGATTGAATCACAATTGCTGCTAGTCACTTCCACTGATTCGCACTGCAGTTAGATGTAGCTGTAATTATGTTGGACCGTAGGACAGAACTCAGCCAACAGCATGCCAGTGGCGGCAAGTACTCGTTCCTCCCAATTCAGTTGGGTTCAGCCTAAACCAGATACATTTTGCCAGTGTGTACAAAGACTTTTTAAAAGTAAAAATATTGGAAGAAGTCTTAAAATCTTTAAAGTCACTGGGGTGGCAGGGGATGTGATAGACTTTGCAAAAGCATTTGATACAGTACCATTGTATTAAGGCTCCTAAAATATTTGCACTTGTATATACTGGACCGTTGTTGTTAATGGAGTACCACAGAGGGTTTTTTACTGTTAAGAAGCTGTGTAACTATAGGCTACTCAAGTAAATAAAGTACTGTCTTACATATAAAAGGGCATTAAATCAAGTGAGGAAAATATAATTTTGCCCCTATCCCTGATGAGGCCTCGCCTTAAGTATATAGTGCCGTTTCGGGCTCCAGTATTTCAGAAGGATTAATGAGCTGGAGAGAGTGCAAAGACATGCACCTAGAATGTTAAAAGAAATTGAAGAATTAAGGTATGAGGAAAGATAGCTAAGACCAGAAGAGGCATTTGCGAGGGGACACAATTACTTTTTACAACTTCATTAGAGGACATTATAGACAGGTAGTGGGGGATCTTTTTTCCCCATAGAAAAGTTTAACGAACCAGAGGCCACCCCCTTTATATATGAACTTTCATTTGAAGCAACAAAAGTGGTTATTCACACTGAAGGCAGTGAGGCTGACATCTTGAACTTCTTATACTACGTAATTATTATTATTATATTTTACATACTATCTATGTAACATAAACCTACATGATCAAAAAGACCAGAGGTATAGTTGTTTAACAATCTTTATAAAACAGAACCTTGATGTTCTGCCTGGCACTACAGAAACCTAAAATTACAGGATAGGAAGAAGCGGTAGACTTTTCTGAAGGCTTTAAAGACTTTTCTGGAAAGTAAGAAGACCTTTCTTCAGATTCTAAAAACCTTTCTGGAGATACTGTCTTTAGGTATTATTGTCTACCCAATATACTTCTCTGCTCCTGCTCAGGAAGTCCATATGACTTGCTCAAAACTCAGGAGTCTGAGGGGTTTAGACCATTGATTTATTTACTCTTCTAATGTAGCAAACATATATTTTCTTGTGCATAACATTGAATTTATATTTTCATTTTTTTTTACAACTGCTTGCTCACATACTGTAGTATGAAAAAGAGGAAAACTATATGTGCTGCAAGTACTGAAGGAATGAGACATATGGGGCTATTTATCAAGTGAGAGATAAGGCAACACGAAACATAAGATTTTTCCTGGAAATGTCAGATGAAATTTAACACTCCCCATAATTGCCTGTCTGTAATACAAGACTGCTTCTTGTGGGATATGGTCAAGTCACAAAAGCCTATATTAATCAAATTGTAAGATTTAACCAATTTCTTGGTTACCAAGAATCTGCAAATTTTCCACCTCTTTTACTTCTCTAGTAAGGGTACTGTTACTCCATTGGGGTATTACCTTGCCCTTTATTTAAGTTACTCTAATTTTACTTCTGTATTTACCAAATAAACCACAATCTGAAATTTACAAACTGAGAGGAAGAAATTAACAACTTCAGTTGCCGAGGCATGTTATATTGCCACCCAAGGCAACACTTCCTGACCCAGCGCACTACCAGCTCGTCCCCTATCCACTTGCACACACAACAACCAAGCATTGTAGTTAAATTATAATAAACCTTACTAATCATACACATGGTGTATGCCACCAACCAGCTAAGCCCACCTTGGGACTAAAGTGCATGTATATTGTGATCATCAGCATCGCATCAGCTCAGTAATGTCCACAAATTGCTCAATTAAAATAAAATTTGGGTAGTTAGTTCTAAATATTCTATATGGCCACTTGCCTTCTGCTGTACTTTTAACTGCCCTATGACATTATACTGTTTGTCTTATCCTACTAAATGCTCTTTTAGAATATGTCTGCCTAGTCTCCATCAACTCATCCTGTTGGGTGCCAAAAGTGTGTTAGAAGCTCCAAATCTCAAAGCAAAATGCAAAGTTAATGTTTTTATGTATCATATAAACCAGCTACTCTCTTCACCAGTGTTATCTGCCTGCTTGCTAGTTTGTAATTTGTATCCCTTAATTTATTTGGATACCACCAAAGAAGTATCTTCTCGCATTCATACATTTTTACATACAGTCAACAATTCTATATATTCCTCAACAAGGAGTCATATCTGGCTTTTAGTTTTTTCTCTTCTGTTGAACCTGCTGAAAAGATTACTTTTATGTAATATGTAAGTTACTTCAACAGAATTAAAAGATAGAATTTGAAAGCACTTCCTATCAACTCATTTTTTACCTGTCAAAAATGTCAACTTATAACCCAAACTGACACCCAACTTTTCCTGACTCATAAGCTCCTTCCATGTAAATGTATGAGACCAGTGCCCTCAATAATGCACGTGATATTTAAATATCATTTGAATCTCTTGAAAACACCTTTATTTAACTTACATTCTGCATTAGACATACTGGAATCCCATGCAGATTACTACGAAATTCACCTTCTGCTATCAATGGTTGCTTTTATGTACCTGTATGCTTCAACCATTTCCTAAATAATGAGCATAAAGCCCTCTACATCCCCTGCTACACTTTGTTACTCTTTTCTATTATACTGTTGCATGATTTGTGTAAGATAAAGAATAATAAAGCATAAGCATATTAAAGGGATTCTAGCACAGGAAAACACGTTTTCTCATTAGTTAAAGCTCCAGCAGATTTCTGCACTGAATTCCATTTTTCAAATGAGCAGAAAGATTTTTTAACATTTAAGTTTGAATCTGACATGGGGCTAGACATGTTGTCCGTTTCCCAGGTGTCCAGAATTATATGATTTGTGCTTCCTTTACCCCCCAGTTGCTGATCAACAGTACAATGGAAAGGTAACAGATAACAGCTCCCTGACACAAATAACAGTTCCCTGGTAGATATAAGAATACCACTAAAAAGTAAAAATCCAAGTCCCACTGTGACTCCTTCAGTTACATTGAGTAGGAAAGACAATAGTTTAAGCTTATCTGAAAGCAGTTCCATCATGAAGTGCTGGCTCTTTCTAAAAGCACAGGAATCAGGTAAAATTACCGGAGATGTCTGGCTTTGCACCAATATTACACTTGGTTCAGGATTAACATTTTATACTTTATATGGCACAGTGATTTATTTGCAGTGTAAACAATGTAATTTAGAAATAAAATGACACTATAAAAATCATAATAGAATTCCTTTAAAGGTCAATGAGCAGTTCCATGTCATGACACAAGGTCACCAGGTGGGCTGCTTTTATATAGTTTATATAAGATGTCTTTGTACATTTATCAAACCTACAAGCAGATTATTTCCATTGTAAGCATTTGAATGTGGCTGGCAAAATAATTTGAATGTCAACACAAAACACAGATCAGTGCTATGTTTACGTCTAGATCTATATAGGTTGATTTGGAACACTGCACATTACAATATGCCATTACAAAGCACCTTGTCTGCTTGCTTAATGGGGAAAAATTAAAATAAATTGATTGTCTGGAAAATTTAAAGCATCATCTGTAATGCTTTCAGACAGTAGCATAGGCTACAGCTAGTAACCAGTGATTTACTAGAAAGTAACTAACCTGATATCTATACAGTGCCCAGGGGGGGATCAGAGTAGCCACATGGATCTAGTTGGAATTCAGACCGATCCTGCCTTAATAGTTCTAAAGCACCTCAGTCCTGAGTAGTGATGGGTGAATCTGAGCTATGGAACTTGCAGTCAAATGACATGGAATTATATGTGATACATATAGACACAAAGTTGGGCTAGGGCCATACGGGGCAGAAAACTGCTTCTCCTTTACTGTGGGAGTAACCTCCTCTCTACCTCATTGAATCAGCTGGGCTTCAGACAAGAACTGCAAGTCTCTGCATTTTCAGCTAAATCTGTTGTTTGCACTGAACCAATTCAATGGGGGAGAGAGAGAGGAGGCTACGGCCCCCGGTAGGACAGAAAACAGAGAGCAGGATGTGGCCCTAGTCTTAGATTTTAAAATGTACTTCTGGCATGGGCAAGTTTGGGCACTTTCACTGTTTGGTTAAAAATCCAATAACGCCCAGCTAATAATGACACTGCATTTGTTATGACTTTGTTCTATGTCCTTTGACATAGTGTTGTCCCACATAGAACACACAGCTAAAGATATTGTAGGTGCTCCTGCCTATGTTAGCTTGATGTGTTCTAAAGGCACACAACATCACCTAATAATGCACAGAGAAGAGGTCTAGTAACTAATAGGGTTGACACTTGATCAGTAAAAACTGAATCATGATGCCAATGTTATTAACATGACAGAAAGATAAACATATAGGAAGGCTGGCAACCTTAATAACCCATAGCAACAATCAGTTTTAAGTAGTATGACTATGCAGATTTTTATGAAGTTGTAAGTAGTGATTTCCTTTTTTCATAGGTCTAACAGCCTCCCTCTTTCATTTCTGCATTCTTAATGGAAATGGCTTGTGCACTGCAGGCAGTGGAATAAATTGATATATGGTCTTTTAGCAATGAAACACAAAGGGATTAAGGTGATCACTATAATGATAAACAAAATAAGAACGCAGAGAGCTTTGAAGGCACAAAGGAAACTTTATGACATTGTAAGTGCTGCCTCGGTCACCTGAAAGTTTCATCATCTCTAGTATAGAAAAGTATTCAACGAGTGTCTGAAAATACGAGCATCGGTGCCATGAAGGCTTGCCACATTTTCTAGTTTAACTATAAATCATCCACACTGAAGTCCACTTTACTTGTGCTGCTGTGCTCCTTGGATCCTGGAGTTGCCAGACATTATGTGTCAGATCAAAAAATCTTTGACTTTGGCAGTCTGCTTCTTGACATATTTTATAGTTTATGAAGGCAATCATTTGTTAACATACTGTATACCTTTGTATTTATATTTTAATATTTAATTTTAGAATTTTCCTGTTTGCATTTGTTTCATAGACATATGAAGAGATGATTAGATGAAAAATCTAAAAGCTCAGATTACAGCAGAGAAGGAGGGGGGGGAGAGGAGCAAACTGAGCATGCTCACGCCCTGGGCAAGGAGGTTTAAGCTGAAGGCAGGAAGTCTGATACAGAAGCCCATGTGTACAAAATAGAAGGAAAGAAATGCAGTGTTTCTTTTGACAGAAGACTAAGAGCAGCACTAGTTTGAGGGTTTACTGATATATTTAGGTGGTCCTTTCTGATAAGGCTTACTTCATTTTAAATATTAGATAATGACAGGAAGCTATAACCACGGGCACTTTGGATAAAAAAGCTTTATTCTTCAATAGACAATGAACAGGTACCTTACATGAAACCTAGAACTTCACGTGACGCGTTTCGTGCCTCTCTTTGGCACTTCATCAGAGTGCCAAAGAGAGGCACCAGCTTTTTTATCCAAAGTGCCCGTGGTTATAGCTTCCTGTCATTATCTAACGTTTATGGATGCCGACTTTTGGGACTGGAGCGGAGACCAGCCGACAGGTAGAATCCATGTGGCCATTTGACAGGACCGGATTCAAGTGAGTAATTTTGTTTTGTGTTTACTTCATTTTAACCTTTCCTTCGCCTTTAACAAGAACACATTATATCTGTAATATCTGGTTTTTGCTCAATTTAACACCAAACAAAGAAAAACCTACTCACTATCCTGTTAGCATGGAATGCTATATAAAGCTCATTAGCATAAAGGTTATGCTCATCTTGCTAATTACCATCTTGTGTTTTCTGGCAGTTAGAAAAATGCAAATGCTCTTTCATCGGGCAGAATGTTTGGATATGTAGACAAGAGAAAAATTATTAATTTAGGCAAGTAGTGGGTCACAAAATATATCCTCTGTGTATGTATTCACAGTCAAAAGTCAAGAGCATAACTTCTTCTGGCCCTCAAGTATCCATTAAGATCTTTCAAGAAAGTAGTTGCAAAATGTGTGAACCCCCTTATCAAAAATCTTGGGGACATTTCCACAAATGACTTCCCCTGCCTACTGTCACGGAACAGCAGGTGTAAAGAAGCCCTAAAACAGCTTGGGCTACCAGTAGTGTAAAGTAAGAGAGCCCTACCTCCTCCCAGTGTTCACTGACGCCCTTTTGGGGCCCCGGACTTTCTGCTGCGGGAAAAAGGCAGAGATCTTACTCACGGGCTGGTAGTTCAAACGTGGTACCAAAGGATGTGACAGGAGAGTGGATGCAAACAAGAAGTTCTATAAAAATAAATCACTATAGTAATTCCTAAATTGCTTTCAAGGAAATGCAGGTAACTAATCAACCATTGGGAGAAACTTCAGCTCACACCCAAAACTACTACAGATGACCCAGTTTATAAGACTGTGTTTAGTGAAGCATTGAGACAGTAAGAACAACAGAAATAATGAAAAGAAAAGTATAACTATATGAGCGGTTAATTAAAAAGTGTTTATATCTAGGCCAGAGAGAATAATTTTATCCATGTAACATCTTCTATTTTGGGCCATCCAGGTGTTTCAATGACCCACTTATTTGTTGCCCCTGGCTCTTCTTTTATATATTACAAGTAAAATGTGGCTCACGTATATAGTATAACTAGTAGATACAGTGTACAAGAGAAGAACAGAATTAGTGAAAAGGTAGACAAATCAGGTTGAACAGACCAAAATGATGTCTCGATACATGCGTTGTATATACGGTCCTATAGTATTGACATGTTCAAGGTTATTATTTGTAACCAATGCTGAGCACTGGAACGCAACACAGCACAGTCCTTTGACATTAATGCCATTTGTTGGTTTCATGCTGTAAATACGGTATAAAGATCTGCAGTGGATATTTGTTCTGCCCTCTGTAATTAAATTCCTCAACACTTTAAAAGGGAAACTATCATTGTATGTACCCTAAAAACTATTTCTTTTTAGACGCATTACATTTTTCTGATGAGTTGAGGCAGATACATCACAGAGCATCCAAGCTGCTCAGTCTTCTCCCCAGTGACATTCACTGACTGCTGGGTCAATTGGCTTTAACAGGAAGGGGCTCTACTATCAATCTGCACGTCTACAGCAAGCAGCATTGTTAGAAAATAATCAATGAAGGAGAAACAAAATGGTGTGTGCTGCCTGAGGGGGCAAGCTTTGTTCAGAGTATTATTGTTCGTAATATACAACTATGCCCAACGGGGGAAAGGGGGGTTGGGATGGTAGGGAAGTCTGGCCGTTTATAAAGGAATGAAGAGGATGATGAACCTTATGCAGGTGGGTTATCTGTGCACTGGTAATCTGATTAACTGCCTTACAAACCCCAGGAGGTTGGAAATATGCTTTAATTTCTCAGTTTGCCCTGGTTAGCTTGAGAACTAAAATTTTCAAATACAAATTGAAAGAACAGGAAAAAAAAAATCCAATTTGATATATTTGTGTGTGTGTACCATAACCCATTCTGTACCTTCTGTACTGGCTCAGCTTACAGCTACTACTTCTGAAGTATCAAACCTTTTCTTTACTTTAAATGGGCATAGTCCTCTAGTAATATAGTTTATTTTGAGTGGCATAGCACTGTACTAATATTAATGAGTTGGGTCTGTCTTTTTTTCTATTAACGTTGGCCATTCATGGTATTAGAGCTTTCACAAATCCATGATTAAACTTTATTTCTCTAAATTCATGAATGCCATGAAAGTTATTCCATACAAATATTAAAAATATGCACAGAAAAAAAAGCAAATGCACAAAAAAAATACAAATATCCCTACAAACTAAACATTTAGGGTAATTCAGAAAATTACTAGAGCAAAAAAAATCCAAAATCCTCTGAATGTTTGAAATGGTCCATAATTTTTCAGTGGGTATAGTCCTCTAGTAATATAGGTTATTTTGAGCGGCATAGCACTGTACTAATATTAATGAGTTGGGTCTGTCTTTTTTCTATTAATTCTATCCATTTTCATGGTATTAGAGCTTTTTAAAAACACGATTAAACTCTCTTTCTCTAAAATCACAAATGCCATGAAAGTTATTGTATCCAAATATTCAAAATATGAACAGGAAAAAAGCAGAATGAAAAAATACAAAAACATCTACAAGTCTGAATGTTTGGGGAAAAAAATGTCTATGGGATCTTGTCTGCTTCAACTTGGAGAACTTTTATATTCAAGTTTTGTTGTGGTTTTTACAGTCTTTCATTTGCAGATCTCGTGTTTTAGAGAAAAAAAAAATCAGAATGTAAATAAGCCCCATAGTGTTACACAAAGAAGAAAATTCATAGTCATCCCCAGTGATTGTTCTAGTCCATGTATTATCATTGACCACCTACTGGAAGCATCAAAATGAAGCTAGGTATACCTTATATTTTTATCTCACTCAGCTGTCAAACTGCTATTACCATGGTAAGATCCATACCCCAGATTTCAGTGTTTTGTTTAGTTTTATGAAGACATTATAAAATCTTATCATTGATCATTAATTATTTTTCTTTGTCATTCTTTTGCTGCGTATGCCTATATATTTGCAATTACTACCAGGTCCATAATTCAAACACACAAGTTGTACATAAGATTGCACTGGCCTTACATTATACTATTATTGTTGGAAAACTGAGTTTCCCACTGGCTCACAAGCCTTTCAAAGTTGTTTTTATTTTAATAATGTGTTGATTATGTGGCTGACTCTGTGCTCTCCAATCAATGCAGTCAGTTTAGTTGAAGTGCAGTAAAATGTTTTGCCGAGAAGCACCTTATTCTCTCTGCGGGAGATACTGTTTGCTAGCCAAGCAATTTGTCAATAGCCTAAAAGTACATAATAATCTCCATTTTAATGAGGGAAAACATGAGACAGACAACAGATAAAGGTGAGCATGAAATGTCAGCTGCCTCCATATAATTCACACAGTGACATTTCGGTGGTGTGTACTTCAAATGCTGGGAACAAGACACTGACGTGGAAAGCATAACACTTCATGTTATCCAATTACAAGCTAGATTTAATCACTTAATGTTTAATTTGGAAACTTCAAATCGAACCAGGTATAGCAAATAAAATTTTCAATAAAGTCTCCACTGAAAAATATATAACAGTTAAGGGCAGATTTATCAAAGGTCAAGTTCTGTTTTCCAGAAAAGAAATTAAAATTTTTTGAGGATAGTTTTCAATCAAAATCTCACATTTTTGGGTTAATAAGAAAAAACTAGTATGTTGGGTTTTTGTAAAAAAAAATTAATTTTTTGAGGTTTATTATAACCCAAAGCTGGAAATAGCTTGAATCTGAAAATACTCCAACTAAAACTTGTCGAGGTCATTTAGAAGTCAATGGCAGAGGTCCTTTGAACCATTTAAAAAAGTTAACAGTCTTCAAAATGTTCGAGTTTTTTTTTCAGAGGGTTTCACTCAAAAACTTGATTAGAGTTTTTTTCCCAAAGGAAAACTCAATTAAATTGCGGTTCTCTTTCCACTTCGTTTCCCTAATTTACATATGCAAATTAGGATTCAGTTTGGTATTAGGCCAGATCTTTCACAAAGGATTCCGGCAAATCCTAAAATAATGGATTAGTGCATCCCTAGTTTTGTCCTTTACTACAAATGTGCTGCTGAGTATTTCTCCAATATTATGGAAAGGAACAATCTAATTGTTCTCCATATCAACAATATGGCGAAACTTGAAATATGTAGGACTATTGCATTTGAAAAGGGTAGGTTTAACCTGCTTTAAGATAAGAAGATGGAGACCAAGAAGTTCTTGTGACCATAACAGTACATGAGCGGATAAAGAACAAAACCATTTCCCATGTAACTATAGCAATAAGAACAGAAATATGAGATGAAGTCAAGTTGGGGCCTCTCTCTCTTTCCATATTTGTGATATTAGGCATTGTGTCTCCAGATGGGTATACAATGGAGGACTGACCTATTCTGCTGTTATTTACAGCTTGAAAAGAGGTCAAAGCTTCTGGCCTGGATTGGGGGGTTATTATGTTCGCAAAGGACCAAGCAAGATCACCATAACACATTTATTGCATGATATTTAATGGGATAGGTGAATGAGAAGAATCCGCTAGGAGGTCATTTTTTGTCAGTTCCTAGCATTGCAATCAAAGGAAAATTATCTTCTTGAGCATTTAAATGGTTGATACTTGAACCTCATGAACCGAAGAGTCAACAGTTCGAATCCTGGTTCAGATTTTACAAGAGAGTACTGTAACTCATGAATTAGTTAAGTATGATACTGATGTATATAAATATAAATGTCCCTCATTTTTCAATATTTTTAAGTAAACAGAAAATCTATATTAGCATTATACTTTAATTATCGTCTAACAAGACTGTGTATCTAAATTATATATGGTTGATGCATGTGCTGGTATTGAGGCTGCTTTCAATGAATGATCTCCATGACTTATTGAAAGTTTATCATCACTAAGCATTATGGATTTTTCTAGTCTATATATGCCATCTATGGTATTGGTTTCTGACCCTTCACAGAAAGATTCAGGTGATAAACTTAATCTAAAAAGATCTGTCCTATAACTCTTTATAACAGTAGCAATGTCTTCCTTATGGAGATACAAGTCAAAATGATACAAGTATTCTGGATAACAGAAATGATTCTGGGATGCTCGGGAACTGGGGGTTTCCTGATAAATATTTCTTTAATGTGGATCTTTCTAGTCTACTAAAAAAATTATTAAAACATTAAATAAACCCAATGGAATTGATTTTGCCTCCAATAAATTAATTACTGTAAATATAAGTTGAGATCATGTACAAGGTACTGTTTTATTATTACAGAGAAAAGGAAATCATTTAAAAAAATTATTTGATTGAATAGATCCCATGGGAGACAACTTTCTGGATAGTGGATCCCATACCTGTATTTGCCTTGGCTGGGCCCTTATCATTACAGGAGATCCCTTGTTTGTGACACTGACATACAATTTATTACAATTTCTACACCCAATTTCTTTCCTTGCAAGACCTACAATCTGAAAAATTTAAACAGCCCATAACACCAATTTGCACCAAACATTTCCTCATGGCATGCTCCATGGGACAATTATCTCCTTCTCCACTGTTCCTCAAATTTCCGCTGGCTGGTTCTCATTGAATCCTGCAAATAGCTCATTTAGCGGAAAAGAAATGGAATAGTTACGATGGCATCCCTGAGGGAAGGGTTTTACAAATGGATGTGATCTTGGGGCACTCTATATGGCAGAAGAAAAAAATAAAGAGGTTCTCTGCTAAATCTCAGGAGCTCACACGTCCACCAAGAATAATGGTTTTGTTAACATGTATTTGTGCAGCATATTCTTGCTCACGAGCATATCATACAATACCACAAACAGCCAAGCACAAAAAAAAGGCCATGGGAAAACTTCTACTGAAATATTATTACCATAAGAATAGGAATGCACTGAATCCAGGATTTGCTTCGGTATCCAGCCAGGATTCGGATTCAAACGAGTCCTGACGCCTGGCCAAACCGATTACTGAAACTGTACTTTTCGGTACAAAATAAGGTAGTAAAACAACTTTTAACCACACTAAGCAAGCGTGTTTTTCCCCTTCCTGTCCCTAATTTACATATGCAAATGAAAATGTCTAGTATTCGACCAAAATCTTTCACAATAGATAGATTTGATGTTTTCCCAAGATGGTGCATACCTAATTAAGAATAAATCCTGTACGGCTGTTTTTTTTTTAACTTTACGCTGCAACGTATATGAAGAATAGATATTAGTTTTTCATCATTAGATGTTTCTTTTAATTTCTTTTTCCTTATTTCATTTTGTCCACTTTGTTGAAGGGCCTCCATTTGACCATATTTATTTTCTCGTATTCTTATTTATTGTTTCTTACCATGAGATTTTACAAAGGTATTATTGGCCTTCCATAGCTCGCTTATTCTGTTCTAATCTCCTTACAACATAGGAAAGCCTTAGCAGGGGTAATCTCCTATCATTGGCAAGTCTATTGGAAGTGTTTTAATTTGTAGGTTTGACGTGATCCCAAGACCATATTTATTTTCTCTTACTATTCTTATTTTTTATTTTTTTTTTTTATTTCTTACCATGAGATTTTACAAAGGTGTTACTGGCCTTCCATAGTTTGCTTATTGTGTTCTTAACTCCTTACAACATAGGAAAGCCTTAGCAGGGGCAACCTCCTAACATTGGCAAGTCTATTGGAAGTGTTTTAATTTGTCATAAGTTCTTCCATAATTCACACCCTCAGCTTTTATGTATTCAGGTATGGGAGCTGTTATTAAGAATATTCTGGACCTGGCGTCTTCAGGATAATGTGTCTTTCTGTAATATAGATCTTCATACCTTTAGTCTACTAAGATTAAACATCTACTGATTTTAAACATTAAATAAACTCAATAGGATGGTAGTATTTCCAATAAGGATTGATTATATCTTAGTTGGGATCAAGTACAAGGTATTGTTCTATTATTGCAGAGAAAAATGAAATAATTTTAAAAATTTTAAATATTTGATTAAAATGGAGTCTATGGGAGATGGTGGTCCCCTAGTTTGGAACTTCCTGGGTAGCAAGTTTCCCGGATAACAGACCCCATATTTGTATATGAAATTATAAAGACAGAGCTCAGGGTTTATTGCATTGTTATAAATAGGTAATTAATTTTACACTCTATTCTGGTGTAACATGTAATACACTATTTTTATAAATTTGCCTGTTGGATTCCTACTACTATTACACTGTATATATTTCATATCTTGTCTCCCATTACTGGAAATAGTAATTTCTTGTGCTGACATTCCAACTGAATTCCCATTAACCTGGAAGGATGAGATCCCGGCCATCCTCTCAAGGCAAAGAGAGCCGTGTGTGCATAATTGCATTAAAATGACAACATGAAGATAAATGGCCTTATTCAATTCGCATGGTGGATAATTTGACGGTGTGCTATATAAGCAAAGGTACAAATTGCCAGCTCCTGTGTATTATAATTGAGATTGTACATCAAGACAAATATTATGCATCAAAAGACACTTTTTAGACTTGATATTGTTTAACAGCCTAATAAATAAAGAATAAGTAAAGGATCCGGATTAAATGCCCTCATTGTCATTCAGGGTTTTTTTTGTCGGACGTGGTCCACTTGGACTAATAAATACTGATTTTCAGCAGAAATGACTGATATACTGGGGGAAGAGATTAAATGAAATGACTGATGAGAGATCACTGATGAAAGATGCTCAGAGACAGTGCTGCTAACAAGGGCACGTTTCTCAAGTGCATGGAAACTTCCAATGATCCCATTCTTATTTGATTAGTGCCTACAAAAAGATTTGAGATAAACATTACATGGATATTTAATACTCATCTCTTAATACAGTGTTCACACGCTTGACTCATTCTCTGACTTATTCCACTGTTACTCCTCACTGATATATTTATTCTACAGCACCTGTAAGAAAACTTTGTACAGTTATGCGATCCATTATCCAGAAAGCTCGGAATTATGCAAAGGCTGTCTCCCATTGACTTCATTTTATCCAAATAATCTACATTTGATTTTCTAGTGAACAAGGTATCAAGATCCAAATTACTGAAGGATCTGTTGAAGGAAAACCCCAGGTCACAAGCATTCTGGATAACAGCTCCCATACTCGTATATGATTTACCACTAGGAAGGCTCAGATGTAGGAAATATATTAAAGGGCACCAATCGTAACTAAAATCATTTATTAAGTAAATACACTATGTGAAATTTCAAGAAATCCGATTTTTTAAACAGTTGGAATTGTTTGTATAATGTAAATCATCAGCTCACTATACCTTCTGCAAAATCTCCCCTATCGCCACTGCAGTTCTAGCTGAGGCAGGCATCTTGGATTTCACTGGCTCCTCCTACCTATATCTTCACAGCCAACTGCAGCTCTGAAATCTCGCACATGCTCAGTTGAAATTTCTTGGTTTCCTAATAAACCTTCTGAGCTATTGTGAAAACTGCCAAACTTCTGTATTAGTGCTGCCGCCTTCTGGAAGTTGGTGTGTGCCCTTCTTGTGATACTTCTAGAGTTTACTAAAGCTAGGCATTCTGGGTTGAATACTCAGGGCAGTGCTACAATCTGAGCATGCTCATGAACTCATTTGCATGCTGTAGTCACAGTATGGACTCCCTCAGTGAGAGAACCCATTTGACAAAGTATGGGATTTTTTTTTAAAAACTGCTGTT
Source organism: Xenopus borealis (assembly GCA_024363595.1). Classification (NCBI taxonomy): domain Eukaryota; kingdom Metazoa; phylum Chordata; class Amphibia; order Anura; family Pipidae; genus Xenopus; species Xenopus borealis. The sequence goes on from CM044439.1 coordinate 155,756,095, forward strand.
TTCTTTAAAAAAACTGTATATGTAGTTTGATTAAACATGTTTAGGTTGTACTAGTCAGGTTGTTAATATGTGTTTGATTTTGACTGTGATTGGTGCCCTTTAAGAGTCATTTTCAACCGCTAGTGCAGTTGGGTTTGGTCACAGTTAGTTGCACAAAAAATTGCATTCATTATAGATGCTCAGGTCATCATCTTTGTACTTCCACAGTTGCCAAGGGTGTTGGACTTGGGGCCCGGGGCCCTCTGGGGCTGCTGTCTCAGGGCCTCCCCTTCATGTTCATTATTGGTTGAATAGCAACTTCCAACACTGACAGATGCAACTAAAGGGTTGCAAGGAAGATGGTAGTTGTAATTCATCTAGAAAAGGAGGGTAGTCAATAATAATCTCCATATTATTCTGTTTAGAGAAAGGGTTAATAATATTTAGTAGGCTTAATTGATATTTACTCTCATTTTATGAACATGTGAGGCACTGCTTTTGACCTCTATAATTTACTTGGGCGCCCATTACTCTGGCAGCCATACTGAGTCATTAGAGACATAAGAGAGTTATTTATGTTGCACATCTAAAATGCAAAAAAAAACCTACAACAAACCACCCTCTGGCAATCTCATTCATCACTCCATCATTTACATACGCATAAAAGCACATTATTGTCCTCATTTGAATGCCGCCATGAGCCATGCACTTCAGATTAATTAATAAATACATGGCGGAATCAGAACAAACTCTAGGCTTTTACTGGTAATAAAAAGAATAGGGTCAGTGCTTTGTTAGCTCTGAAACAAAAGCCGTACTGAAAAGTAACTACTTTTATAAGGAGAGAAAAATGGATAATTAGCTAAAAACAACCAAGCATATAATAAAGAGGGATAATGTAACCCTACTGTAACATATCAAAATACAGGGAGTCCACAAGGAGTTTCATGAGCATATAGAAGACTAAGGCTGGAATCTAATTACTTTTATTTCCAGTATTGAACTCCAAATTTCGTACAGGATACAGGTGTGGGACTAATTATCTGGCAACCCGTTATCCAGAAAGCTCTGAATTACTGGAAAGCCATCTCTCAAAGACTCCATTTTATATAAATATTTAAATTTCTTAAATACAATTTCCTTTTTCTTTGTAATAACAAAACAGTAGCTTGTACCTGGTCCCAACTAGGATATAATTAATCCTTATTGGAAGAAAACCATTCCAGTTGGGTGTATTTCATGATTAAATGTTTTTTTTATTAGAAAAAGTATGGTAAACCAAATTATGGAATGATATCCAGAACACTCCAGGTCCTGAGCATTCTAGATAACTGGTCCCATACCTGCATTTTACAGTAGAGGATCAGTGGACAACATGACACAAGTGACATCACTATGACACTTTTGTCAGAAGTGATGACATCATTAAACACAGTTGATAGAAATATAATACACATGAGCTATTAATATCCAGTAAATGATATCCTTATAAACAGTGCCTAGTTGTGTCATTGGTTATAAATGGCGCTAAGGTATGTAATTTGTATCACATGTATGGGACCTGTTAACCAGAATGCTCAGGATCTGGATTTTATCAGATAACGTATCTTTCCATAATTTGGATCTTCATACCTTAAGTCTACTAGAGAATTATGTAAATCATTTTTAAAAATGTGGATTATTTGGAAAAAACTGAGTCTATGGATGATAGCCTTTTTGTGATTCAGAGCTTTCTGGAAAGCAGATTACTGGATAATGGATTCCTTATCAGTACAAGGATATCAGAAATCAACTTGGGGTTACATGATTTACAAAAGCACTGGAACACTGGCCTTTATACGGTCATTGAACTCCTTGTTGAATTAGAATAGCCTTATATTTTACAATAGGGGGTATCCTAATGACCCTAATGTGTGTGAATGTTAATATGACCTAATTAGCGCATCATAAAGAATAATATTAATCCTGTAAAAGTGATGTCATACACAAGGTCTATAATGCTTTAGGAGACTTTGGGGAGCTGAAGATTAACTTTTGCAGAGACAACATCCCACCTAGAAGGCACGAAGCAATGGTTTAAGGAACCAATATTCAAAAATATTTATTTAATGTGACCTTGATATGTTTAGAACTGTTACTACCAGTATACTTCACTGTACTACTGTGTTTTTTAAGTATGTATCATATTTCTGCTACACATATTACTTTGACCATTGACCAGAAAGCTATCTGGTGAACTCATCTGACCAAATTCTCACATTGCATCTCATATTGTTTAGCTAATTTCACACTTTCTTTTATGTCTGCTAATAACCTGGAGCATGGGTGAAAGTTCATCTTTAGACCAGTGATTCCCAAGCAACCCCTTGGATGTTGCTCTAAGTGGCCTCAAAGCAGTTGATTATTTTTGAATTCCAGGCTTGGAGGCAAGTTTTGGTGGGATAAAAACCAGGTGTACTGCCAAATAGAACCTCCGGTAGTCTGCCAGTCCATATCGGAACTACAAAAAAGACAATCACATCCCATAATTGGCACCCCCAGAACTTTTTACATCCTTCCACAATTTTTTTAACATTTCAATGTGGCTCACAGGTTAAAAATGTTAGGGATTCCTTAGCCAGACCATGATCCCAATCAGAGAATAGATCCAAAGTCTGAATACTTCTGCAAAAGGCTGTACTCCCATAAACACATGCAAAGGTCAAACAAACAGAAAAGAGACAGGAGTGGTGTTTATGTGTATTTAATTATTCCAATATGAGGAAGACCAACACTCCAACTGGGGGAAGCTGTACTAGTTACTGATGCTACTGTAAGCAAGGAGTTTGTGTGCTGACCCCATGTCTGCTTGGGTTTTTCCATACTCCTAAAACGTACAGGCAGGTTAACTGGGTCCTGATAAAATTTTCCCTAGTGTATCTAGTGTATATGAATAAAATTAGGAACTTAGATCCATTGGGATCCAGACAGATCTTATTTAACCACGAGCATACGAGTTATCTTGTGTGTACCAGTTGTCTTAATGAGAGTTCTACAACATAAGGTAACGGTTGGCAACCTAAACCCAGAACCGATGCCAAGCACCCTGGTCACGGCTCATATTTCTGCCTCTAACAGCTGCTTTCACCTCGGGAGGAGCCCTCGGCTAATCGGATGCCGCCAGGTGCAAGTCAAATAACAGGCAGGGTAAGGTTTCAGAAATCAGGATGGTCGAATAGCCAGGTAGGGGTCACAACAGAAATCAAACAGGATCAGAAAACAGATATCACAAAGCTAAAACACCATAGGATTAAACCTATAACAATGAGAAAAACACCAAAGTCCCTTTAAATATTTGAATTTGGAGCCATTGTGTGCTGACATCATCACGCCAACGCCAATGCGCCTATTAATACAGGAGATGCGCAGTAAGGAACCGGCACAAGAGGAGGCTACATCAGCATGGGGGGGCATCCCCGCCGAGCCACTAGACCACCAGGGTGAGTTGTTACACATAGAAAACTTACCCTCTCTCGATACTCAGATGAACCTCTTTCACAATACTCTCCAACACTTTCAAAGGATCTTTCATGGAACTCTGATCCAATTCATTCCCTCTGGAATACAAGAGAACATAAGATTTATAAATAAAATAATATATTAAACAAAATAATATCATTTAAAGGTGTACTATCCTGCCAACACAGCTGTCACAAAAAACTAGTAATATGTGGGCCGGGCCTCTGGTTGGGCTGTTTTTGGGATGGCTTCCACAGAAGATTGCTGGTTGATGGGCAGGGTTGGGCTCTTCCTTTTGCTTTCCCCGCCCACGATCTTACACTGCCGGCTTCTGCCTCTGACAATCTCTGTTTACCGGAGTGTGGTAGCCCCACCCCCTTTTGTCACATCAGAGATAGGCAGATGAGATGTGGGTCTGTAAATAGAGATGCCAGGTAGGGTTTTGCTTGGGAGGACTGGGTCGGGTCAGGGTCGGGTTTTTTGCCGACCCACACATCGCTGCGGACCATAGCAGATAAGAACTCTTGCTACAATTTAATTGTTACTGATACATTTAATTCCTTATCCTCCTATTCAGACCTCTCCTATAGGGTTTGCAGTCTTTCATTCAAACTACAGTCTGGTTCCTAGGAAAAAATGGACCCTAGCCACCGGATATCTGCTGAAATTCTAGATTGGCAAGCTACTGAACAAAAAAACTAAATTATAAAAACAATTTTAAAAAAACAAAGGCCAATGAAAGTTGTCTCCGAATATCAATGTCTACGTCATACCGAAAGTCAAAATTTTACATGTGAACCATCCCTTTACCTCCAAATAAACAAAGGTTAAATTTGAGGCCTCTGATCCTGTGCTGAGAATATCATGGTACAGTAAGAAGCATTCGAGGGCAAAAGACAAAAGTGGATGTTTTGCACATGAAGGAGCTAGAGAAATACACTTAAAGGGAAGCAGCGTGGGATTTTATGCAGACATGATGGGGGATATCATCGATTCTTTCTGGCTGTATGTCACATTTCATTTGCATTATTCTCACATGAATGGAGCTGGATTCAACCTCCTGCGCCTAGACAAACGCTATCTTGGCAAATAAGGCAAAAGAAGTGATTCTCAAAACATTATCATGTCAGCTGCCATATCACTTGTACAGATAAAGTGCTCGGTGGGAAGAGAAAGCAGAAAAACCCAACCGGGAGTCAATTATTGCTGCCAAGGACTCAGACATGTTATTGTTTCAGTCATTCTAGCCACATAGGATGTTTTCAGAAAGAATTTGCCAGAAGATATTCTCATTGGGGTTTCATTTTGTTTTCTGAACCATGATTAATGTAGATAGCGGGTAGCAGTGCGGTCATGCAGGGCAGGGTCCTAGGTTTGATTCCAGCCTGGACACTAACTGCAAGAGAGTTCTACATTCTTCCAGTTTCTGTGTGGGTTTCCTTCGGCACCCTGGTTTCCTTCCACACTCCAAAAACATCCAGGCAGGTCTAATGTCTCCTGATAACACTGGCCATAGTTCATGAGGTTTGTGGGCAGGATATGAGAAGCCATTTATGAACACAAGTTCAGTGTGCAACATGCAATTTGTAGTGCAAAGGCAGTGTTATGTACATAATTCAAGAGAAATTGCAGCCATGAAGAGAAGACGCCCCTGACTCCAACTGTGACAGCATTCAGAGCTTAGCGTCAAGACAAACTCTGCATGTGATACTTTAGGCCCAAGTATACTGCCATATTGGTGCAAGTTGCAGTTAGAAGCCTGGAGTTACCTCTAACTTGAAGGTAGTGGTACAGTAGCTCCATGGTTCCCCTTAGTGATGTGTAGGTCAGGACAACCTCAGCTCACACCCAACCCTAACCCACAAAACCTTAACCTATATCCAAACCTCAACCACAAAATTATGACATTGTAGGATCCGCACCCATCTGCAAAGCATGGAGCACCACGTAGAGTAGTATAAAAATTCTAAATGTATTTAGTCCATTTAAACATCAGTAGTAGAACCTGTACCCTACATCTTCCTGCTCTTTATGCTATTCTGTGTGTGCCTCTGGTTCCAAGACATGGAATTTTCAGGAACAGTAGAGGAGTGCACTTCCCCAGTCTCACCTGCACCAAACCCTAGCATGCATGGTTACTCAAATTTCAACCTGATCCCACCCAACTAGTGGTCAACCCACACATCAGTAGTTATGTCCATAGTTGCACTTGTACATGATTGCATGATTGACAACAGGAGGCATTGTAAGGAGAGTGTTTTTGGACACAATTAGCATTAACAAATGGCACCAGTTTGAACAATGACTACATTCAATTTTGCTTGAAATGAGCCAATGATCTCTCACTAGAAACAACAGTAAAAGGAGTAGGATGAGAATAGAGTTCTTGTAATCCAACTCAGCAGGCACTGAACATTATTTTACAAAGCTTTTACAAAGCTGGAGTAACATGAATTTAGTGCTCTTACAGATGAGTATAGGCTTGTGTGTCCTCCTGTGGTGGCTTTTTTAATGCAGTTGACTGTAAGAGAAAGCATGAGTTAAAGCCCATTCATTCCATCCTGTCCAACAGGGTCACACCGAGCTTCCAATTTTAGATAAGGCGTTTCATCTATAATGGGGGATTTGACATGTTGGGGTGGGGTAAAAGAGCAGTGGGGAAAAGGTTTAGGCTGGAGTGGATTACTCCTCAAGTTTATAATAAAGTGTTCTTTCACTCTGTTTCATTCACTGTTATTTAATGCACTAGAAAAAAATCTGAGGTTTTGCAATGGAACCATAATAACATTATTGTTAAACATAATGGGTTCCAAATATATTGTTATTGCTCAAAAAGCCCTAACATTTCCTGTGGTGTAAGACACAGCTCCTTTTACTTTCTCTAGAAATAAGTGCAAAATATGCCTGGCAAAAAAGAGGGGGAAAGGAGCTGGCAAGTGCCACACGGGTCCTGCTTCAAGTGCCAGTTTACTGCCTGTCTTGACAGCATTGAGGGAGATGCAGCGAGACAAAAGAGCCTTACAAAGAAGCGACTTAAAGAGCCAGCTGTCTTTCAACTGCCTTCCTGGCTACCTATGAGTTCCAGGCACTTGGGCGAAGCACAAACTGACACTATAAGGGCTGCTTGAAAGAAGCAATCGCTGCACAGAATATAGAGCAGGAAACCAAAGAGCAAATACTTTTATTACTTATTGAGCAACGGGACAGCTTACTTAATTAGAAGCAAACACACAAAAAAAAAATTAGAGTTGGGAATTTGCCACGTATTACATATTTTAAAAGGGCTGTGAAATAGTTTTCTCTGTAACATTTCTAGCCACACATTTCTAGGCTGTATTGTTGTCCTTTAATCCTTTTAAAAGCTTAAAGGAGAACTAAACTTCCCAATAAAAAAATTCCTTACATAGTACCCTAGATAGCCCTTTCCCTGCTTCCCACTACATAGTTGATTACCCTTGAAAGAGCTCCTAACACAGTACTCATGTATGGGGGCAGAGTAAGCCTGCGGAGCTCATGGGCGCCATCTTTCAGCTCTTCTGTATTCTTCAGGTCATCAACTATGCTGGGGGAAGCAGGGAGGGGGCTATCTAGGGTAGTAGGTAGGGGCTTTTCTTATTGGGGGGCTTTAGTTCTCCTTTAAAATTCTTTAGAGGTGTAAATGTAAACAAAAAATCCCAATGATGACAATGGAGGAGTAAGATTATTTTTCTATCCCCCGATTGTTAAAATTTAACCCCATGGCAAGATGCGAAAAAATGGTGAAACGCCCCAGGGAAAGGTGGAGTGAGGCTGCATTTGGGAGGGATGCTGGGTATATGATCTAAGTGGATCGGAGCATGGCACAAATGTCATAGGTGGAACGTTTGTGTATTTTAACATGAACTCCAATTCCATGATTACAGCCGATTTATAACACTAGTAGTATTGGGGGGTTTTTTTGGCAACTCGTAGGTTTCTTTAAAAAACAAATGCAGATACTTCCTGAGGCTTTCAGATCTTAAACATTGGATGCAAACTCTAAACTAAAAAAAGAGTAAGTAAGTAACCTGTACTTGTATTGCCATTTTATTTAAATTACTTGCAAGAATCCAGGGCCCACACACATGGCAGGCACCATCTGAGTGAAGTAGTTTTATTAATAAAACACGTTAAACATGCCCTCATCATCACTCTTGTACTTTCAATATCACATACACCCTAATATGTCTGGTGAAATAATCTGGCTATTTTAGACCACAAACAATCCATACATACCATACCCAGGTGTGCAAAACCAGAGCCCTGGTCTGTATCATACTTTATCTAACCTCGAATTATCCCAGCTTTTTTGGTTTAACAATGTAGGACCTCCCCTCTGTACCGTTGTGCTCATAAGTTTACTTAAGTTTACCCTGGCAGAATTTATGATTTCTTAACTATTTTTCAGAGAACATGAATGATAACACAAAAACCTTTCTTTCACAGATGGTTGGCTGAAACATACTCTTTCTAAATCATAATCACTACACACATATGTCAGCATATTCCGCTTGTAAACAAAGAACGCTGTTGCAAAACAAAACCTTTTTGGTTCAATAGGAGTGTTGGTATTGAGGTGGGTAAGAAAAGACGTGCTTTTAAGGCTTTCAAGTTAGCTGGGACAGCCGAATCATTTATAAGGTACAAGGAGGCCAATAAGTCATGCAAAAAAACAATCAGGCAAGCTAAAATCGATATGGAAAAGGATATATCAGTAAGCAGTAAAAAGAATCCAAAATTATTTTTTAAATATATTAATAGTAGAAAAATGAAACAGGAAGGGGTAGGACCTTTATTATCAGAGGGGGGTCAGTTGGTTCATGAGAACAAGCAAAAAGCTCAGATTCTGAATGAATACTTCTCATCAGTATACACAAATGAGGAACCAACTAATGAAGGTTTCCTTGTTAATAGCCCCAATTCTAATACATCCAATGATGTATGGTTCACACATGAGGAAATTCAAAAGAGACTAGAAAATGTTAAGATAAACAAAGGTCCAGGCCCAGATGGGATTCACCCCAGGGTACTTAACGAACTTAGCTCTGTGATTGCCAAACCTCTATACTTAATTTTTCAGGATTCTTTGAGGTCTGGGATGGTGCCGAGAGACTGGCGAATTGCTAATGTGGTGCAGGTATTCAAAAAGGGATCCCATTCTCAGCCTCAAAACTATAGGCCAGTTAGTCTGACGTTGGTGGTAGGAAAGCTTTTTGAAGGATTAATTAAGGATAGGATACTGGACTTCATAGCAAATAACAATACTATGAGTTTGTGCCAGCATGGTTTTATGCGTAATAGATCTTGCCAGACTAACTTAATTTCTTTTTATGAGAAGGTAAGCAGGGACCTCGATTCTGGGATGGCAGTGGATGTGATTTACTTAGACTTTGCTAAAGCATTCGATACAGTGCCACACAGAAGGTTACTGGTTAAATTAAGGAATGTTGGCCTTGAACATAGCATTTGCACCTGGATAGAGAACTGGCTAAAAGATAGACTACAAAGAGTGGTGGTAAATGGAACATTTTCTAATTGGACCAGTGTTGTTAGTGGGGTACCGCAGGGCTCTATACTGGGTCCCTTGCTTTTCACCTTGTTTATTAATGACCTGGATGTGGGCATTGAAAGTATGGTTTCTATTTTTGCAGATGATACTAAATTGTGCAGAGCTATAGTTCCTTGCAGGATGCTGCCACTTTGCAGAGTGATTTGTCTAAGTTGGGAAACTGGGCAGCAAACTGGAGAATGGGGTTTAATGTTGATAAATGCAAGGTTATGCACTTTGGCAAAAATAATATAAATGCAAGTTATACACTAAATGGCAGTGTGTTGGGAGTTTCCTTAAGTGAGAAGGATCTTGGGGTTTTTATAGATAACAAGTTGTCTAATTCTGGGCAGTGTCATTCTGTAGCTACTAAAGCAAATAAAGTTCTGTCTTGCATAAAAAAGGGCATAAACTCAAGGGATGAAAACATAATTATACCTCTTTATAGATCCCTAGTAAGGCCTCATCTGGAGTATGCAGTGCAGTTTTGGACTCCAGTCCTTAGGAGGGATGTAAATGAGCCGGAGAGAGTGCAGAGACATGCAACTCAACTGGTTAGGGGGATGGAAGACTTAAATTATGAGGGGAGACTGTCCAGGTTGGGGTTGTTTTCTCTGGAAAAAAGGTGCTTGCGAGGGGACATGATTACACTTTACAAATATATTCGAGGACATTATAGACAAATATCAGGGGACCTTTTTACCCATAAAGAGGATCACCGCACCAGAGGCCACCCCTTCAGACTAGAAGAAAAGGACTTTCATTTGAAGCAGCGTAGGTGGTTCTTCACAGTCAGGACGGTGAGGTTGTGGTATGCACTGCTGGGTGATGTTGTAATGGCTCATTCTGTTGATGCTTTTAAGAGGGGTTTGGATGATTTTTTGGACAGACATAATATCAAAGGCTATTTTGATACTAAAATCTACAGTTAGTATAGCTATGGGCATACAGGTATATGGTTTGTGTTTGAAAGAGTGGAGATGTGTGTGTGTGTATGTATGTATGCTGGGTTTTTAATTTGGAGGGGTTGAACTTGATGGACTCGGTCTTTTTTCAACCCAATTTAACTATGTAACTATGTAACTACCCAAATGACCCTGATAAAAAGTTTACATACAGTACCTCAGTTCTTAATACCGTGTATTGTCCCTTTAACATCAATGGTAGCTTGAAGTCTTTTGTGGTAGTTGTGGATGAGGCTCTTTATCTTCTCAGATGGTAAAGATACCCATTCTTCCTGGCAAAAAGCCTCCTGTAAATTCTTGGGCTGTCTTGCATGAACTGTATGATTGAGGTCAGGAGACTGAGACGGCCACTCCAAAACCTTCACTATATTTTGCTGTAGCCAATGACAACTCAACTTGGCCTTGTGTTTTGGATCATTGCCATGTTGGAATGTCCAAGTACGTCCCATTCACAGCTTCCGGGCTGATGAGTGCAAATTTTCCACCAGTATTTTTTGATAACTTACTGCACTCATTTTGCCATCAATTCTGACCAAATTTCCTGTGCCTTTGTAGCTCACACATCCTCAAAACATCAGCGATCCACCACCATGTTTCACAGTAGGAATGGTGTACCTTTCATCATTGACTCCTCTCCAAATGTAGCGTTTATGGTTGTGGCCAAAAAGTTAAATTTAGTCTCATCACTCCAAATGACTTTGTGCCAGGTTTGAGGCTTGTCTCTGTGCTGTTTGGTATATTGTAAATGGGATACTTTGTGGTATTTGTGTAGTAATGGCTTTCTTCTGGCAACTTGACCATGCAGCCCATCCTTCTTCAAGTGCCTCCTTATTGTGCATCTTGAAATAGCCACACCACTTTTTTTCACCTGAAGTTATTTGTGGGGTTTTCCTTGCATCCAAAACTATTTCTCTGGCAGTTGTGTCTGAAATTTTAGTTTTATTTGGTTTGGTTTCAACAGAACCCCTAATTTTCCACTTCTTAGAGTTTGAACACTGCTGATTGGCATTCTCAATTCCTTTGATATTTTATTATATCCCTTTCCTGTTTTGACAATTCTTTTGCTTTCCCAATGACTTAGAATCCAAAAAACATCAGTGCAGCACTGGATGAAAGAGTCAGGAGTCCAGAAAGTCATTGACATTTTATAAACACCCACTAATTACAATTAGAAAAAGAGAAGAGCTCAACCCGCACCTGCCCACCACCTGAAGAAGAGTGTGAGGTTGGCTCGAACCCGCCCGACCAGCGTGTCCTGCGCAAATCAGCCTGGCTCACATACCATTAACTGAATAGAAAGTTGAGTAATAAAAAGAAGCAATAACTATACATTTCTAGCCTTACAGAGCATTTGTTTTTTAGCTGGGGTCAGTAAACCCCATTTGAAAGCTGAAAAAAGTCAGAAGTAAAAGAATACTATTAAAACTATGAAAAATAAATAATGAAGACCAATTGAAAAGTTGCTTAGAATCAGCCATTATATGACATACTGAAAGTTCACTTGAAGAGGAACCACCCCTTTACAGTAACTTAATACTTATGGATGTAAAGAACAATACAGGGCTCATGTCCCAATGAAAAGTGCAAAATTAAGAGTCCCTACAACTTGTGCCCAGAAAGAAACATCTTTCTTGGGGAGTTGATACTTCTGCATCCAAAAAATTCCCCTTTCTTGCCTTGATTAAAAAATTGTCTATTTTTTAGGTATGTGCAACACAGAGCTGTATAAGCAGCATAAGAGATGTCACACAGGACCTCTCACTATAGGCTTATTAATACATTTACTTTTAACATTATAGGCTTATTAATACATTTACTTTTAACATTGGCCTCAGACTACTCTATTGGATTCATTTGCACTTGATTAAAGAAAGCTTGAAAAGATAGAATTTTTGTGTTTCTGGTCCCGTTTGCGTTCTCTCGGTTGCTTTTAATAAACCTTTCAAGTAATTGAAAAGGGAAAGAGCTTGATTAATTAAATGCCAAACAAAAACATCCTTTACCCCTCCTGAAAATGAACAAGAAAAGAAAGAGAAAACACTACACCAAAGGATATTAAGGTTAAATCTATGTCTCCGACGCATAATTAAATTGATAAAGACCTGTTTGATTTCTCCCCTGACTTTTTAAAAGTGACACACATTTAATAAAAAAGTGGAGTAATTTACAACATGAGCTTAAAAGGAAAATAAATTAGACTTTTTAAGTCTTTTATCCTTAACACAAAGTTCATTTATATGGAATTGTTTATTTTATTCACAAGATCTGGTACTCAATTTGTATCTGAGCAAATACACACCAAAAACAGAAAAACAACAAAATATACCAATGCAGACAACAATAATTTCTTACCAGTCTGACACTATTCAATTGTTTATCTATACACAATGTGACCAAAAGTATTTGGACAATTATTTGTCCAACCTTTAAATGCAAATCCAAGGGTCTTAATATGAAATTGGTCCTCTGATGATAAAACATTCTTGACTCTTTACTCTTCTGGGAAGGCTTACTACTAGATGCTAGAACATCATTGGGTGGGTTTTTGCTTCCATTCATTTTGGGGATCAGGCTTGGCTCACATCAGCATTCAGATTCAACCATCAGGTGTCCCTTTGGGTTGTGGTCAGGGCTCTTTGCAGGCCAATTAAGTTCTTCCACTCTCAGTAAACCAATTATGTACAGACCTCATTTTGTACAGAGGTAAATAATGGTGCTAAAATAGAATATGGCCTTTCCCAAATGACAGCCAAAAACTATAAAGAACGAAATTGTCAAAAAAAGTCATTGCCCAGTGGCAGCCACTGTAAGAGGGGCGCCCACACATAGGAGCAGATTTATCAAGGGATTAAGTGAAAATTCAAATTTTCTAGGTTTTTTTGTGGCCAAAATTTTTTTTTAAATTCAAATTAAATTTTTGAGATTTATCATACACTGATAAAATTTTACTATTTGCCACCTTAAACCTTCAAAATTGTAATTTTTTGCCTGTGGATGATGTCCTGAGATCAATTTGGAATTGTTTGCAGCCTTCCTGACATTTAAGTTTTTTTCAGAGAAAAAACTTGAATTGAATTTGATTTTGAGTGGGTGGCTCAATCCTAGTCACCCGAGTTCCAAAAAATGTTTTTTATTAATAAATTGTCGAATTTCGAGTTCATGGGAGTTTTAAATTCAACCCTTGATTAAACTGCCCCACAGTGTATCTCTAAGCACAACCCTTGTTGTTTACTCAGCAGTTGCATGTTAATGTTAGCTCCAGCTAGAGAAAGAACAAGACTTGAGGGAAAGATGCATTTTGCTCAACACTGTACAACATGATATTTATCTTTTTCCAGTGTAGTGAAGAGTTACTGTGGCGAATGTTGCCCACTGTTGAGTCCCAATATAATCTTCAAGCCTGCTCCATTACATATCACATGGCAGTAAATGCTGTGCCTTGCACCACTGATGTGAAGAGCCAGTCCTATATAGTCATAGCAAACTTTCAAGTACCAGGATTGAGCATTAAACATGTCAGATGTGAGTGAGTTTCAGTCAACACCTTACTGAAGTTCCATGGTTCCGAGTGTCAGTTCTAGGGTTCCTAGTGTCAGTTAAATGGTTCCTAGTGTCAGTTCTATGGTTCCTAGTGTCAATTCTAGGGTTCCTAGTATCAGTTCAATGGTTCCTAGTGTCAGTTCTAGGGTTCCTAGTGTCAGTTCAATGTTTCCTAGTGTCAGTTCAATGGTTTCCTAGTGTCAGATCTAGGGTTCTTAGTGTCAGTTAAATGGTTCCTAGTGTCAGTTCTAGGGTTCCTAGTGTCAGATCTAGGGTTCCTAGTGTCCGGGGGTGAACTTGCACATTATTTATAAGAGCAGATGTGGGAGGTGCATTGCCATGGAGCGTATTTAGGAGCAAGTGTCTTTAATGAACACCATTAATATATGCACGACTTTGAATTAATTTCAATGCATGATGAGTGTGGCTGTAAATTATATTTTTGTTGCTTTGCACGATCTTTCTCATAATAAATACACTCTGTTGTGAGCTACAGTAACTGTTAATGCGTCATTGTCCAACAGTCAAAGTTGAAATAACGGAGTATAATAATCACTAAAATGTGTTGAATCAGTTCTTGCTTGTTGTACAGAGTACTTTAATACTACATTTATAGCTGTGTTTCAGTAATTGTCTCTGGGTTTGGATTTGGCACTGGCTCTTCAGATACTCCTGTTCCATTGCTTTTATTTTGGTGAGAAATAAAAGGTCATTAATCATTTTCCTTCCAGTGCTGGAAGGGCTAATTAGCTCAGTTTTTCAATATCTTCTGATATCTGCTTGGAGCCCTGGTTTAGTAGAGAACCTGGCATCCTAGAACAGCCTCTCTGTGATCATGCTGGGCTGAAAAGCAAGGGTACTTGCCAACATTAGAGAAGGTTAATTTGAGAAACCTAATGTGAGTCCCACCCCACTGAGCACCAGCCAACTCTGGTCCTCCAAATCATTGCGTCTGACTGAATCTGTTTACACACTTATACTAATGATCAGTTATTACACAATTACACAATGTATTTCTAATTTTGCTTCTGTCGTTGAGTTTAAGGCTGCAACACTACATCTGCTTAACCAGAAGGATAACGAAGGAAAAAATAACAGCAACGTGAGACTATATAGGTAGTGATGGGCGAATTTATTCGCCAGGGGCGAATTCGCGGCGAATTCCCGCGATTCGCCGCTGGCGAATAAATTCGCGAATCACCAGCGAAATTTCGCTTGCCGAAAATTCGCCGAAAACGAGTCGCGCGTCAGTCGCGCGTCATTTTTGACGCGACGCGCGTCAAAAACGACGCGACGCGCGTCAAAAACGACGCGACGCGCGTCAAAAACGACGCGACGCGTCAAAGTTGACGCGACGCGCGTCAAAAACGACGCGACGCGCGACAAAATCGTCCCGCGACTCGTTTCGCGAATTTTTCGCCAATTCGCGAATTTCTCAAGAAATTCGCGAATTTTTCGGCGAAGCGAATCGCGGGAGATTCGCCCATCACTATATATAGGATTGCACCAACAGCAAAAAATATGTGAGTAATCAAACACTTAAAAAATTTACAGATGAAGCAAACAATGTATTGATGTCACGGGGCAGACCACAACCCATAAGTCACAGTATTCGTCTAAATTGTGACGTAACAAGAAATGGTCAGCCAAAATGCCTAGATAAAGAAAGCTCCATCTGTAGAAGGGAGATACTAGGAGCACTGAAACTACATAATGTGTAGATATAGTATTTGCTTAATGGAAGGTCTAGATTTATTTGTCCCACAAACCATTCACTACCCCCAGCCCCATAAAGTAAAATACCCCAGACAACTTGGTAGACTAAATGGTCCCTTTCACTCATGTACAAAGTGAAAAACTTCATACTTTTAGATGCTACATGCAAAGGTAACCTACTATACCTGCTATAATAAATTGAATGCAAATTGCAAAGTACAAGACACTGAGATGCAAGGAAGACCTGAAATGATTCATCAGAAGGGGTTATTTCCAGGGCTTCCTTTTACAATTGATCTCCAAGCAGTTCACTTGAATGGAATGAACAGCATATGAACATAATGCCTGTAGGATCTCCAGCTTAGTCAAAGTAGCCCAACTGCACAAATTATTTATGCAATTTATTCTAAATATACAATATGTATAAGGTAAATTCTTCTGCATCTAAACTAATGGTCTCCTTAAAACGACACAACTAAGCCACCATGGCTTTATTTCACCAGTTACTCCCAGATAGTTAGACACCATGACTACCCTGGAGAACAAGTCTCAGTAGTTCAACTACATAACTTTAAGGTGACCATTCAATTGAACATAAATATACAACATGTAAACGATAACTTCTTCACCTAAACAAATGTTCCCCTTAAAACTTCCCAGTTGAGCCACCATGACTTTATTTAATCAGTTATCACCAGATACAGTAGTTAGAGACCTTGACTCCACCTGGAGAACGGTCACGTAGGGCATCCAGTCAAGTCAAGGTAAATAATCTGTATCCAAGGTAACATCTTGTGCATCTAAGGTTCCCCTTAAAGCTGGCTAAATGTGTCATCATGACTTTATTTCACCTGTCATCACCAGTTAGCTACAGACATGGGAGACGACTGGAACTGCAGTTCAGTAATAGTTGAAGAACATGCAACTCTGTATCAGGTTCAAAGTAATGCAACCCATTATATATTGCTTTAGTCTGTCACTGTATAGTTAGATCTACAATTAAAAGATTAAATGTAATTATGTTTTGATAAAGCTGCTTTCAAAGAATAGTCTAGTGGGCAGGTGGCAGCACCACAGACAAGTACAGATATCTCCCATTATCTGGCTGCATTTGTGCAGCAGAACACCACATTCCCATTCAGTTCAGGCAGAACATAGGCTCAGCTAATGCTCAGTAACTTCCTGTGAATCTATTATGTTTTCTGTTAGAATGTGTCTTTTTCCATCTAAATTTTATTGTGTGATTGATTACATACCTCAACGAGAGAATTATTTTCTCAGTGGAATAGTGTACGATATCCCTCGCACTGATTCCCAATGGTCCTGTAGCAACTTCAAGCAGCTTCTGGATGGTGACAAGTGATTCACCATGTATGCACATTGTTATTGCCAGCTCCTTTATCTTCTCTTCATCCGACCTTGACACATCATATAAATAGGAATATTGCTGCACACGGTCCTGGGAAAAAATATAGTTCTCTTGTATGAAAATAATTGTTGGCATTTAAAACAAATCTAGAAATGAAAGTCAATCAAGCAGCAATTAGAGCTAAACATACAGTAAATGGCATTGTTTAGATGATACTGGATCAAAGTCTTTCCGAGGATGGTGGGATAGTTGGTGGTTCAACAAACAGTTGGATATCAATGTGTAAGTCCTCTTGCAAATCTGTAATTTATATACAAGTACAGTCATATCAATCACTCAAATCTTTGAGAGTACACACTTGGAAGCTCAGAACTCAAACCCATTCAAATAAAAAATTTTCACTGGGGTACATTACTACCTACACCATCACACCAGAGTTTCAGTGGAAAATGACCTACACCTACCTATTTGTAACCTTGCTGTAATGCAAGTCATTGTGTGCAACATCTAAATATGGACAGTCATTTCAACTGCACTTATTTATATAGTAATTGTGCACACAGTGTTAGGCTCATAGCACATGGGATAATGGGTCACCAGTCTCAATACTATTGAATGTAAATGTCCCTATTGGACACATAGGGAGCACAGACAGAAGATCTTGGAGATGAGGTCCATCTGTCATTTCTTCTTCTTTAAATTCAAACGTCTTTAGACCGGTGATGAAGGAAAAGGGTGGTTTGACATCACAAGCCTTAATGATCTTTATCTAAATACTGGCAAGAACCATGAACACACTGTTTCTATAAAGAAAACAATCTTAATGTTAATTCATTGTTAATTCAATTTGAGAGGAGCTCTACCATACAAACATCATCTGCTGCACATAATCAGCAGCTACATTACAGTTAAGGTCTTCATGAACAGCCCCCACTGCCCATGGAATGAAACTACTTTCCTTTACTTTCAGACGCTATTAACTTTTTTGTTATAAGATATATGTTTCCAGCACTTCTATACAGGTTTCTGGTGTCAGAGTAATCTCTCAGAGATTAATTAAGCTTTCGAATCAGACACAATATATGATGAGATTGGTACAAGTGTCATTCTTATTACCTGGTCTGTGCTCCTCAAGTGCTTGATGAAATCGTGATTGAGTGTTTCTAGATGCACAAGAGATTGTTGTAGATGATTGAAGGCGACCTCATATGTGACAGAGGAGTTGCAAATCTGGGTGCTGTCTCCAGGGTTCTTTTTTCTTTGCTTTTCCATAAATTGCTTGACTGCTGTGATCGTTTTCTTAGTCATCTCAGTTCTTGTTTCCACTGTCAACTGATACAAACATGTATAACAGTTTTATTTAAGCACTAAAATGGTCTCTGCTGCGGTTAGGAAAAACAACTTTGGATTGCTTGGTCTTTTCCTTTACAATAAATATTTTAAGGAACTTTTGACAACAGCTTATCTTAAGAATATGCAACATAAAGCAACGGCCATAAAGATATCATTCAGGTTTTTTGAGCACAAGTAAATAAATATTGAGAACAAAGAGCTGATGTGAGGAAGCTTGGGTCTGTCGGCTTTTCTGAAGGCTTCTTATGACTTTCGATCATAGATTTTGAGACTTTTGTGTGACACAAGAACGATACAACCAAAAGAAGAGGTACATTAAAAGTGTCATGTATATATGCTGTGTACTACTAGTGGCTTGTTTGATTGAGAGATAACAACACAAATCAAACAACGTCCATGATGGAGAGACAAGGATTAGACACAGATAGATTTATATAAAATACACTATTAAATATAATTATGTGATTAATCAATATAGGGGTATATTTGATGCTTCTCTCTCTCTCTGCACATTCAGTCCAGCCTAGGCCACTAACTTCCATTCTGTGGGAGCACCAACCAATAACTAGAAGTGATGACAATGACTGGCAGAACGGATATGCCTAAATGGCATAGGGGTTGGAACCAAATTGCTGGCTTCTTTGTACATAAAAACACAACACATACTATTTCAGATAGACCAGTAATGTCCTTAATATGGAGGTTAGCTGGTTATTCTTTTTAAAAAATTAACATAGGAAAACCTTATTAAATCATCTCCAAGCCCTTCAAACCACACCAGCCTCACAGATGAGAAAACTAGACTGACTATAAGAGATAATGTACTAACTGCCTCCCCAGATTCTGGGACCTATATAAAAAAAAGCAATTTGCTTGGAGTCTAACACCTTCATCCGGTCATGGACTTCTAATATCCATCATATATTTATACATGTAAAGTATAAAAAATTGTAATACTACAGTTTACACAAGCTATTACATTTAAGATACAGCATATATGGTAAATAGATTAAAGGGCACCAATCATAGCCAAAATCAAACACATATTAACAATAAGTACAACCTAAACACATTTAATTAAACTACATATACAGTTTTTTGAAGAAAACATCAGTTTTTAAAAAATCACATACTTTTTCGAATGGGTTCTTTCACTGAGGGAGTCCATACTGTGACTATAATATGCAAATTAGTTCACAAGCATGCTCAGATTGTGGCACTGCCCTGAGTATTCTACCCAGAATGTCTAGCTTTAGTAAACTCTAGAAGTATCATGAGATTTCCCTGTCTTATCCCCTGCTGGTGATGTCATTATGCAAATGAAGGGCACATACTAACTTCCAGAAGGCGACAGCACTACTGAACAGCAGCTAAAAGAAGTTTGGCAGATTACAAATAGCTTAGGTTTATTAGGCAACCAAGAATTTTCAATTGAGCATGTGCGGGATTTCAGAGCTGCAGTTGGCTGTGAAGATATAGTACATAGATAGTCCGTAAAATCCGAGATGCCTGCCTCAAGTAGAACTGCAGTGGAAATAGGGGAGATTTTGCAGAAGGTATAGTGAGCTGATGATTTACATTATACAAACAATTGTAACTGTTTTAAAAATTGGATTTCTTGAACTTTCACATAGTTTTTAACTTTGTAAATGATTTTAGTTATGATTGGTGCCCTTTAACAGCCCAGAAATATACATTAAAATAGGAAGTCCAAATTAAGTTCTTTAATTTATCTAGACAAGGATCTCATCAGAATTACAATGTAATTAAAGAGACACAAAGCATGACTTGTACTAGGCTTTGTGTCTTCTGCTCCAACAATTCAGAGACATGTGCCACGTCAACACTTTGCACTGTAGAGTTATAGTAGGAGAAGACTCTTCTCTATGCTAATACACTGGTTTGCACAATGTGTGGGTAAAGTGTCACATAAACCCCATCAAATATTTTAAAACTCCCACTGACAATGGCATAGAGCAGAACCCCTCCTGTTATGTCTCTCGGAGCATTAGTAGAGAATTTAGGAAATTAGATATATATCAAACAGTTGTTAAATGGAGGTGAATTTAGCAAATAACTTCAGTGATCTACTTCCTACAAGCAGAAGGATCCCTTTAACAACACCACATGAATAAAGAAAAAAAAGCTAATCCATTAAGCGTAACCTGTATTTTAGGGTTGGCACATTTTGCCATTTTAGAACAGATCTTATGTTAGGCGGTGGCCCAGAAGCAACCAACTGTTCCCAAAATAAGCTTTATTTTAACATTTTTCCCTGTATTGTGGTCTGCTTCTATCACCCCAAAGCACGTTAGGATTATTTACCAGCAAGATGTCTCATGTTCAGACCCTGAGAAAAAACTAGAGATGATTAAGCTTCAGCAACAGGTCATATCAGGAGGGACTGAAAGTTTAGGATACTGGCCCGACTGTAAACTCTATTAAGATATGCAGTTGTTCTGAATAAATTGTGTTAACAGAAATGTTTTTGGGAATAGGCAAACCAGCACAGCGGGCTTATTTGATTGGCAGTTAAATGGCACCTCCGCTAAGTTTACTCCATCCATTTTCTCTTGTGTCCACACTAATCATTTCACACATCTGACCTTTTTTTGTTATTCTCTTCATTTATAAACCTCTGTCTATCTATTACCTTTTTATATGAGCATCTCATGGACCTGCCCCATCTCCTGTTTTTTTCATACCACTCAAACATTTCCTCCTGAAAAAAATTATAATCATGCTCCAAATATATAAATAAAGAAATAGATCAGGACAGAGATATAAGAGCGCACACCTATTAATTGTGTTCTAATTGATCATCCAGTGGTACAAATCTGCACAGAAAATGACAGTCAAAGGCCACATGACACTTAATGCCTTAAAGGAATTGTTCAGTATAAAAATAAAAACTGGGTAAATGTGCAAAATAATTTTTTTTTTTCATATTGGTAGTTAACCAAAAATGTATAAAGGCTGGAACGACTATATATCTAACAGAACACAACACTACTTCCTGCTTTTCAGCTCTCTTGGTTTCTAGTCAGTAACCAATCAGTGACTTGAGTGGGGGCACAGGGAACATAACTGTTGCTTTTGAATCTGAGCTGAATGCTGAGGATCAATTGCAAACTCACTGAACAGTTATGTCCCATGTGGCCCCCCTTCAAGTCACTGACTAACAAGAGTCAGAGAGCTGAAAAGCAGGAAGTAGTGTGTTTTTTAGACATCCAGTCACTCCAGCCTTTATACATTACATACAATATTAGAAACATTTTGCAATTCATTTATCAAGTATTTATCACGTTTTTATTTTTACACTGAACTTTTCCTTTAATATCTAAAGGTACCCTTGGTGACTAACAGCCCGGGACAAGAGGAGATGGTTTACCTTGTAAAGTTTGGACATTATATTTTGCTTCAATATGGGCTATAAATGAACTAAATTAATATGAGCTATAAGGCTTAGGACTGATAGCAGAGGGGATCCAGTGTGTGACAGAGCAGAGATCCCCAACCAGTGGCTCCCGAGCAATATATTTTTCAGCAAACCCTTGAATATCACTCTAGGTGGCCTCAAAGCAGGTGCTTATTTTTTGAATTTCAGGCTTGGAGGCAAGTTTTGGTTGGATAAAAACCAGATGTACTGGCAGACAGAGCTTCCTGTAGGCTGCCAGTCTATATAGGGGCTACCAAATAGCCAATCACAGCCCTTATTTTGCATCTCCAGGTACCTTTTTCATAATGGTGTTGCTCCCCAACTCTTTTTACATTTGAATGTGGACCACGAGTAAACCAGGATGGGGACCCCTGAACTAGCAGAGGGGATCCAGTGTACAGCCAGGGCAGTGATCCCAACTAGTGGTTCATGAACAACATGTTGTTCACCAGCACCTTGGAAGTTGCTCCCAGTGGCCTCAAAGCAGGTGCTTATTTTTGAATTCTTGGCTTGGAGGTAAGGTTTGGTTGTATTATCAACATGTATACTGCCAGACAGAGCCTCCTATAGGCTGCCAGTCCATATAGGGGCTAAAAAATAGCCAATCAAAGCCCTCTTTACAGGGACCTCTTTCATGCTGGTGTTGCTCCCCAACTCTTATTACATTTGAATGTGGCTTACGGGTAAAAAAAGGTTTGGGACCCCTGAGCCAGAGCATAGAGACAACCTGAATCTGGGACAGCTTGCCAATCTATGCCCAGGTTATTGTGGAGGACAAATGTAAACCAATCCTCAGCCTATTGGAACACTGTCCCACTTCAATGGGTGTTGGAGATCAATACAAATTAGTAAGCAACACAACAGTTTATACAAGCACAATGACACAATCCTGTTAAAACCTGAACCGTGCTTTAATCCTAAGTGTCAGAAAGCTTGCAGAGGATATAGATAAGGGGAATACTGCCGGCACTCAGTACAGAGCCAAAGTTATAATAGTTCTGCGGAAAAGAGGCTGCTATCAATGAGAGATAAACTCATGTTCAGGTGCATACAAGTGTCATCTACTAAGCGTGCATAACATTAATACACCCTCATGTTAAGCTAACCAATAAACTGATAACTATCGATCGCTAAATTGAGAATTAACATTTATGACAATGTATATAAACGCTGTAGCGGTAAAAAAAAAAACAAAAAACAAGATACAGTAGGTTTTTGTGTTCTCAGGGGAAGGAATAAAAGAAACTAAGGACAATGCCAGGATTCTCAGATTGCTCCCATTAGAGATAATAAGAATCAAGATGCTTAGCACAAATAAGCAATCATCATCAGACGCTCTGCTGCAAAAAAATGCAGATGACTGTTGTTTTGTTTCCGCATGTATTAACTTCTACTTCTCCCATGAAAATGCTTCTCTACGGAAGGAGAAAAGTTTCCCTTTGTTGGCACTGTGTGATGATCAGTAATTAGGTGAGGGGTGAGGAACATAAAACCTGAGTGTACCTGACCGAACTGCCGTGTTTGCCGTGTGTGTGTGTAAGTATATATAAAGCTCACAGAGCTACTTTATTATATATAAAGTATGCTCTAATAAAATCCCTACTGAGCATAAAAATGGCTATTACCGGTAATCTATGTCCTTTTGCCTCTAGAACTCCATTTCCCTTTGAGGCTTCTAATATCCTTATTATTCACAGCAGGGCATACTTTAATCTTAGTATCAAGTCAAGTGGGAATGTGGGCACTTTAGCAATAACCTATTATAATAACAAAAATTATGACGATACAGTGCTTCTCAGGGAATGGCGTAGTAGAACGTTCAGTTGATTATTTGGTGGCATCATAACTGGTTTCAGATGGAATTGTAGATGAGGCTTCATTCTTACTTCAGTGAAAAAAAGGCATTACCATTCTGGTTTAATAATCTCCAGTAATTCGTAGAGATTTGTTGTATAAAGATAAAGTGCACCATTATTTAGATCTTTTCACCAGACCCAAGTCAACCAGAGCCCCACACAACTCAACAGGTTCTCTGTACAAGGTCTGAGGTTGACTTCAGATACAAATCAGAAACAAAGGCATCCAACTGAACCTGCACTTCAGGTCAGTATCTATACAGTGCTTCTCATGGAATGGCGTAGTAGAACATAAAAAGTTGCATTTATTAATTGGTGGCATCATAACTGTGGTCAAATGGAATTGTAGATGAGGCTTCATTCTTCCTTCAGTGAAAAGGGCATTGCCATCCAGATATATACAAAAACAATCTCCAGTAATAAATAGAGATGCGTTGTATAAATATAAAGTGCACCATTACTTATATCTTTTCAGTAGACCCAGGTCAACCAGAGTTCCACACAACTCAACAGGTTCTCTGTGCAAGGTCTGAGGTTGAAAACAATGACAGATACAAAGACAGATCCTGAACCTGCACATTAGGCCAGTGTCAGTTGTGAAACAACTGGCAGTTGTGTGGTTCTATTCTCTGGTCCTACACACACACACACACACACACACAGTAATGCACCTTCCTCAAAATATTTACTGTGTATGTGTATAAAAGGCAATAAAACTTGGACTTAAGAGCAGATTTGTCAAAATTTGAGTTTACCATTGAAAAACTCATCCACTTTCAATTCATTTCTATGGAATTTTTTAGAAGCATATTTTTCAGATGGTGAACTCTAACTTTCACCCATTGATAAATGCACTTCTAAAATCCCATAGAAATTAACTTAAAGCGGGTGAATTTTTTTGTCTCACATTTTGATGAATTTACCCCTAAGTGTGGGTACTGGGTAAGGTGAAAATGTTGTTAAAAAGACCGTCCAATGGATTTGGTTCCTCGCAAAGGGTTTACATTTTGAAGGCAGGCTTTCATCATGTGTTTTGTAGGAAATGCTGCACAACAAAGCATAGGCTGCGTACATTCAAGAGGGGAGAACACAGGCAGGGAAAGGTTTTGCCGTCTTGGTGCTGTAATCTAGTATTCAGGCTTCCAGCATAGTAATTTGTCATCAGTGTGCTCATTGAATATCAGATATTAATAGGAAATTCTCCATTCTGGGTTTGTTCAGAAAGACGGAGGAGAGAACACACAACTCAGGAGGCATGCCATGTCTTACTGCTGTCATTTAAGCGGATATTGCGGATATAAATAAAAAAAATACTTTGCTTTAATGTAAATGCATTTCTAGTTAATGCTACAGTAGTTATGAATCACTTACCATAAAGCAACTTAGGGGCAGATTTACTATTGGTTGAGTTTCGGATGAAAAAAAAAAATTCGAAATTTGACCATGGGAATAGTGGGTGAAGTAAAATCCTTTGAATTCGAATAGGGAAAATTAGACTGATCGATCAATCGTTTGATTCGAATGATTTAATCGATCAATCAAATTTTTTTATTCAATCTAAAATAATGATTCCCAATTCGGTAGCTTGGTTCTGGCGAAGTAGGTGGTCAAATAAAAATTTAAAGGGGAAGTAATTCGACCATCGAATAGTCGAATATTCAAATAAAATGTTATTAGAATATTCAAATTATTCGAATTCAACTATTCGATGGTCGAATTTGCCTAATTTGCATATCCGAATATTCGAATTTAATTTAAAATTCGATTGAACTTCGAATTCTTCATGTGAATTTTGTAAATCTGCCCCTTAATGTTGTCTGCTTTGGTTTGTTAAAGGAGAACTATGAACATTTAATATTAGCTTCATCGTGCAAAAATAAGACATTTTCTAAATACGATCAATTAAAAATTCTTTGTTTCTGAAATAATCACATTACACTTTACTCTCCACCTTTCAGCATCTGTCTCTCTTCATTCTGTCTTCATACAGGAGTTGGCAGTCTGATTTTGAATGACAATTAAGTCTAATACAGCCCCTGGGAAGGCTCATTTTGCCTAGAAGATGTCTTAGAGCGCACTCTTAAAACCACCAGAAATCTTGTTTCCTTAAATGCAGGACTTGTGCCAAAGTCAGTTACTCTGTTACATATTGTTTGTGCTGGAGTTGGTTATTTGAGTTAGCTCTGCTAGGAAAGGGAGCCCCCACCAAAAACATATAATGGATCAATGAAAAGCTGACACCCAACTCCTGCATGAAGAGAGGATGAAGTGAAACAGATACTGAGAGGAGGTGAGTAAAGAGTAACTTGATTACTTCAGAATCTCTAACTAGGAAAGTTTCTTAATTCAGTATGATGAAGTTTATGTTATATTTTCATTTTGTGATAGTTCCCATTTAAGTGTTTTTGCTGGAATGCCTTTGTATATTAAGGGAAGTTGTACTCTTACCTGGTCATACCAGGTATACCAAAAAATGCATTCCAAAAATATGCTTCTACTAAAACATGCACCCAGTTACGTCCAAACATTGCCAAATTTCTGTCAAGTCCCACCCATTTTGGAACAGTCCATTCTTTTTTCAAACTTCCCGGGGGGAGACACATGCACAGTAGAAAGAAATATGGGCTCTTTAGTTAAAGTTTGGCTTCTCACTCTACTGTGCATGTGAAGCCGTGAGAAAAAAGAAGCAACAGGAAGAGAATCACTCCATTGTGCTCACTGGAACAGTTTTTTCCTAATAGGTGCACCGGCCCAGGTTTCAGGTAAGTAAATGCAATCACTTGGGTTTCCTAAAGTTTGGCACCCCCAAGTCCAGTAACGTAACTAACGGGGGGCAGGCCCGGGTCCGGGACGTGCAGCTAGTCCACCCACCCCCCGAAGTATGTGATTTTTTTGCTGGAATCAGAAGTATGTGAGCTGCTGGGGGCTCTTAGGGGGAGTGGGCCCTGGTCCAATTGCACTCCCCGCTCCCCTGGTAGTTCAACCACAGCCCAAGTTAAAAGACTTTTATTTTTCCATTAATGGCAAAGTTCTCTTGTACAGAAAGTGCTTTGTAGTCTCCTAGAGGCTATATAAAGCTGCACCTGGTACAAGGGCACAAAGGGAAACAGTTTTGCAAAGGGACCAAGTGCTTTGTGTACTGCATGTATATGACACAGACCAGATACTGTTAGATGCAGATTTGCAACCTGGCCTCCAAGCAATTGGACTAATAGCCAGGTCAGTCACACATGGGCCAAATCAAACAAGTATGGTCCATAGAGAACTAAGCCAATGCATAGGCATATTTAATCCTGTATGCAATGTGTAATAATGAATCAGATGCAATTTGAGAGTAGGACTGGCCAGATATGGGATGACTTTGACGTAGTTGGCCAGCTTAAATATATTGCAATATTTGGACAAACAATCCTTGTTTTGTTTAAAGGGTAAGGCATTTTTTAGTAGCTGTATGCACAAAATGTCTCAATGTCTTATATATATTGATAATGGGTCGAGTGCAGAGGACCTCTTGTATTTTTGTTTATGTTAACAATGAACTGAAAACATACCATATCCTTCTCTGCTAGTCTTGGTGTGACATATAAACACAATATAACACTAAGATGCCGTGTTCATTTCTTTTAGGAAACCAAAACTATGCAATGAAAATAAAATCAATATGCAGTGTTAAAAAAAAAAAAAAAAAAAAACCTGTCGATTCTGGATAGCGCGATGCAAGCTAGCCACCAAACTGCCCTTGCAAGCCAGAATTTGCTCTAGAAAAGATTTGGTTTGAAATGTCAGTATGTTTTCTGAGTAAGGCAGGAAGAAGGTTGAAGTCACAAAGAAATGAATAGCAAGCAGTACTGGGGAAATGCTCTTCTATTCAAATGAAGCACTTGAGAAACAAGGCTGCGAGTCACACTGTAATTATGCAAATGAAATATAAAATTAACCATTGGCGATATTACATTACATGCAGAGCCAGTGCTACTGGAGATGATTCCCATTGCTTCCCATGAAAAGGAATTGACGTTTAAGCTCAGACTTTAGAACGTTGATTCTTGCCGCTAGTGAACTGGTAGCCCTAAGCAATACGGCAGTAGGATAATTCAATTGAAGCATGTGCAGACTTTCTGGTTTGTCTGGGCCCCCATACCTGCCTAAATCAACAAGTAAAAATAAAGGGCATTTGACCATTTACCCAGCATACACAGGCCACACCTAGAGTTTCCCT
Source organism: Xenopus borealis (assembly GCA_024363595.1). Taxonomy (NCBI): domain Eukaryota; kingdom Metazoa; phylum Chordata; class Amphibia; order Anura; family Pipidae; genus Xenopus; species Xenopus borealis. The sequence continues at coordinate 155,783,595 of CM044439.1, forward strand.
TATGACCCACCCTTTTCATTATATAATTAAGGGCTGTCCAGATCAACACACCACATCCATATGTCTAAGGTTAATATCTGCCATCAAACAAAGGGGTTGGAAGATATATCTATACAGTTGTACAGGTAAATATATAGTTATTGCCAACTTTCAACACACTGTAAGACCTGGGACTTTAATTTTGCTATATTTAGGAATAAATCATGGCAGTAGATCAACTGTAGAGTAATGAAAACTCATTCCATTCTAAATTTATCAAGCAATAAAGGAAAGAGAAATAAATTCTGTTTCATTTCAGAATTCAGTTGTGTGCTAAAATAATTGCTTTCTTGATTTATTGTACAATAATTTCACATAGCTGTTAGGGGAAGGCAGAATGATTCCCTCCCAGACAACTGTTCGGTTGTTGGGTAATTGTAGTTTAACCAAATGTGCAATCGCATTGCTGGAATTGAGCTTTTTATTACTAGGCATGCTTATATAGCAGGCGGTGATACCATTCCAAAAGGAAAGCCCTTCTGGAACACAAACATACTAGCAGGGCTGAGGAGGGACTTTACAGGGAAAGCTGGAAGTGACAATCATTGTGCAACAAGAACTAGAGGGTCTCCTGATATAAGTACTTTAAAACAAATCAGTGATTTTGTAATATAAATTATAGGTCAAATTTGTATGAACATTTTTAGCAAAAGAAGTCGTAAGGCAGGGTACCTAGTTTTGGAGAATTAACTTTGTAGTAGTGAAAATTTTCTTTGCATCGGCATAAATTCACCCCTCTACTCCAGGTGAATCATCTCCCATGAAAAGTCTCCAACTCACCAAGAGCACAAGAGTGTATTTTCCCCAAGAGAAATTTCTCCAGGTTCAGGCTGGCAAACTTCCATTATAAAGATAAGGCAGCCAGTTTTAAATCTCCATCCACATTGCTCGTTCCATGCTAATTTTCTCCATGGAGAAAATTCTCTAGAGATCGTATGGGGAAATATACTGGTGAATTTTCACAGAGAATTTAAACCAGGAGAAAATTCACCACATTTCTCTTGAGAAAGTAAACTTACAAATTTTATTAAATATGTTGTGAAAATACACCTGGCGAAGTGTTCATGAAGCAAAAATTCATACTTTAGTAAATGTGCCCCTTTAACTTATAGTCAAATGCAAGAGCTTCAGGCCAAACATATATTGTATCTGGGAACATGCTATAGGAGGCATAGATGCAAAAGTTCACTTCCTTATATAAAACTTGTTTCCAAAAATATCTGTAGCAGAATTCCGCCCAACATTTAGAAATCCAAAGAGGGGACTGTTTAAGTCATTCCCAACCCTGTGCCTGCAAAGTTGCACCTTCTGAAATGAATTAACTAATTTTTTAATTTCAGTTTTGCAAGACTCATTTGCATTTCTTGGATTGCTAAATCTCAATTCCCTGCAAAAAGTCAAATAAAAATTTTAATAATTTGTTCTCTTGTATTTTTAGTAGGGATGTATCAAATCCAATCCATTTTTAGCAGGATTGGACAAAAGCCAAGAGCCTTGGCAAACCAGATCTGAACCCTAAATAATATTAAAAATGTGCCTCATGTACACCCCCCCCCCCCCCCCACTCCTACATTGTTAATTTCCACCTGGAGCTAATATTACCCAAGTATTTGGGGATTCGACCAAACCTAGAAAAGAAGGGTTTGGTGCATCTCTAATTTTTGGTGCATTTCCATCAGTCAAATTTCTCTGATGCTGGTGCTCCTGTGGCTAATACGTCTGTATTCACCACAATTCATCTACAATTCTACAAAGAATATCCAGGGGACTGCAACTCACTTCTGGTGGAGAAAGTGCAAGGCATTGAGCAAAATCTTTCATTTTAAAACACAATGCATCTTCCATAAGCAGTTGTTGCCCTCTCGTTTTCAGTGCTGAATAATTACACACAGGTACCGTGTTGAATTCCCACCAAGAACTGATCCTTTAGATCCAATTTGGGACTCCTTCACCTAAATCAAGACCACTGGCTATGTGTGATGAAAAATTATTTTTTTTTGTTAAAAACTGTTGCTTCAGCTCTAACCCTCATATGTAACATAAGGCACTAAGTTTGCCCAATAGCAGTAACTCATAACAACCAATAAAATGTCTGCATTTAACTACAGGTGAACAGTAAATCCTACCTGCTGGTTGGTTGCTATGGGTTACTTCACCTGGGCAAATATAGTGCCTTTTATTACATAACCCCCAAAAAAGTCTAAACAAAAAAACCCCCTGCTCTAGGGTATCTAGCTACAAGTATTACCTATGGGAGCATAACTTTCATGTACATAATGATACCCTTGACCCGTTTCCCGGCTTTTACAAAACCCTATGAAACAAGAATATATTTTTTTTAGTGTTTCTGGTTTACCTGAGAAAAGCCCAATAAAGAAGAACTTTCTCCTGCACAGAAGAAGAAGCCTTTGTCAAAAAAACATCTCAGTTGTTGGTGGGCAGTTTTTATCTGCCCCCATCAGTGGCATATATCAAACAGACCTTACAGAAAAATAAAACTAACATTATTTGGTTGGTTCCAAAGCTCAATATTTGTATATGGTGAATTTCTCCAAGTGACAATGTGTAAATTGTCAATCTGCATGGAAGCCTCTGGCTGGGCTCAGAACTCTGCATGAAAATGGACTAGCAAGATTTCCAATTACAGTGTATATCAAAGCAGGATCTGTGCACCATGATATCAAGCTTTTGAAGTTATAATTGTGTTGTGTTTTCAAAACTTTTAAATTGTCTTAGTGACATGTTACAGGTTAGCAATTGTGAACCTAGACTGTACTACAAACCAAGGGCATAAAATATGTTGATATTGTTCACTCAATATATCATTCACATCACTAGAAAAACGGAATATTACAATATACAGTGGTGTGAAAAACTATTTGCCCCCTTCCTGATTTCTTATTCTTTTGCATGTTTGTCACACAAAATGTTTCTGATCATCAAACACATTTAACTATTAGTCGAAGATAACACAAGTAAACACAAGTAAACACAAAATGCAGTTTTTAAATGAGGGTTTTTATTATTTAGGGAGAAAAAAAATCCAAACCTGTGTGAAAAAGTAATTGCCCCCTGAACCTAATAACTGGTTGGGCCACCCTTAGCAGCAATAACTGCAATCAAGTGTTTGCGATAACTTGCAACGAGTCTTTTACAGCGCTCTGGAGGAATTTTGGCCCACTCATCTTTGCAGAATTGTTGTAATTCAGCTTTATTTGAGGGTTTTCTAGCATGAACTGACTTTTTAAGGTCATGCCACAACATCTCAATAGGATTCAGGTCAGGACGTTGACTAGGCCACTCCAAAGTCTTCATTTTGTTTTTCTTCAGCCATTCAGAGGTGGATTAGCTGGTGTGTTTTGGGTCATTGTCCTGCTGCAGCACCCAAGATCGCTTCAGCTTGAGTTGACTAACAGATGGCCGGACATTCTCCTTCAGGATTTTTTGGTAGACAGTAGAATTCATGGTTCCATCTATCACAGCAAGCCTTCCAGGTCCTGAAGCAGCAAAACAACCCCAGACCATCACACTACCACCACCATATTTTACTGTTGGTATGATGTTCTTTTTCTGAAATGCTGTGTTACTTTTACGCCAGATGTAACGGGACGCGCACTTTCCAAAAAGTTCAACTTTTGTCTCGTCGGTCCACAAGGTATTTTCCCAAAAGTCTTGGCAATCATTGAGATGTTTTTTTTAGCAAAATTGAGACGAGACTTAATGTTCTTTTTGCTTAAAAGTGGTTTGCGCCTTGGAAATCTGCCATGCAGGCCGTTTTTGCCCAGTCTCTTTCTTATGGTGGAGTCGTGAACACTGACCTTAATTGAGGGCAAGTGAGGCCTGCAGTTCTTTAGATGTTGTCCTGGGGTCTTTTGTGGCCTCTCGGATGAGTTGTCTCTGCGCTCTTGGGGTAATTTTGGTCGGCCGGCCACTCCTGGGAAGGTTCACCACTGTTCCATGTGTTTGCCCTTTGTGGATAATGGCTCTCACTGTGGTTCGCTGGAGTCCCAAAGCTTTAGAAATGGCTTTATAACCTTTACCAGACTGATAGATCTCAATTACTTTTGTTCTTAGTTATTTTTAACAAGGGGGGCAATTACTTTTTCACACAGGCCCATGTAGATTTGGAGTTTTTTTTCTCCCTTAATAACGTAAACCTTCATTTAAAAACTGCATTTTGTGTTCAATTATGTTATCTTTGACTAATAGTTAACGGTTTTTGATGAGCAGAAACATTTAAGTGTGACAAACATGCAAAAGAATAAGAAATCAGGAAGGGGGCAAATAGTTTTTCACACCACTGTACATAAAGAGTACTCAATCCATATCAAAATATACTCAAAATAAATGTCAAAAAAATCAGATCTCAATAGACAACGAGGTTCATTCACAACCTCCAAGGCAGTGTGCAAATGAAGGTCTGTTTCAGAGCACAGAGTCATGCACTTGCCCCAATAAATATAATATTTCATGCATTTAGCAGTGCTATATTTGTGAGGGACAACTAGGGGAGGCCTGTACCCAACTGGAAGGTTGCGCCCCCTGATGAAGGCCAGCAGCCATACTAGGGGAAGTGTTTGCGAAAGAACACTAAGGGGCATGCTCTTATGCTTCTTCCAGGGATCAGGAACCTTGGCTCTCCAGCTGTTAAGGAACTACAAGTCCCACAATGCATTTGCCTTTATGAATCATGACAGACTCTTTCATTGCATTCTGGGACTTGTAGTTCCTTAACAGCTGGAGAGCCAAGGTTCCTGATCCCTGTAGCCCTTCCATTCCTTGTATTAAATGTGCCCTAATGACTTTTCTAAGACCAAATAATTCTTAACTCCATTTCTCCATGTCAATGATCCAATCAACACAAGGTGGATGATCTTGCCTGCCACTGTGCCACAACAAGCAATGATTTGGCACATTCCTAGATATATGTATTTAGACATAGAACAAAGAGTTTGTAGCATGAAATTGAAGAACACTTCGACTGATGGCTGCTGTTCTCTAGTAGATGCTAAAAGAAGAGAAAGAAATCAGCAGGTTGCCTATAGAGGAGGATGGGCTGAATCCATTAGAAAACTCAGTAAAACTGGTTGAAAGCATCATCCAAGACGAGAGCTACTAGTAACACATCAAAAAAAACTCCCTGGGTAGCAATTGTTAGAGATGCTGAAAGGCAAACACTGACATAAGGTCATTAGTGTTGTATGTGTGCAAGTGCTACTGTAGCCTTTTCTCCTTAAATATAACATTTATATAGAGGTTGATCTAATACATATTTTCACTGAGCAAAAATATAATGTAACACGACAGCTGATTAATGTGGATGGAACATTCCTTCTGTCTTTGTATCTGTATCAATACATACACGAGCATGCGTCTGTACCATGGTGGAGTTAAGCGTGACCTTGGGCTACTACTTCTCCTTAGAGCTTTATGCTCCAATACACAAAACTAGTTGTGACCTTGAAACTCAACCTAAAATGGGAGTGAGCTGGGACTACTGAGAGGGAGTCATGCCAGGCAGCAATATGTATTACATCTCAGAGCTAGATTCCCAGTTATATAAAAATACAAATATAAAACTACACTTCGATTGTTATGTTTGTGAGCAATGCAAAATAAATGAATGCAAATAATTTCAGCTCATGTGGCCTGTAAAACTGTTGTCTTACTAAACCTTATCACTTTAATATATCCAATAAAACTCTATCCTCCCATATGTAATAAAAGACACAGAGTTGGCCTAGTAGAAGTAACCCATAGCAACCAATAAAATGTATGCTTTTAAAAAAGTGATCAGTAAATTCAATGTTCTGATTGGTTACTATGGGTTACTGCACCTGGGCCAACGTTTTATTACATAACCCCCTATATGTGTCCTGGGTCGGCCTGGGGGGGGGCCCAGGCCCATCGGGGCTTCCCCCTCAGGGGCCCACTCTGGACCCTGAGGGCTGCTGCCTCAGGGCCTCCCATTCAGCAACACCCGCGCATGTGTGCACTCGCGCATGCTCGTCAGCACACCTTCTGTTTTGTCTTGAGAAATGCATGCACACAAGCAGGGGGGCAGGTTGCTGGACAGGAGGCCCTGAGGCAGCAGCCCTCAGGTTCCAGGGGGGGGGAGGCCCTGAGGCAGAAGTGTCAGGGTCTGGAGGGGGGCCCTGAGGCAATCCAGGCTTCGGATCTGGGCCGGCAGGGCCCACTAGAGGTGGGGACCCACCGGGTTTTTTGCAGTTGTCCCACCGGCCCAGTCTGACCCTGTATGTGCCAATATATAACGTTGGGGAGATTTAGTCCAACTCTCCCAGAAAAGGGACTTTGATTTTCAAGCAAACACACATGAAACACTGGCTATAGCAAATGATTTCTCAAGACGTCCCTGATAGAGTTCTAAGCTTGATTCTTAAATCCATTTGCTTCAGATGGTTATACATAATATGAACATATATTTTGTGTTGAGTTCAACATAATTTGTGCTTGAGATATATGAAGATATCATGGGATAGCTCTCTGTATGAGTGCCCATCAAAGTAGAGTAATAAAAACAGTGACTAATCTATAGTCCAGATAAAACTGTAAAAGGTCACTTGAAAAAAGGGGAAAAAAGCAGTGCATTAAATATGATATTGTAAAGCAGTGATTGTCAAACATTTTTATTTCAGGGTTCCACCTTTGGTCAAGTTCCCCCTTAGCGCATAAAGCCACATATCAGCCATACCTCCAATAATATCCAGGACATCAAGTTTTCACCCCTAATCTCTAATTGAGCTTTAATATGAGTTTTCAGGTGAATATAGGAGAGCAAAACTGAATTCACTCGAAGGGATTAGACAGGTGGTTTTGGGAGTTATATAGGGGTAGATTCATCAAAGAGTGAAGTTCCGCCACTAGAGGGAAATTCCACAGCTCTCAATTCATTTCTATTGGATTTTGCAAGGCGTATTCATAAATGGGTGAAGTGAAAGTTCACTCTTTGATGAATACGCCTTTAAAAATCCCATAGAAATGAATTGAGAGCTGTGGAATTTCCCTCTAGTGGCGGAACTTCACTCTTAGATGATGAATCTACCCCTTAGGGTGGGATTTCCAGTAAAAAGAGCTGAAGACTTTTAAAGAATAAAAATAAACCTAACTGAGCATACGGCTATACAATGAGGCATCTGCTATAGGTGCGTAATTACTAGTCATTACCTTATTAACAGCTTGAGGAGAGAATGTAATGTCATCAGTGAAAGCAATGATGTCACTGGGATTAAGTCTCTCAAGGTACTTTCGGCAGGTATCATATGCATGGGACCATTCTGTTCCCGACTCAGGAGCTTTTTTGAGGAGCTGAGGATCTCCATTCCAGAAGACTTTCTTCAGCCAAACCAAATGGACAGCACTAGAAGTCAGCATCTCTCCATTCACATCTGGGATCCTTGATGCCAGTTTGGAAATAGCCAGAACATTTTGACTGGTAAGTACAGATTCTAGGGACTCCAGTGCACTGAAGTTGGCATCTGTCAACTTTTTGTAATCAAGACCTAACAGAGAGAAAATACAAAATATACACCAGACTGCTACTGTTCTACAACATGAAAAAATGGGGATACAGTTTTGTATTATTACAGTTTTGTATTATTTTAATTATCTTTAAATTTTAGTATCTGAACTAATGGAAATCGCTGGTTGTAGACAAGAAGAGAGAAGCACAAAATAAGCATTATTTGAAATGATTCAGAGAGAAAATGTCCTGCTTATAACAAGCAGTCCTGGAAAAAGCCAAGGAATTGTTTTCACCGACACCTGCTATTGCTTTGTGCAGAAGTGGAGAAGACGCTTCATTTTCACCTTTGCAAATAAACCTGCTTATTCAGGAGGAAAGTGGGTCCTTAATAAAGTTGTTAGTCTACTGAATATTATATGCTGCAGTTCCATGGCAGGGAGAAAATAAACTTCTGAATGTGATAAAGTGATCTGCTCTTTAGGTGACATATGTAAATAACACCAAATGTATACACATAGATTGGTGAGCATTACTTCTTAGTAGGGACTTTACCTGATTAAAAGAGTTGTATAAACTTTGTATAACAAGTACTTGTATGTTTTTGTGTGGCTTTGCTTCTAAAGTTTGAAAATGCACTGCTAGTTTAATTGCTGAAATGTATTATGAATATGACCCTGTAGTGTACTACTCTGAAAATAAATTGTAAGCTCCACAGGAGCAGGGGGTGTTGTGAAAGATCAAATTTTCTCTGCAATTCATTATTCACTATATAAAGAAGAATACTGTAATGCTATTTAGGAGCTTGTTCAGTCCAGAGTACAAGGTCTCCACAATGGTGCTCCTCCTGGAAGCTCTCTATCCCTGAGCCTGACCACTTGAGTCCCTATGATGGCAGATGACACCAAGGGGCAGATTTACTAAATTCACATGAAGGATTCGAAATTCGATCACATTTTCAAAAATATTCTAATTTTCAAATGTTTTTTTTGAAGACCACTTCGACCTAGAGTCCTGCGCGGGTCCATTTTTTGGGACCCGAACCCGATCCGTACCCGCGACCCGCATTCTTACCCGCTTGGACCCGCGACCCGAACCGTACCCGCAACCCGTGATCCGCAACCCGGACCCGCAACCCGCTGACCATCAAGAATCAGGAAGTGCTGTCATCATAAACAGGAAGTGACATCATCAGAAGTAGCCAGGATCAGAAAAAAAAGGAGTAAAACAGGAAGTGCTGTCATTGTAAACCGGATGTGACATCATCAGTAGTGGAAATGCTCAGAAAAAGGAGTAAAAATCCCTATAGCGAGGATCCGCGACCCGACCCTCAACCCGCCAACCTGCGGAACCACCGGCCCGCTTCTATACCTGCACCCAGAAATTCTACGAGCATCCCGCAGGGTACCGCGGGATTTTGCGGGTAACCCACGGGTACCCGACCCGCTGCAGGACTCTACTTCGACCATCGAATTTGGAAAATTCGATCGAATGATTAGAATAATTCGAATAAAAATCTATTTGAATATTCGACAGTCTAATAGCTTCCCCTTTAAATTTTTATTCCACTGCTTAGTTCGCCAGTTTCAACCTACCGAATTGGGTTTCATTATTTTTGATCGAATAAAAAAATTTGATTGAATGGTTAAAATCGTTCGAATTGTTCAATTCGAACAATTTTGTCGTTCGATCGAATATTTCCAATTCGATCGTTCGACCAATCGAATATCGGTAAAATCCTTCAAATTCAATATTCAAAGGATTTGTATTCCCATACAATTCCCATGGTCGAATTTGAGGTTTTTTTTTTTAACCCTCAAATTCTACCCTTAGTAAATCTGCCCCCAAGTGTACTAACATCTGTAATCTCCTTGTCTGAGCCTCTGGCTACTCTGCTAACTACCCATGACTCTCTCTCACTAAGCCAGATTCTCACAGCTAGAAAGAGCAAAAAGAGGATCTAACCTCTCTCTGGCTAATCTTAACTTTTCTGGAACAACAATTCTCCCACTTTAGGCACCATTCACCCTTTCCAGCAAGTGGTGGAGGGGGGGGGGTTCAATGAGACAGAAACGTATGGTAAAAACCCATTTGAAAGACACCATTGGCCAATAAAAATTACTTACTTCCACATGGAGAGGAGACAAAACTCCCTTCTTACAAATCTAATCATACCCAGAATAAGCCTGAAGGGGAATTTCTAAGGCAAAGCAAAACTTTTACCATCTCACAGTATCTAAAAATGACTCCATGTTCAGTCAATGGACCTGATTTGGTCACAATGTACTTGGTCCTAAGACCAAATCTTAATGAGGATCTACAGAGAATCATTTGGAGAGAGAGGGCTGCATCAACTGTTTATGGAGTCCTTGCACAATAAGATTTTCTAACCTGCCCAACAGATACCGTGCCAATTTTCAGCCAGATACTATTAGGGCAAGCCGTTGGAGCCCACACACAGGCCAATAGGCTGTAGACTCTGCAGCTTTTTGTGTTAACCTGATACAGATTTGTGAATTTTAAATGGTATATCTTTTTTTTTTTACATTTCAAACAATTTCTGCACTAGACGTGTTATTATTGATGACATGAGTGGGCTCATCATCTGAAAGCAGAAAATCAAGCCCTGCAAGTTGCACCTTTAAACCCATCTTAATGCCTGTGCCATTTGGAAAAATGTCGCTGCCAGATTAAATGTCAAACAGCCCGAGATACAAAAATAACAACATGAATTCTATTAAAGGCAGTGTGAGACATGTTTCCAAGATGATAATAAATGTTTACAAAGTGATAAAACGATCACTTCTAAATAGACTTTGTATTTATCTTTTAATTTGCCACAGGGCAACATACTTACTTTAAATTTCTCACAAATCACTCCATTAAAGGGTAACTCCCTAAGTATATTTCAAAAGGTTTTCGAGTTATTTGTTAATGAAATTTCAATTAAAAGCAGTTTCTTTGACACTTTCTGCCCTGTTAGTTCTATCCCTTGAATCAATGTAGCAGAAGAGAATCTAGTACGCCTTTTCATATGATTGTTAATCAACTGGCTTCTGCTACGCTGATATAATTGATACAATAATACAGTGTCAAGTGAAGAGCAAGCCAATTAATGGAACCTTGGCATGCCATGGAAACCGATCCCTGCAGAGATTATTATCAAACATATTCGGAGCACCGAAGGGAAGCCATACCTGATGCCACCGCCTTAAGTTTCTTCAGAAGCTTTACGTGGGAGTCCGGCTTAATGATATGCTTCACATATTGAGAAGAGCCACAGTTCTCCAGAAGCGTAAAATAATACAGCAACCGCTGGAGGTCTTTGCCTTCAATGGTGGGATAAACATATTTAGTCATGTGTTCGTAAAAGGACTCTGGGTTGGTTTTTAAGGTAGCCAAGATGCCAAGATGTTGCGCCCTTCTTTCTATTTCTATTGTGGATAACCTATAGAAAAAAAAAGATAAACATAAAGCTATGACTGATGTCAACCCTGGACAAAAGCCTGGTAACAACATATAGGTGTGGGCCAATGGAAACGGCTATAGAATGTTTAAAGAGTTCTTCTTGTTTTGTTAAGAGCCATGTTGAGGACTTCAGGGAGTGGTTTGATGTAGCTTTGATTTGCTGGAGTTTGGAACAGAACAAAACAAGACTGAAGCAGTCACCATTGTCATGATATAATTGTTTAAGTTGCCATGTTTCGGTTAAATCAAAAAGAAGAAAGACTAATGAATGCATAACTGCACAAAAAGTCCTAGAAGTTGGGATTTTCATTCACTTTATTTAGCTACAAAAGTAAACCCAAATGGTAGAAGCCTGTGTGGATCTGCTTAAAGGACAAGGAAAGTGTAAAATAGAATAAGACTAGAAATGGTGTATTTTGTATACTAAACATAAACATGAACTTACTGCACCACAAGCCTAATCAAACAAATGATTTATGCTTTCAAAGTTGGCCACAGGGGGCTGTCATCTTGTAACTTTGTTATACATCTTTGCAAGACCAAGACTGCGCACATGCTCAGTGTGGTCTGGGCTTCTTAGGGATCGTCATAAATGATAAAAAAACAAAGCTGCTTGAGTTCTGCATGGCTGGTAAGTAAGACAGGGGCTCCCCCTGATGTTCATAAGTATGTTTGTTTCCCTGCCAGAAGTTAGGGACTGTCAGGTTTCTTATAAAACCGGTACGCATTTTTTAATTAAAGTATATGGGAGATAGATTTCTTTTTCATTAAAGAAAGTAAAAATTGGATTTTATTTCTTAGCCTTTCCTTGCCCTTTAAAGAGCCCATATATTACATCAGGGTTCCCCAACCTTTTTTTAGTTTTTTATGCAACAAAATGTGACTCTAAGCCAATAATTAAAAAATAACCACCTGCTTTGCGGCAACTCAAGCTCCAAGGGGTTGGTGAGCAACATGTTCATTGAGATATATATATATATATACATGTGTATTTTAATATCAGTTTTAAAGCAGCACAAAGTATGCTGACAAAATAACTACATCCACAAACTCTATAGAAATAGTGAAGTTCTCTGGCCATATGATATAGAGATATGGTGGAATGCTTGCTCGGCGTTACCAAGCAATCATCTGAGAACAAAAAAAATCTCTTCAACATGAACAAGCTATTATTTGACTTAGATTTAAAGGGTGCTTACCATGTTCCGAGTTTATCTGCAGATACCAAACACCCTGATATTTTTCACACTCAGCTATGCATTAGAGCAAATAGCTTTTCCATTAAACATGTATTATTCATACTTTTCCAACCTCCCTACATTAAATATTGTGCTTCTTTAGTAGGCACAACATATATCTAGGTACACTGAACTCATATTAATGTAATGGGGTTTTGTCTCACATTTTGTATTGTTTTTTTTACAATGAATTCCAAATAATGCATTTTTGCGGATAAACACATGCCTCATAGAAGGGACGTTTTACATAAAGTATATGTATTTTTAGATGGACATCTACATAAAATGTAGCTTTTGGACAGAAAATGAGATTCTGACCAAATCTAAACTCATCACAAGTCAGTGGTTTGAAAGTTAGTTGGAAAAGTAGATGATGCTTAGTTGCTATTCTCTGAAATGCTGGTTCTGACTATTAAAATGTATTTTATATGAGGATAAACACGTGCCTTATAGAAGGGAAGTTGATGTAAAGTCTATATGTATTTTCTAGATTAAAATGATTTAGCGTGAACCAGATAATTAACAGAAAAACATGGGAACTGGAGTTCTGGCTGGAAGAGAGCTGCATTGTCTCAGAACCAGCAAAGAAGGTGGAAAATAACAAAGGGCAGATTCTGCTTTCAGTAGCAATTCCACTGCAAAATATTTTTTAGTGGCAAAATGTGTTAGAATAATATTATCTTGCACTAGTCAACATTTTATATTTGGGATTGCATTCCGGTTCAATATTTTGAATAAAATCTTAAAGGGATCCTGTCATGGGAAACATTTTTCTTTTAAAAAATGCATCAGTTAATAGTGCTGTACTAGAAGAATTCTGCGCTGAAATCCATTTCTCAAAAGAGCAAACAGATTTTTTTATATTTCATTTTGAAATCTGACATGGGGCTAGACATTTTGTCAATTTCCCAGCTGCCCCAAGTCATGTGACGTGTGCTCTGATAAACTTCAATCACTCTTTACTGCTGTACTGCAAGTTGGAGTGATATCACCCCTCCCTTTCCCCCACCCAGCAGCCTAACAACAGAACAATGGGAAGGTAACCAGATAACATCCCCCTAACACAAGATAACAGCTGCCTGGTAGATCTAAGCACAGCACTCAATAGTAAAAACCCATGTCCCACTGCGTACTATTCAGTTACATTGAGAAGGAAAAACAACAGCCTGCCAGAAAGCAGTTCCCTCCTAAAGTGCACAAGTCACATGACTGGGGCAGCTGGGAAATTGACAAAATGTCTAGCCTCATGTCAGATTTCAAAACTGAATATAAAAAAATCTGTTTGCTCTTTTGAGAAATGGAAAAAAAAAACATGTTTTCCCATGACAGTTTCCCTTTAAAGTACTTTTCCATCAATAGAATACTGACCATGATTAATACCAAGTACAGATACTGTATGGGGTCTTTTATCAAGGATTCTAAGGACATTTACATAATTTGGATCTCCATATCTTAAGTTTACTAGAAAATCATGTAAACATTAAATAAACCCAACAGGCTGGTTTTGCTTCTGATAAGGATTAATGTTATCTATATATATATAGAGAGAGAGAGAGAGAGAGAGAGAGAGAGAGAGAGAGAGAGATTATATCATATTAAAAAAGCTTGATTATTTGAATACAATGCAATTTTTTTGCAATTAAAAAAACCTGTACCTGTACTAGATGCACTATGAATATCTGCTGGGTTTAGCTTTTCTGGTTGGTATTGTGCATAAAGTTAAAGGGCCAGTAACATTAAAAAAATTATATTGCTACTTAGCAGCTTGTCTATATGAACTATAGTAGTGTTTCTGAAGTAAACACATCAGTTTTAACAGCGCAGGGCAACACTACATGATATTTTCTTTACTTTAAAAAACTTTCATTTTTTGGTGTTACTGTTCCTTTAAATATGTGGCACATTTTCTGCAGAGCTTTACAGAGATTATCCATCATTCTCTTCAGTCCTGTCCCAGAGGAGCTTATAAATTAGGGTCCCAATTACATACACAAACACTATGGCCAATTGTAACTGTACAATAAATAAACCCTTATTATATATTAATATGTCTCAGGTATAACTGAAATTCATCATGTCCCAGAGTTCTACCAGACATTAAATCATTTGTAAAACCCAAATGATGAGCTGTATTCATATTGGTTAGGCAAAAGAATGCACGTGCACACCTGGCCTCTCCAATAAAATAGAAACGGTGCATGGATTCATAGGAGGACGGCCCCTCCTCTGTTACACAGATTAAAGATAGAACCAGCACACGTAGAATGCTTAAGGGATTGCTCCCGTGTTTAATGTCTTGCCAACAAAGACAACGTTTCGGGGGTTTACCCCTTCGTCAAGTCAATCTGTATTCATATTGGTAAGTCACCAGCTCCCTGAATTAGAGGGTTTATTTATCCAACCACAATGCAGGATGCCAAGGCACCTGGACAGTAATAAAACTTTTTGCAATAGTCTCCCTTTAAGATTGTCATCAAACCCAGTGTCATTTACAGGAGTCATAAAACTATTAAATGCCTTAAAATTGTACCACAATATATACAAGTTTAAATGCACATTGGAGGGCCCTAAGTGCATTGTGATTGGATTGTTGCCCTGGGGCATAAGTATCAGCCCCCCAAAATTGGCCCTAAATCTGCTCATTTGGTAACCTCCCTTCCCCCCCCCCCCCCATATTAGCATTAATGGCTGTTCAGTGGTTATTGAAAAAGGGTTCTTGTTTGTATAATTTAAATGCTTAATCTACAGAATATAAAAAGAATATTAAAGATTATGCCAGAACATAATAATAGATAATATTAATTGTATTTTAAACATGGCTGAAAGCAAAATAACTTCATGCAAGAGTGGGATATAAAGTCACACGTATTTAAGAGAGTAGAAAGCCAGGAGCAAGCAAGAGCAAATATCATCTTTGAAAGGAAACAACAAAAGCCAACATCAAACAGACCTTCTGACATCCTTGTTATGGCTATTAGAGTGAGTGAGTGAGTGAGTGAGTGAGTGAGTGGGGGATCTAATAAGCTCAGGGCAGTTCAAATGAACAGATTTCTATGGGTGGAAAATTTACAAAGAAAAAAAAAAAAGAAATATGTAGGATTTGGCTTCAATGTACTATGCTTAAATCATGTGCAACCTGTGAATCCACTGATAACCCACTTAAGAAAGGGGAAAAAAAGAAGCACTAAGCTCCTGCTCTCTATATGTGGAATGTGATTTGCCTCCTCTGCGCTCTTTATTTGTGTCACAGAGAGAAGAGGGTCATGTAGCACACTTGGTGGTCTCCAAAGATAAGATGGTGTCAGGAATTCCACTTACCTGGGTCCTCGGCTCCGGTCCTCCCAAGATGGCGGCTTCCACGAGGATGGTCGCGCCTGGAAGTGCGCGCCAGAATAGCCGCCCGCGTCGGAAGCGACGCGCCCGCGTCAGAAGCGACGGAAATGACGCGCTGATGCAGGAAATTGACGCCTATTGATGACATCACCTTTTTGGCGCCAATTACAGCCTATTTAAGGAACTTTTGGACACTTGATCTTTGCCCAATTATAGGTCTTAGCTTGCTATTCCTGGGTGTGATTCTACTGATATTCTGATTATTTGTGTACCGACCTCTTGCCTGGATTTCCTGATTTTGAACCTCTTCTGCCTGGACTGATCTTGTTGCCTGTTTGACCATTCTTCTGCTTTATCCCTTTCTGTACTGCGAACTTGGACTTTTGCTACCTCCTCCCACCGTCCTTACTACCTCTGAGGCCTTTTGGCCTTATATTATAATTGGGCCATGGACCCTTCGGAGGAGCATCCAGCGCCGCCAGATGTCGGTGGAGCGCTTCGTGGTCTGGCTTCCCGGATGCAGTCCTATGAGGTACAGCAG
>CM044439.1:155803597-155838968 GCA_024363595.1 Xenopus borealis
GGACTTTTGCTACCTCCTCCCACGGTCCTTACTACCTCTGAGGCCTTTTGGCCTTACAGATGGTTCCCAAACTGGTTTGACCATATGATCCATTTCACTCAATCTGAATCTTTATCCCTGAATGTGCTCTCAACTGCAGAGCTCAGGAAATTGTTACCGATACCTTCTACAGAGTCAAGTCCAAGGTAGCTTGGATTATAACCTACAAGAAGCTTGTAACTTTTCTCCATCTTCTGGTACCCATAGATAAGTTATTGACAGTTTTTATCATGCCACTGTATACCAGCAGTTGTACCAAGTTGTATCCAAACGTTTAACATTGGAACGTCTGATACTGTGTTTTATTTAGTACAATAGACACAATGCCATGAAAGAGTTGGTTAAAGATATTTCAGTTGCATATAACAAAGTTTTCCCCGTAGACCCCTTGCGACTTTTAGTTAATTGTGCCAGCTATTTTTGTAAAAAGATTAGCAGATGCATTAAAGGTGTTCCAAAGCCCTTTTTTAACTCGTGAGCCCCATTCAAATGTAAAAAGAGTTGGGGAGTAGCACCAGCATGAAAAATGTCCTGGGGGATGCCACATAAAGGTTATGATTGGACATTTGGTAGTCTCCATGTGGACCTGGCAGTACACCTGGTTTTTATACAACCAAAACTTGCCTCCAAGCCTGGAACTCAAACCTAAGCACCTGCTTTGCCACTGGGAGTAACAAACAATATGTTTGTGAGCAACATGTTGCTCATATTCAAGAGGTTGGGGGATCACTGAATTTAACCTATTGTTGCATTTTACAAAAGGGACTGATATTTAAAAAAAAAAAACTAGAGAATATACTATTTCGACAAATGGTAGAATTTATCTTTGGTTTTTTAGTACTTAATATAGAATCCCATTGGTTGCCCCCTATCTCTTTATACATGATAAAATACATCCTCAAATTCTAAATGAATCAGCTACAGACCTGTCAACTGCCCCAGAATGAAATCCAGGAGTTTTGACATGCCCCTTTGCATCCAGGTACTATGTCTCCTATTACACGCAAATTGCAGTTTGTGTGCCACTTGCTTTGCCCAGGTCAGGGATATAAATGCAGGAAACTCTCACAAAAGTTGAAAGTATGAATTTACATTTTTGTTTCATGCTGTAACTTCAGACCTCAGAAGAACAGTCAATCTCCTTTACTCAACATAAAACTGAGCCACCTGCTCACAATATTCTGCTTAATCGAACAGTTCCATATTATCTGCACTGCTGCAGAGCCATCCAAAAGATAGCCCATCATCCTACAGGGTGATCAGTTGGGTATTGGGACAATTAGTACTTGTGGTAAAGGAACAGTTCAGGGTAAAAATAAAAACTTGGTAAATAGCTAGGCTGTGCAAAATAAAAAATGTTTCTAATATAGTTAGTTAGCCAAAAAAATGTAATGTATAAAGGCTGGAGTGACTGGATGTCTAACATAACAGAATACAACACAACGTCCTGCTTTTCAGCTCTCTAAATCTGAGTAAGTCAGCGACTTGAGGGGGGGCCACATGGGACATAACTGTTCAGTGAGTTTGCAATTGATCCTCAGCATTCAGCTCAGATTCAAAAGCAACAGTTATGTCCAATGTGGCCCTCCCTCAATTCACTGATTGGTTACTGCCTGGTAACCAGGGTAACCAGTCAGTGTAAACAAAAGAGAGCTGAAAAGCAAGAAGTGTTCTGTTCTGTTCGACTGTCCAGCCTTTATACATTAGATTTTTGCCTAACTAACTATATTGAAATTTTTTTTATTTTGCACAGCCTATCTATTTACCCACTTTTTACTTTTATACTGAACAATTCCTTTAAGTTTTCTTCTCTTGTTAAATATCAGACACATGTTCCAATATTTTTTTATTTTGTTATATTAAAAGTTATCAGCGTCCATAGTCCATCTTCCCATGGCCAGGATCAATACAGAAACACAACTGCTCTAGATTCTGAAAATGAGTATTAAGTGTGCAAAGTACTATAAGTTGAAATTAATAAAAATTATTTACCTGCTGGTAAATAAGGGACTATAATAAACCCACACCAATCTTTAAAATAAATGCCGAATCTTCTAGCTACCCGGTATAATTTTTTATGTTAACAGATAAGATCAAAATGTTTAATATCAGGTCTGGCATTTAAAAGAAAAGATGAAAACACTTGCCCGCTGTCAGAAAATAAGTATTCCAAGTGCGTCATATAAACTTCCCACAGTGGAACTTGGTATCTTTGTGCCAGAGAAAGAGAAATCTTGTACACGTTTTCATCCAATGTCCTAAGGTGCAAACAAGAATGAAATGAATGAGTGTGTGAAAACTGTCAAACAAACGTTTCACTAGGGAAAAAAATTAGGCAGTTAGACAGTACAAGCTGTAAAAAAGCAGTAAAAATTACAGATATTCTTCCTATACTATATGTATTGCCTTACACCAGGGATCCACCTTTTCCACCCGTGAGCCACATTCAAATGTAAGAAGGGTTGGGGAGCAACATAAGCATGAAAATAGTTCCTAAGGATCCAACAAAGTGCTGTGATTTGGCAAAATGTGAACTGGCAGCCTACAGCCTACTTTATTTGGCAGTACGACAGTTTTTTATACAACCAACACTTGCCTTCAAGCCTGCTTTTAAGCCACTGGGAGCAAGATGTTGCTCATGAGCTACTGGTTGGGGATCTTTGACTTAAACCATAAAGAACCCACAAAATACTGCAAAATCTTTGAAACCTACCTGCTTGATTTCCTATACAATCACATTTGCTGAAAGTGCAGCCAAAACATTTGGAAGGTGTTCTGATGGATTGTTGTGGGCCAATGTATCTTAGTTCGGGCAGGAAAGTCAAACCTGCATGATCGAGAGCTGCCAGATTTTTAGCCAGATAATGGTCTGGGAGGCCTGATTGGCAGATAAGCTGCCAAATTGGTCTAAAGCTGGCCAGACACAGAGATCCAATCATTTGATGATTTTGCCAAATGTGCAGATCTCTCCCCGACATGCCGACATTGAGGTGGGTGACATCTATGGGATTTTTGGCCCTGCCCAATTGACATCTGGCCGAGAAGTCCGTCGGAGTCCCCGACACATGGGCCTATAAGGTGCTGACTGGGTCTGTGGGCAGCTTTTATCGGCCTGTGCATGGCCAGTTTAAAGGATCTGAATTGGCAGCTTAAAGGACCAGTCACATAAAAAAAAATATTTGTAAACTACGGGGAAAAAAACAGAGAAATGATAAAGTATAAAATTCCTAAGTCTTTATTAAGAAATAACTTGCCAAGGCTCCGCTTCTGAAAGGCGACAATCCATTGTGCGATGCTCGATTTCTCCTCCCTGGCTATCTCCTATAAGGAAGGCAGGGAGGAGAAATCGAGCGCCGCACAATGGATCACTCGATCAGTTTTTGAGCTTTGGTAAGTTATTTCTTAATAAAGACTTAGCGATTTTAAACTTTAACATGTCTCTGTGTTTTTTTTTGTAGTTTACAAACAAATCATTTTTAATTTTTTTTTAATGTGACTGGTCTTTTGAATTTGCCTGTGTATTACTGCCTATAGAGTAGGTATATGGATAAATGGCAGTGCTGTCTGATCCAGTCCTTTAGAAATATGCCAGCAACCAAATGTGGGCATGCATTTAACAGTTGGGCTTGGGTGTATACGGATTTAACTATGTGCACCCAGCTTTAAAGGATCACACCAAGAAGATGCCTGCCACAGGAGAAGGAAATAAACAAGAAATGTGCAATAAAGATGTTTCCTAGTCCATGTATGGCATTCTGAGCATGAAACTAATACACAGATAATAACCCATTTCAACGAACAAAACTACTTCTAACACACTTCATGCAATGTGCCCTCTAGCACAAAGAGGATTAAAACCCGTCCCTTATCTCTGGCAAAGAAATACAGATAACCACCTTAAGACGCTGTGGCACTCCAACATGCGAGCCGACAGTCTGAGATATCTAAATGGCTTCTCTTCTGCCCTAAGAGAAATCGTGACGGAGAAGAAACCACCACTGGCTGCAAGTCACAAAGAAGCCTTTTCCAAGTAAACTGAATCACGTCAAAAAGTAAAGCTGCTGAACACACTGACAACTTGTAGCCTGGAAACAGCAATATTTAATTGGGTCATTTTTGTGGGTTTTTTTCATTTGCTTCTTTTATGTTCCCAGTTTTCTTAGTTGAAAAAAATTCGGAGTCTTTAAGGAGTATTGACAAAATAAAAACATTTTGACATTTTGAAAAGAATCTCTAGAGGGGAGTAAAGTAAATGTTATCTTAGATTACTGCCTAATTTTCTTTTACAACTGAGATGTTGTAAACAACGTCTCAGTATAGGAAGGCAATTACTGCTGTGCTTTGAGTCAAAAAATGCAAATCGTTTTTTTCCCCCGTGGGATATTCATTACAATGCAAGGGACAAAGGGCATAACATTAAGGTTTTTTTTTTTATTAAAACACGAATTTTTTCTCATTATTTTAAAAATAAAAATTCAACCTAACTCCAAACCATGATTTGACTTAATACCCAAAAAAGCAAAAATTGTTCATACGGGAAAAGTCTTGACGATATTGTGCTATGAATAGAATTGTGCAACTTTTCCGAATTGTCGGCCGAAAACCACAGATTTTTTTAAAATCAGCTTCAAAATGTCTGAAACCCACAAAGATCATGAAGCCAAGACACATCTTCCAATTGTAAAAGGGACTTCGACAGGTTTTAGCTGGATTTTTATCAGCTTTGGTGCATAATAAATCTAGTTGAAAATTTGAGGTTTTTTATCAGAAATTTGAGGCTTAATAAATAGGCCCCTACATCTCCAGTGTACTTTGACTCTCTTTTGTCAATTCTGCTAAATATTAACTGGGCAAATTATCCCAGAAACTTGGGGGAACCCAAACAGGACAAAATGAAAAGTATCCACATTCTCTCAATAGTAGTGCAGATGTTACCAAGTAATTAAAATATTGTGTGGTTCCTTTAACAAAATGTTCATTACTATTCACCGTTTGCCATACACATCATTTGAAGAGGTCTCAAACAGAGGGGATCTCAGCTTAATTTGTCCACCTTAACTAGGATGATTCAAACACTTGCCCCCTAGGGACTCCAGCAGTGGTGGGCAATCACTCTATCTTGTACATTTGTGTTATTGTCAAATTTGAATGTTTTTTTGTGTTTCTTCTAACTGTTGTTGTATATCTGTGGAGCCATTGGAACAAAACTTCTGCTGTTTGATTCTATTCTGGTGAGTATGTGCACAGAGGCTTATTCCTGATTTAATGTGTATATATATACAAGAAGTGTGCTCTTATGTAGTCCAGTTGAAGCAGTGAAGGCACAACCTAGAGCAGTGATCCCCAACCAGTAGCTCGTGAGCAACATGCTGCTCTCCAAACCCTTGGCTGTTGCTCCCAGTGGCCTCAAAGCAGGTGCTTATTTTTCAATTCCAGGCTTGGAGGCAAATTTAGTTGCATAAAAACCTTTTGTGCTGCCAAACAGAGTCTCAATGTAGAGTGACAATCCACATAGAGGCTACCAAATGGCCAATCGCAGCACTTATTTGGCACCCCAAGAACTTTTGTCATGATTGTGTTGCTCCCCAACTCCTTTTACTTCTGAATGTTGCTCACCGGTTGAAAAGGTTGGGGATCCCTGCCCTAGAGAGTCAGCAATTTATGCTACATAGGAGTATAAGTAGTAGGGATGTTTGAAAGTTCAGGCAACATTTACTGCATTGGGTAAAGATGGAGGGTGCCCTGTATATAAACTTATAACACCAACTAAAGCCAACAGCAGACAGAATATTACTGTGTGATTATGTGTGATTATAGTCTCATAATCTTCCATTTTCTGTACAAAAAGCTGCATACACTAGAACGCCAACCTCCCCAACACCTTGTTATAAAACCAATATGTTAGGATGAAGTTGGCCTTATCTTTGCTGCTTCAACAGCCTCTACTCTTCTCAGGGCTACATTTACATAGCCAGCACCCCTAGGATCGCCCCCATACCCTTACTTTTACTCTCTCAAATTTTCATCATCGGGACGGGAGCATTGGGGATTGGCAGACTGAAAATCTAGAAAACCATTGTATCTCCTGTGCATCCCCAGTGTTTCTGAACTATGTGGTTGGGCAGCATGCTGCCCCCTAAAATCCTGCCACCCTAGGCTCGGGCCTAAGTGGCCTCTCCACAAATCCGGGCCTGACTCTTCTGGGAAGGCTTTGCAATAGATGGAATTTATACTTATGTGTTAAGTGGTTGGGCAGTTATTTTGGGGATCAGGCCTCACACACATTAGAGGTCCAGTTCCCACAGGGTTGCAGTTAGGTTGAGATCAGGACAGAGAATACAGTCCAAGAATGGGTAGAATTCATAATGTTTTTGGCACTTAACATCCTGCAGGTAGAATAGTCGACAAAGCTGCTTCATATAAATACAGAGCTTTATTAATGAGGGAAAAGCCAAGTAAGTGTCCCACCTTTCAACCTCCACAGGGAGCACTGGTGGGTGCATGCCTTAACATGTGCTCATACCTTACAACATTCTGGAAGTAAAAAGATTGATTAAAAATGTTTTTGCACGTAGCGCGGCTAATTTTTTGACCACACCTATTTTTTTGCCCACACCCCCTAATTACCAGGTTATGAAAGTTTGAAAATATTTTTCCTTATCTAAGCTGTTACAATTGCTTTTTTTCTTATCTCAAAATTGTTACAAAGTATCTTAGTTGCACCTGTTAGCTGTTCTGGGCTCTCTGCCAAAAGCCAATTAAGTTAGAAACTTTGTTTCTTTTTCTGGCTGTTCAGTGCAGAGAAAACAGGGACAGTTGGGATCACTTATTTTCTTCATTCGCCTGGATCCAATTGCCACTTTATGTATCATGTCCTGTACCATGTCCTGTACAAGTTTTCTCCATTTCTGTGCAACGTGCGGTTGCGCAACTTAGTACGCACGTGAGGCCAGCCAGACTTGAATTCGTTGTGGTCCTCCCTGCGTGCGACATTATCTCTTTTCTAATTGGTAATATCACTCATCAGGGGTTCCGTCTGTGATTGGCTGTGGTAGCAGTTTTTGTTGAATTGTGCTAAAGGTCCCTCTGACCTTATATGAAGAACTGGTGTAGCTTAGTAATTGCTCTTAGCCAGAGCCTTTGATGAGGACTCATTGTTAAACCAATGCAGAAATAACAAGGAATTACTGTAGAATAAAAAAAAAAAAGAAGCCAGCACCACGGGACATATTCACTTTGTATCTGGGACGGCGGGACAGGCAGCGTAAATCGGGACTGTCCTGTGCGGGATAGTTGGGAGGTAAGTGCTAAGTACAGGGATGCCTTGAATTGATAGCATACTGTCAGCAGAGCCGGAATTAAAGGGCAAGGAAAGTGTAAAATAGAATAAGGGTAGAAATGCTATATTTTGTATACTAAACATAAACATGAACTTACTGCACCACAAGCCTAATCAAACAAATGATTTATGCTTTCAAAGTTGGCCACAGGGGGCTGTCATCTTGTAACTTTGTTATACATCTTTGCAAGACTAGACTACATACACATGCTCAGTGTGGTCTGGGCTTCTTAGGGATTGTCATAAATGATCAAAAAACAAAGCTGCTTGAGTTCTGCATGGCTGGTAAGTAAGGCAGGGGCCTTACTTTGTTTGTTTCCCTGCCAGAAGTTAGGGACCGTCTGACAATTCCTATCCACAGCACTAAAGGAAGAAATAATGTCACTGCATACAGTCAGGTTTCTTATAAAAACTGTACACATTTTTTAATTAAAGTATATTGGAAAAATATTTCTTTTTCATTAAAGAAAGTAAAAATTGGATTTTATTTCTTTTCCTTTCCTTGCCTTTTAAGGGTAGACAGGAGGGGCATGTACCTAGGGAACAAATTAATTTGGGGGGGGGGGGATGTACCTCTTCTCTCTGCTTAACCCTTTCAGGCCAAACCCTGGTCAACATAGTAATCACATGCTCTGGTGCTGGAGCTGATGGCTGGTAAGGTGGCTGGCCAGGTTGCCAAGGGCGCCTGGCTGCCTTGGCCTGGTTCAGACTGCCAGACCCCATACATAAGTGTTTTTAAATGAGCAGTAAGGGCAACAGTTTAGGTGAAATGACCTCCTGATGGGTAACTGACATTTCCTGCACACCACAAAACTGATTCCACCTCATTTCCAGCATATTTCAAGCCATTTTGTTTTCTACTGTGTCCGGCATGGAGCTACAAAGTTACAATTTATTACACAGAGACCCGCAGAGACAACAGTGGTGACTTTTTTTCTTCTTCAGGGTTTTAAATAAAATCACAATTTTTATTTAGTTTTTTTTTTTTGTGCAGTGATATGAAGCGAAAGAAACAATCAGAGTGAATCTTCCCATTTACAAAGACGTTTCATGTGCCATTAGAGGCGGAACACAAATGATGCCTGGAGCTGACTCAGTGGCGAAAATAATACCGTGCACTTAAAAAGGTGAGCAGACCTCCATAAAATGACTTTGAAATAAAATGCTCTGCCATCCTCTAGTCTGTAATAGCTCTGAGGGAAAATGTGATTATGTACTCATGCTGCTACAAAGATGACAGAGATGTAAAAAAAAAAAAAAAGGATAAGCCCCCCGCTGTCTAGAGTGCTGCTGTATCATCAAGTGTCTGAGGTGCTTCTCCAAACAAACTTCGGCAAAGTTCTAAAAAGCTCAAAAAACACATCAGCACTTTTCCTTTCAGATTTATTCATCGCACTGCGAGACTGAGTGCTCCCATTAAATCTCATTGCAGAGACACAGCACTGAACTATCTGAGAAGTGTTCTTGTCATTCAGGCGAAGGCTTGGGTGTCTATTTGCATATAAGTGACAAGCACAGATGCCACAAGATAGACAGTCGCTCTCCCTGTCTCCCAAAGCCACGCTTTTCATGCCCACATTCTTGGACACAAAATGGAAAGCACTTCTCAAAATGTATCTGGACCAGAAGGCGAGATACGGATACTTCCAAAATGCAGTGACCCAGAAATGTTATCCAGATACCTGCACCATTTCTACACGATGCTTCTTGAATATTCAGTTTAAAGGAACAATATACTTAGCCACAATACAATAAACAGGGCTTGAGCTGAGACTGTATTGGAAAAGCATACAAAAATTACAATGTTAGACTTTGATTACATTTATTGGGACAGAATACATCGACTTAGTCCCTCAACACGCAAAGAGTATGTTCAAGTTTGTAACTCTAAACCAACATGGCAGACACACTGGAACAGGACTGGCAGTTGCAGTAGGTCACACACACAAAGGTTGTCTTCTTCATCAGGTTGTCCCCAACTAGAAAGTGGTCAGGGAGTGAACCAAGTTGAAGCTAATTAGATGGGCCTGGATACATCAACTAAGGCCTTTAACATGCAAGGAATACGTTCAGTTTGTAACTCAACATGGCAGAAACACTGGAACAGGACTAGGCATTTCTGCAACTGGAGCCTACTGCATTAGTAGCACACACACACACACACACACACCCAATGGGTGTTTTCTTCATTTGGGTGTCTCCAACTAAAAAGTGGTCAGGGAGTGAACCAAGTTGAAGCTAATTCAATAAGCCTGGATACATCAACTGAGGCCTTTAACATGCAAGGAGTATGTTCAGTTTGTAACTCTAAATCAACATGGCAGACACATTGGAACAGGACTGGGCGTTTCTGCAATTGAAGTCTACTGCTTTATTAGCACACACACACACACACAATGGGTGTCTTCTTCTACTGGGTGTCTACAACTAGAAAGTGTTCAGGGAGTGAACCAAGTTGAAGCTAATTAGAAGGGCCTGGATGAATAAACCGAGGCATTAACACTCAAGGAGTATTTTCAGTTTGTAACTATAAATCAACATGGCAGACACATTGGACCAGGAATCAGCACCAGGCATTTCTGCAATTATAGTTGACTGTATTAGTAGCATACACACCCAATGAATGTCTTCTTCATCTGGGAGTCTCCAACTACTAGAAAGTAGTCAGGGAGTGAATCTAGTTGAAGCTAATTAGAATAATTAAATAAATGAAATCATTGGATGCCAACTCCAATAGGGAGACCCAGACCAAAGGTCAACAGCCTAACTCATTGATGGTAATGGCCATGATGGACAGTACCCAACCTTTCAGCCCTTGGGGTGATCAGTCAGGTTACTTGTAATGTGTATGTGCAGATGTCCTAAATCTCACTCTGACTCCCACTACCAACTTGCACAGTCAAATCTTTGGATCAAAAATGCATGCAAATCTGCTGGGTAGCACCAAAATTGACTTACGTTTGATCAACTTTTTAGTGAATAAAACAAACTGCTGAACAAAACACATTTTTACCCCAGACCGCTGAACAAACTTGTGCTTTGGTATTTAAGGTCTCATCGTTTAGGGTTGCACAGAGTGTGTTTTTCCCTGCAGAATACAAATATATTGCACAAAAGATGTTCCACTGCCCTCCCTGTATTAGCCTTCCAGATAGATCTCCCATGCTGAGCTTTAAGGAGATTTAGTTCAAAACCAATTGAGAGACGGCTAAAGCCGAGAAACAGATTAACAAAGCTGAAAAGGGAGCATCGGAAGAAACTAAGAAGACGGTGTGAAAAGTATCCTCAAAGAACGACAGTGAAAGAATTTGGACATGGCTGAAGTCAATTGAGGTTTGCATAAAAAAGCATCCACAGTAGTTCCGGCCAATGTTCTCCATTTACAGAGCGGCTCACTGTCTCTGCAGGCAAAGGCATTCTTCTCAGTACACGATGAGCCTAATTTTATCGTGTGCTTTGAGATTTAATTCCACTGCCTGAAATCTGAAAACAATAGAAAGGCTGAGAAAATGGGATTCATACCTGTTTTAATACAGGCCCCAGAAGATAGGCATGATTCTATAAAGTAAAGTCTCCCAACGACAGAGTTGCGTTTAACAGACTTTATATAAAAACGCTCAATATAAAAGGAGCAATGATGTAACCCTATGTTAAAAATCAAAGTTTTTATTTAAAAGCGTAAACAGGCCCCGACTGGCAACCGTTATATTGCTATAGAAAAGCTATAGACAGTGAAAACAGCGACTAAATTATCCAACGCTATAAGATGCTGCTTTGTTTGTGGCTTTATCAAACCTCAAAGCCCTTAGTAGGTCAAGATATCCTTCAGCAGCTTTATTTTAAGACGTACAAACCTCATTAGCTTTAATGAAGCCTATTCCTATAGTTTGGATTGCACTTTTACTTTTGTATGTTTTTCCCGTAAGAAATAGCGAGAGGTTGCGTCGCATACCAATGCAGCGCTCACAGCCGTTCACGATGGAAAGTCTAATTAAAAGCATATAAAAACACTATAAAAATGATTCATGGCCGTCTCAAAGATCAGCAGCCTGCCATAATTGGCTCTTTCCTGCATTGTTGTTCCCAGAGAGCTGGATGGTAAAACGCATTATTGGAACATGCAAGCCCCATCATTTTATTTGATAAAGGATTTTTTTTTTTAAAAAGCAAAAGGTCAGTGAAATTTTACATCTCCGCAAAGAGCAAGGTATACAGCAATGTTGTGGCTAAACTGTGATTTCTTTTATGAACAAATGCTATGGAACACTACCTATAATGAACAGATACTACTGCAGTGTGTTGCATTCAGTTGCAGCTTCAGCAGGAGGGGGTTTCTAATACACAGTTACATCCAGTAAATCAGGAATTTCCCCCCCCCCTCTGAGGCAAATTGGAGAGGCTTCAA
The DNA here is from genome assembly GCA_024363595.1 of Xenopus borealis. Lineage (NCBI taxonomy): Eukaryota > Metazoa > Chordata > Amphibia > Anura > Pipidae > Xenopus > Xenopus borealis. Next base: position 155,815,381 of record CM044439.1, read on the forward strand.
ATTTTTTTTTTTGCCTTCCTCTGGATCAATTAGCAATTAAGACAGGTTATATATAGACTTAAGGTTGAACTTCATGGACGTATGTCTTTTTTCAACCTAACTTGTTACAATGGCTCATTTGTAACTTGCACCTATACTGTAAAGTTGGCTTCACACAGAAAAATGACTCGACTATTGTTGACAGCCTATTTGTTCTTGTGTGGATCCAAAAAACAAAATCCCTGCCAGGTTGATATTTAATGTTCCTACATTGATTACGTAGGGTAACTGAGAACTGCGTTAGGCTGTGGATGAGGTCCTTTGTCCAACATTTTAACACAGGTCCGATCACTGGCCTGATAGCTGAATGCCCATATTGAGCTAGAGAGTAGTGATGTGCCGGTGAGGAAAAAACTCAACTCATACTCAACCTTAACCAGCAAAATGTTGCCATTGTAGGACCCATGCCAAACCCAGTACCCACGTTCCTCGCTCTGTATGCTACTTCTGTCTATGCCTCTGTCTGTTTCCAAGACAAGTAATATTTAGGAGCAGTGGGGTAGTATATTTCCCCAGTCTCACCCACAACCAACCATAACTCACAATGGTTAGACTATGAAGATTCTCATTCATCCAGGTCATGGCATAACCCAAGGCCACAGTGCATGTCAATCAAAAAACATGATAGGTGTCTATAGGTGTGCTTGGATGGACCATAAATCAACAGCAGGTAATGGTCAAGTCTATATATGATCCTTCTGAAAGTCATCCTGCTGTTTTCCCTATCATTTAAAGGCTGACAGCGATCAGGTGTTCTGGCCATCATGGAAATTAGACCAAAAACAGGTGAACACAGCTGATAATCAATGAGAAACACACTGACTATATTAGATTTACAGACAGACAGAATTCCAATGAGAAACAAATGCTCCAGATGCTGGTCTGCTTCCATGGGTGGTCGATAACTCTTATTTTTATCTACTGGTATTTAAACAAGCGACCTGGCTACTATTCCCTAGCTGCTAGGCAAGGAAGGCATTTAGAAGGTATATACTTGGGCTAGCTACCTGCCATTCTTGATATGTTTATATTGGTTTGGTGCAACCAAGGATTCCAATAGACCCCCTATATAAAACCTACCCCCTAGCTCTCCCCATAAGGTCCTATTTGAGAATTATGCAATCATTAAACCCCCTGTAACTGTACCTATGGACTAGGCAATGTAGTGAATGACGTTTAAGCACCCCAAGATGATTTACGCAATACTTACTCTGTAAGTCCAAGGATGGTTTCCCTTTTATATTGGCTGTCACTGGCAAACCTCTGAACGTCCACTCCTCTGCCAAGTCCTTGAAGAATTTGGGCTTGGGTGAAGTCAATTAATCGTTCGTTATAATAATGCAACTGTTCAATCAAGGTGACCATTTCCATGGGCCAATTAGTGTTGGCATATTCCGAAACATACGCCGTAACCATCTTGATGATCTCATTGGGATCAGCCTACAACATCAGAGAAAAAGAAAGACCAAAATGATTACTACGAATATGCTTTGCATTACACAAACGAATACAGAGGACCCATTTATAACATAAATTATATGTTTGTATTTTAACAGAGTTCTATTTACATTAATATCAAAGAAATTAATTGTATTCTAGGTTATTGTCAGAGATATTTAACACACCATAGGGGGCACATACTATGCACATTAACTGGAACAAAACGACATGTATTAATATTCTATTATTGTATTTCTTGCTCTGTACTTCCATAAAGGACCCTGTTGCATTCAGATTAGCATAATATGAAACCTTGTACTTAAAGGAAAACTATACCCCCAAAATGAATACTTGAGCAATAGATAGTTTATATAAAATGAAGTGGCATATTAAAGAATCTTACCAAACTGGAATATATATTTAAGTAAATATTGCCCTTTTACATCTCTTGCCTTGAACCCCCATTGGGTGATGGTCTGTGTGCTGCCTCAGAGATCACCTGACCAGAAATATTTCAACTCTAACTGTAACAGGAAGAAGTGTGGAAGCAAAAGACACAACTCTGTCTGTTAATTGGCTCATGTGACCTAACTTTATAGCTTGTTTGGTATGTTTGTGTGCACCGTTGAATCATACGATCCCAGGAGGCTGTCCTTATTTTTTAAAGTGGCAATTTTCTATTTATGATTACCCAATGGCACATGCTACTAAAAAAGTATATTATTATGAAAATGGTTTATTTACATGAAACAGGGTTTTACATATGAGTTGTTTTATGCAATATCTTTGTATAGAGACCTACATTGTGTGAGGGGTATAGTTTACCTTTAAAAGGATTCTGTCATGGGAAAACATGTTTTTTTTATGCATTAATTAATAGTTCTACTATTCTTCTATAATTAGATTCTACCAGTAGAATCCTACACTAAACCCCATTTTTTTCAAAAGAATATGAATTTTCTCATTTTGAAATCTGACATGTGCGCTAGACATTTTGTTAGTTTCCCATGTGCCCTCAGTCATGTGAGCTGGAAATATATAATGTAAAGGCTGTATTCCTGACAGGTGCTTCACTCCCTAGAAAGATATATCCCCATATGTAATAAAAGGTGTCACATTTGCCCAGGAGCAGTGGCCGATTGCAAAGAATATTTATTTTTTTGCTTTTAAAAAGGTGACTAGTAAAGTCTATCTGCTATGGATTACTGATCTTGGGCACATGATATATAGCTGATGTGGCTGGTTTCAGAAAGCTGTGCAAAAATACTTTACTGAGAGCAAAGACTTCTATTAAAATGAAAGAGGTGGTAAATTAATGGAGAACCTACAGAAGCAAAATAAAGAGTTTGCTGTCCACTGTTTAATATGGGGGCAGCGGAGGTTGTCAGTAGGTAAGCATTAGAGAAGAGGGCAACTGCCATATACACAAAAAACATATCTGAGCAGGACAGAGACACGGAATGAGATTATTGCAATAATCCAAGAGGGCAGCAGTGAGTTTTCTTTGTTCCATGATGTTAATTCCTTTTTAATAATATGTATGTTCACAGTATGCGGTAACAAAGTTCCGTGTTGTACTGTGGAATTTAATAGGGCTTAATCAACCGTGTATAATTCCTATTTAAATGTTTTACAATAGAGAAGATAGCGTGAATGGTTTAGGCAAAAAATAATTATTGGAATAAAACGAACATCAATCGAGCAATCAACTTGAAACAATCCGCACAATGAAAAGGTCAGCGTTTCGCCTTCTAAACGGCAGGAGGGGGGATAGAGGGCAGGCCGGTATTGAGATTGTTCCGTATAATTATTTTCCTTTCTTCTCGCAAAACACAAAGCCAGGCACCCTGCTTATTAAATTACATGTCAGCATAAACAAAGGATCCGAGCATTAGTAATTCTCAGTGCACAATACGATCTAAACATATTTGTATTGTTGGCTTCAGAAAAGAAAAAAAACATTCCTGCTAAAGCTGAACAACATTAATACAAAGACAAGTGGCATTGTACCAATCTGAAATATGTGCCCTGACATCCAACCCTGGAATATTAATAGGCATTTGGAAATATAGTTTCGTACACAAATGAGTTTCATTTTAAGGCGTTTCGGAGGTTTCATGTAGTCAAAATACTATGTATTCTCTACCCAACTGTATACAACTTTTTTCTCATTTTAGTTCTGTACATTACCATAATGACTTTCAAATGGAACAACTCCGATGCAGTTGAACTGCAGACTTTCAGCTTTAATTCAGTGGGTTGAACAAAAAGATTGCATAGGAATGTGAGGAACTAAAGCCTTTTTTTTTTTTAGCACAATCATTTCATTTCAGGGGCTCAAAAGTAATTGGACAATGACTCAAAGACTATTTCATGGGCAGGTGTGGGCAATTCATTCGTTATGTCATTATCAATGAAGCAGATAAAAGCCCTGAAGTTGATTGGGTGGGGGGGTGCTTGTATGTGGAAGATTATGCTGTGAACAGACATGTGGTCAAAGGAGCTCTCCATGCAGGTGAAGTCATCCTTAAGCTGCAAAAACCCAGTAACCCATATTGCTACAATATTAGGAGTGGCAAAAGCTACAGGTTGCTACATCCTGAGAAAGAAAAAGGCATTGGTGAACTCAGTAACACATAAAGACCTGGACATCCACAGAAGACAACAGTGGTGGATGATCGCAGAATCATTTCCATGGTGAAGAGAAACCTCCAGCCAAACAACACTCTCCAGTATTGATATCCAAGTCTACCATGAAGAGAAGACTACATCAAAGTAAATACAGAGGGTGAACAGCAAGGTACAAGCCACTCATAAGCATCAAGAATAGAAAGGCTAGATTGGAACCAGCACAGTTCTGGAAAAACATTATATGAACAGATGAAACCAAGATCAACCTCTACCAGAGTGATGGCAAGAGTAGAATAGTATGGAGAAGACGTGGAAGAGCTCATGATCCAAAGCTTAGCACATCATGTGTGAAACATCTGGGAGGCAGTGTGATGGCTTGGGTTTGCATGGCTGCCAGTGGCACTGGGACACTAGTGTTTATCCATGATGTGATACAGGGCAGAAGCAGCCAAATTAATTCTGTCCAAAAATGTATGGACCTAACTGTGTTCATCAGAATGGAAAGCATCAGGGTCACGGAGTATCCCCAATTAAAGCTTTGAAACAAGAGCACTAATTGCTATTTGAATGGGGAGTGATCTATGGTGGGATGTGAGGGATAGGCATTATTCTTCCTGTTAACCCTATAAACTTATCTCTACAGTAATGGGCTACTCTAATGGGCTGATTGTGTAATGCGTGTTATTAAAAAGAAAAGACAATGCCCTCCCCCCCCAAACAACACGTTGGTAGTTCCAAGCTGAAAAATCCTACACCCAATTATTTGTTTTATTATTAATCTGCAAACTGTGCTTAACCACAACAGTGTGAACCAGAAAGCAGATGTGAAAGTGCCGTGGCTGGGGCAAGTGAAGAATTATAAGTTGACGGCTGTGCTGAACACAACAAGCTCTGCTGTCAGCTCTACCTCGTACTGTCTGGTTGTGTGTTTGTAGTGTGTCTGACTAATTGCTCCCCTAGTTATACCAACCCGGAGCCTTGTGAAATGGAAAGGTAGCTGTCACTTTGCTTTCTTTCCTCACAGGTATAAAGGTTTCCACAGACAACTCCATTGTTGCAGTTTTATCTCTATAAGTAGCACAGACCAATAGAATAAAATAAATCTGACAGAGCTTCATGCAACTGGACATATACACGCATCTTTGTGGCCACCCAAATTACCATGTATATATCTGCCAGGTTATGAAAGCTTGAACGCATTTCTGTGGTTTCTATTACAGTTTTGCCAATTAAGGTGAATTGCCCTTTAAAATTTGAGTCTTAAGGTGGCCATACACGAAGAGATCCGCTCGTTTGGCGATGTTGCCAAATGAGCGGATCTCTCCCCGATATGCCCACCTTGAGGTGGGCGATATCGGGCTGATCCGATCGTGGGCCCTAGGGCCCAACGTTCGGATCAGTATGGATGGTCGGATCGCGGGACCGCATCAACGAACAGATGCAGCCGCGATCCGACGGGATTTTTAATCCTGCCCGATCGACATCTGGCCGACTTTCGGCCAGATATCGATCGGGAAAGCCCATCGGAGGGCCCCCCACACGGGCAGATAAGCTGCCGACACAGTCTGTCGGCAGCTTTTATCTGCCCGTGTATGGCCACCTTAAGTTCTCCCATGAGACCTTCTTATCTAAAAAGAAAAGTATCTATCTATTCTGGACTCTTCAAATGCAGATTAAGTAACAAACAACTTTGCATCTTTTTCTGGTTGTTGAGTGCAGGAGATCAAATGGAAAGTCTGGACATTTCAGTACAAATGCAGGGCTGTCGGTTGAGCTGTCAAAAGTGGGACTGCCTCACTTAAAACGGGATGGTTGGGCGGTATGTTCTAGCTGTAAACGGGGTGTAATGGAGAACTTTTGAGCAAAAAATATGATTGTGTTTTCCACTTTGAACTGTAGATTCTACAGGGCATTGCACTTAAAGCGTTAAAGTCAGACATGAAAACATGGACAGTTTTTGGTTATTTTACAGAATATGTAAACCATGTGATAACTTTTAGGGGCAGATTTACTAAATTCCTATAACTTCACATGAAGGATTCGAATATTCAATCGAATTTTCAAAAAGATTTGAATTCAAATTTTGAATATGCAAATTAGGCAAATTAGACCATTAAATATTCAAATTCAAATTTAATTTTATTCAAATATTCGAAAATTCGATGGTCGAATACTTCCCCTTTAAATTTAAGTTCGATCACTTACTAAGCCAAAAAAATCGTTCAAATATTCGATTGTTCGATCGATCGAATTGCGCTAAATTTTTTTAATTCTAATTCAAATTTTTTTTAATTCCCTTCTACTCCCTGGTCGAATTTTGGGGGTGGGGGTGGGCTAGAGAGGTACAAGGTTGTGATATTTTGGGGGCAGGGTTGTAAAGTTTTGGGGTGGGGTTGTGATGTTTCAGGGACAGAGTTTTGATGCCGGTTTGGCCAGGAACTAGGGTTGCCACCTTTTCTTGAAAAAAATAACGGCCTTCCTATATGTTTATATATTTTTATTAATAACATTGGAATCAACTATAAAAAATAGGGATGCACCGAATCCAGGATTCGTTTCGGGATTCGGCCTTTTCGCAGGATTTGGTCGAACCTTATCCTAATTTGCATATGCAAATTAGGGGCGGGGGTAATCACATGACTTTTTGTTACAAAACAAGGAAGTAAAACATTTTCCCCTTCCCATGCATATGCAAATCAGGATTCAGATTCGATATTCAACTGAATCTTTTGCAAAGGATTCGGGGTTCGGCCGAAACTATGATTGCCACCTAGCTGGTTTTTCTTGAGGGCTGATCCCAATGTTATTAATAGGAAAAAAAGTAAATTTTATAGGAAGGCCATTATTTTTCTTAAGAAAAGGTGGCAACCCTAGCCAAAACCGAAATAGTGGATTTGGTGCATCCCTAATAAAAAAATACCGGCCAGGTGGCAACCCTACCAGGAAGGGACTACAGTGCTTGGATTAGGTGAACAGAGGAGCTGAGAGGGGAGGATCTGAGGAGGACCAGGGGCAGATTTGAGGCAGGTCAGGAGTGGAACAATAGGGATTACAAATTTACCGGCTAATATATTGACAGTAAATTTGTAATACCAGTCCCGGCATTGGCTGGTATTTCACTGGTGAAATACCGGTCAAGTGTCAGCCCTACTTTCAAGGGAGCACTGGGGTCACACAACATCCATAGTGCTCACACGCATGCGCTTGTGGGGGGGGGGGGTTAGTATAGGCACACGCTAGGGCCCAGGAAATCCGGCCCTGGTTTTGACTGGCCCAGTCCTCTCAAGGGGAACCTGAGCAGTTGAAATACTCTTTGTTTTTGTACATTTCTCATTGTCCCATGCCAGAGACAGAGGGAAGTATCTGCTCAATGGAAACACATTCTGACCTACGGGATTTTTCCTGAGAAGCCACGGAAGTAAAAGCAAATTTAAGAGACAAACAAAATAAGGTTAAAAAGTGCTTATTGCAGCTATTGTGTTAAAAAAAAAAAAATCGCAGACACAACTCAAATGACTTCCAGTCTGAGACTCTGGAGCAGTCGCCACCCTGCTACAGTACAATCAGGCGACTAATAACATGTTCCGAGAAAGCGTAATTACGGCAGATACAGTAATTATCTCCTCGGCCTGACATATGCGATTGGTTAAGGCTTAGGTGCTAAATGACAGTCTGCCACTGCAACAAACACTTTTTTTCTCTGGATAAACTGAAGCGCTTGTTATTAAAAGTTTATGTCGCAGCAAATTTTTTTGCAGTTTTCACCAGCAGCAAATGACATGGTGTATTCATCCCAATGTACAAGATTACAATAACATCATTGCACTTCACTCGCATTAATAACAGTGTTTGGGACTTTCAGTGCGGGCGTTTGTGTGTGTGGTTAACATTTTAAAGGCACATTACTTGCTTGGCTTGTCTGTTTTACCAAGAAAATATATAAACTAGTGATTGGCGAATGTATTCGCCAGCCGCAAATTCAGACCATTTTGACGCCGGCGACAAATTACTGCACCCCCCAGTGACTAAAGTGCGGTAAATTGTTGCCAGGCGTCAAAACGGCTGCCTGCCCCACAATTCTTTTGCAAAACGGGAAAAATAGCCCATCACTGATATACACAGGTATGGGACATGTTATCCAGAATGCTCAGGACCTGGGGTTTTCCAGACAATGGATCTTTCTGTAATTTGGATCTTCGTACCTTAAGTCATGTAAACATTAAATAAAGCCAATAGGCTGGGTTTGCCTTCAATAAGGATTAATTATATCTTAGTTGGGATCAAGTACAAGCTACTGTTTTATTATTACAGAGACAAAGGAAAATCATTTGTGGATTATTTTGATAAAATGGAGTCTGTGGGAGACAATCTTTCTGTAATTCGTAACTTTCTGGATAACGGGTTTCCGGATAACACATCCCCCATACCTGTTTATATTGCTTCCAGTAAGGATTAATTATAACTTAGTTGGGATCAAGTACACAGTGCTGTTTTATTATTACAAAGAAAAAGCAAATAATTTATACAAATTTTGATTTTTTTTTTTTGCAGCTATGAAACAAGACCGCGCCTCCAAAAATTTGGAGGGGCCCGGTGCACATTACCTCTCCAGCTCTGCTGATAAGGAGGGGGTATTTTAATACTCCAACTTCTGTGGTACAGAGGGACATTTTTCTGGTGAACATGGTGGAGGGCCGATGATGGAAGCCAGTGTTAACCACTACCTGTTTTAAACCACACCCATTGAGCCACTCCCGTGTTTCCACAAGAACTTTGAAGAGCATGTCCACATTATAGGGCAAATTTATCAAAATGTGAGAATAGAACTCACTACAGAAAAACTAACTCAATTTTATTCATTCCTATGGGATTTATAGAATCGTTTTTGTCAATGGAGTTCACCATTTGATAAATATGCTTTATAAAATCTCATAGGAATGAATAGAAAACAAGTGAGTTTTTCCGTGGTGAGTTCTGTTCTCACATTTTGATAAATCTGCCCCTAATTGTGGTAACACACCAAAAATCGGAGGGATATCACTCATCACTCGTATGTGAAAAATGTCATATTAAAATATACCCTAAAATCCATATGCCTCCTGCTCACCTGTGGATAACACAGCTACCTACCAGCACATGACACCTTAGGGACAACTGTTTTCACATGCTAACGAACCACAAGAACAAACTTCTACGAGTCTCACATCCCACAGGGAGCATAGAGCAGGCAGAATATGTCACACACAGGGAGTATAGGACAGGCAGAGTATGTCACACACAGAGAGCATAGGACAGGCAGACTACGTCTCACACAGGGAGCACAGAGCAGGCAGAGTATGGCACACACAGGGAGCACAGAGCAGGCAGAGTATGGCACACACAGGAAGCACAGAGCAGGCAGAGTATGACACACACAGGGAGCATAGGGCAGGTAGAATATGGCACACAAAGGGATCATATGGCAGGTAGAATATGGCACACAAAGGGATCATATGGCAGGCAAAGTATGGCACACACAGGGACCATAGGGCAGGAGATAGTGAAATCTATCAGGACCACCATAAGATGAACAGTTCACACTGTGGTACATACAGTGACACAGTGCTGGTGCCCCTTCAGCAGTTTGTATGAGATGTAAACAGGTCACAATGCAGCTTCCTCCTGTTTTTTAACATTGTATTATCCCCTGCATCAATAAATTACCCCTTAATTTAACTTCCAATATTATAGCATATTCTGCACCCTTGTGTGGCTTTATGGCAGAAATGCTGCATACTTTAGAACTGGAATGGACTACCAGCACTCCATCAAGGTTTTGGATATGTGGTACTGTTTGTACACCGTATACAGTACTTTGTGCCAATCTTATACCATATAATGAGAGCTGCATAGCAGAATTGGGATACAACGGGGGGGGGGGGGGGGGGACAGCAATTTGGGGCTACTTGGCACTATGCAGAGCAAATTTTGCTCCTTAAGAAATGCAACTGGGCACTTTGGAGTGTAATTTGGCTGCCAGGCCCTAAGAAATTTAAATGCATATACAACAGAAACACAATGAAATTGAATAGGAGATAACTCCAGGGAATGGTTTCTTAGGCTCTAAAAAGTGGCTGTCCCACAAACAATTTCAAATGCAATTTTCTTCCTGAAAAAAAGATTCAGTTTAAGTAATAAATGCCCCCAAATGCTCAGATAGAAACGCGGACAGTTTAATTCACTTGTGCACAAATGATATGTAATATAGAAGCTGTCTCCCGGGCTGGGCGCTAGAGGGCTATATGCCTTATAGGGCATAATGTGGTTTGAAGTTGAATATAACACAACTAAATTAATAAAGCATCCTGCTAACTTGTGTGTAGGGTTGCCACCTGGCCAGTATATTACCGGCCTGGCCGGTATTTTTGATGGTTGATTCCAATGTTATTATTAGGGGAAAAAGATAAATATATAGGAAGGCCAGTATTTTTTTCAAGAAAAGGTGGCAACTCTACTTGTGAGTCAAATACAAGCCATCCCATAATAAGCTGTCTGATAAACCCCTAATGTGTGGAAGATAGGCTAACTTTCCTGCCAAGAGGCAGACTACTTGAGATGTACAAACCATGCAGCAAATTAGCTACATAAAATCATCCAGCCCCCCTCTGTGCTCCCTGAACCCACACTGTGTCCTGTTTTAGTTTGTAAAATTATTATAGGTTTATTATAAAAGGTGCTAATTATCTAGTTACAATATGCACACAAACTTGCTTGTACTAGCTCTGTGTGCTTTTCGCCTGAAGGATTTAACACCCAGGAAACCACATGAACACCTCTGTGATTTCATGAAAAAAAAATAAGCAAAATGTAAATGGAAAAGCAATGTTTATAAGAAGGAATTATAACTGGTAAACGGGTACAGGAGGTACTGCATTCAGGGGACACATGGTAGAGGAGGGCATTGAAATGGAAAAGCACAATTTGGAGGTTGTACAAAGAGAGGCAAGGGCAGAAGTAGGTGGGCTTTGGGTGGATCATGGTTTGGATTTTGTCATCATTGGGAAGTGGTTGAGTAACATTAGGGGTGTCATTGTGCATGCAAGGGCATTTTTTCCCATTGGGACCCATTTTACCATCAACATGGCCCAGGTGACCAGTAGGCTAATAACTGGTGCTCTGAGAGAGCTTGTTAGTATGGAGTCCCCTGATTACTGATGACTGTATGTAAATGCATACAGTACATATGGTTATATCTAAGCATGCTACTACTTCTACTACTATTACTACTACTATTAATAATAACTCAGTTTCATTATCTGGGTGCGTTTATCTTATTGAAGTCTCTATTGCCGCTATTGTACAATATGGTTTCTGCAAAGGGATGCACCAGCATTCTGTAATTACATGGAGCCAAATAAACAATTCCCAAAGCCGGGGTTGGCTTGGTCTCACTGCAGTGTTTCTGCTATAGTACTCTGTATAGTACCAGTATGCCTACCGAAAAAAAGGGAATTGCTGTGATAACCCAGCGTTTCAGCTAAGGCAATCTCAAAACTATTATTCCATCTCTGGAGGCCTTAATGCTCCACCTTTCACCATCTTATCAATAAGCTTTAAACTAATGTAGCCTATCTCCCCGGATGTGGACACAAATAGATTGATCAAACATTGCAGAGAAGAATTGTGGTGAAAGTTTTGGTGAAAAAACTTAATCAATTCAAGCTGAACTTCAGACACAACACACAAGCTTCAACAGTGTTAACTCACACCGTCGTCTTGAAAAAGAAGAGCGATCCAAATTATTAGTAGAGATTTACCCAGCCTTGTCTTTTAAAAGATGAAGAGTGGTCCAAACTATTAGTAGAGATGTACCCAGCCTACAAGAGGTTCTAGATTTTCTTTTGTAAAGGATGTGCTACCAAACATTAAGGGGCAGATTTAGTAAATTCACATGAAGGATTCGAAGTTCGATTGAATTTTCCAAAATATTTGAATTTGAATTCGAATGTTTTTGAAGACCACTTCAACCAGTGAATTTTGAAAATTCGATCGAATCGAATGGTTTGAATAAAAAATCTATTGGAATATTCAACAGTCGAAGTACTTCCCCTTGAAATTTTTATTCGACTGCCTATATCGCCAGATCAAAGCTACCAAATCGGGTTTCATTATTTTTGATCGAATAAAAAAATTTGATCGAATGTTTGAAATCGTTCGAATCGATAGTTTCAAACGATTTTATCGATTGATCAAATTTTTTCTATTCGATTGTTCGACCAATCGAAATCCGGTAAAAATCCTTCAAATTTGAATTTGGAGGATTTTTATTCCCTAACTATTCCCATGGTTGAATTCGAGGGTTTTTTATGCCTCGAATTTGACCCTTAGTAAATCTGCCCCTTAGTCTTGGTTATCAATACCCATCTCCAAGGTCATTTTTCAGATCTAAAAGATGTTAAGTTCTGAATGGAATAACAAGGTTCTCTGGTGAACATAAGTGACATATTGGCACTTGCTACAAGCTGATAAAGAGCATTTATGGAAGTGAAAAAACATTTGTGAGTTTTGTCAATACATTTGTAAAGCAGCCCATTAGTCCCTTAAATTGCGAGATGCATTGTAACACAAGATCGGTAGAAGTCAACCAAAGACTTGAGGTCTCCAAGCTGTTTATCTCTGATTGTAATTACCCACTCTTCTGATGAGGGGCCCCAGCGTTCCTACATTGCTAGGATGTCTCTTCCTCTCTAACTTTGACCCCCCCCCCTTTGAGTTGGGCAGAACATTTCCAGTAAGTAAACAATACAACAGAGGTGAATGTGACAACAAAGCAACAAGTCCTGCCTGTCACTCGCTATTAACTGATCTTATGAATGACAACTGTGTCACTGGAAATGTTTCATCGCAGAGAGATGGATATGAAACTATTTATATGTAAATTAAATAATTTCAGAATTTAATGAGTTTCTGGCAGGTCTTTTAATTTATCCATCAAGCATCCATTATGTCCCAGTGTTATTCTTTCCTTGCATGGAGCGCCAATTGCTGGGCTGGTTTTATTCCAGTTTTCCTTTTATCTGGGTTTCCCAGCTAGGAGAGTTTTTTTTTTGTGCAACAAGAGATTTATTCCCTTTTCTATTACATTCCTAATAACTACAGGCATTATTCTTGCTCGCTGAGATCCAAGTGCTTATTTACAAGTAGGATCACAAATTATACAGGGGTAATGTTTAAGATACGGGGAGGATTGGGCTTTCCATAAGTATACAAATATGCTGGACAATACCCAAAGCAGAACCTGAGCACAAGTTGTAATGAAAAAAGGAAACATAGTTATACTTTTAGCAGTAAAGATCTGTGTGTCTCTGAGAATGTCCCAGTAGCTCCCCGTCTTCTTTTCTGCTGATTTACTGCACATGCTCTGGGCTTTTGTCACTTACTGTACCTGACTCACAATATACTGCATATATAGAGAATAGGGTTGCCACCTTTCCCTGTGGCTGAAGCCGGACAGGGGGGCGGGCTGGCCTATGACGTCAGTGGGCGGGCCCATGACATCACAGGGCGGGGCTATGATGATGTGATCGCTGATTGGCCGATCGTGGCGTCAATCAAGCTAATCCCGCCCAGTTTTCCTTATTTCAAAATCCGGGCAGGAAACATTGCCCCGGGCAGCCCTTCAAAATACCGAGCTGTCCGGGTCAAAACCGGACAGGTGGCAACCCTAATAGAGAATAAAAAAAATCACTACACAAGGCTTATAATAATTACTTAATTCAGATTCTCATTACACAGCGGCTCATAAACCAGTGCAATTTGCATCTGAATTTAATAATCAGCCCTGTAACATCAGCTTATATCAAATTTCAAATAACCCCTAAGTCCAGCTTCTCAACAGCTGCCCAGAGCACACTGAGCATGTGCAGTGCCACTGGCACTCCTAACAAAATCCCAGATGGGGGCGCTCCTGTGCACAACTTTAAAGATCTGGATCATTACTATTATAAAGTGCTCAACCTTTAGGTTGGTGCAATAAATTCATTACATAAACGACAGCATTCATTTTAGGGTTTGATACTGGTTCAAGCTTCACTGCACTTTCAGCAGTAGGCAGGGGAACAAGTTAGTTTAGCCGCAGATGGATTTCCACAGGTTTGCTACCTCCACACTGTGCATTAATACCAGCTAAGAGCCTTTATTTGTCCCTGATTATGGGCTTTCAAGCTGGAGCAGCGCGTAATGGAACAATAACCATTTCTATTTTTACTTATATTGACCCTGAGCTGTAGATGGTGAGGCACAGGACTGACTTTGCAATTAAATACATCCATCCAATGCTTTCGTCTGCTTATATATTTCGCTCCTTTTCATTTTAACCTGCTTGCATATAAGTTATTGGAGAAGGCTCTTTATATAGGACCAGCTATCCATAATGCTCAATACCTGCGATTTTCCAGATAATGCATTTTTCAGTCATTTAAGTCTACTAGAAAATCATATAAACATTGAACCCAATAGGCTGGTTTTGCCTCCAATAAGGATTAATTATATCTTAGTTGGGATCAAGTGCAAGGTTCTGTTTTATTATTACACAGAAAAAGGAAATCATTTTTAGAATTTTGCATTATTTGTATATGATGGAGTCTATGGGGGAAATTCACTAAAGCGTGAAGCGTCTAATGCTAGCGCTAATTCGCCCGCGTGACATCAAATCGTAACTTCGCAAATTCAATAACACCGACTCTGGAGAATTTTTCGAAAGCGAAGTAGATAGACTTGCGCAACTTCGCACCCTTACGCCAGGTAGAAGTTACGCACTGACAAATGATCGTAATTATGCAAATTCACTAAGATGACCATTTTACTGAACGTTACCACTTACACTAGACTTTACTTCACCTGGTCAGATAGGAGCTTGAAATTTTTTTTTTTTTTAATTTAAAAAACACTCCTGTGTTTTACCTTTCTAGGGTGATAATCTGAAAAAGAGCTAATTTTTTTTGCGGGGGGGGGGGGGTTACCCTCCTTCCCCGCATATTTCCTAACATATGGCAACACAACTATACAGGGGGCACATGTAGGGCAATAGGACAACTATTTTATTTATGAAAGGTTTCCTGGGCTTGTGTAGTGGAATGTAGTGGCTGTAACATATACTTCTATTATATTTTGAAATTTGCTCTGTATGCAAATTAGGCATCGCTAGCGTAAATGCGCTTTGCCTGGCAAAGTAAAGGTAGCGCTACTTCGCTAACGTTCACCGCCCTGAGCGAAAATTTGCATCTATGAATTTGCGTAGTGCTGGCGAAAATTCACCTGGCGAAGTGCGGCGAACGTTAGCGAAGCCAACGCTAGCGAATTTTCACCGCTTAGTGAATTCCCCCCTATGGGAGATGGCCTATTGGTACTATGGAGTTTAATGGATAACAGGGTTATCAGATAACAGATCCTATACCTGTATTCATATAGGGCTGGATTAAATGAGAAGCAATGGTAGAATCTTTGGGGGGTGCAAAGTTGTTAGGCTCTCCGCCAGTGATTTTAGTTCTTACTAAATCTTGTCATTTTTTTTTTCTGTGTGCCATCCATTCCCTGTGTGTGTGTGCCATATATAAATTGACAAAGAAATTCTGTACGTACTACTAATGCACTGGCTCAAGACATTGCAGGGGATGCTGGGAGTGGTGTTCATAGGAAAAGTATCCTGGACTGGTGCATTTTTTTGAAAATGAGTGCTGACCCTGGGTCAGAAGTCAGCAACTATATTCACTTGGCACCCCCTGATGATTCTACCTTTTCTTGGCCTGCACAAGAGGTATTTACTCTGGGCCCCAACAACTGGAATGCTCCCTAGAGAAAACCTTTTGATAAAAAACTAAAATATTTTAGGGACCCTAGGGGTTAAATGCATCCCTAGTTTAAAGATTTGCATATCCCCTGCTATTGGCCAGGAGGCGCTGTGCCCACATCCTGCCTCACACTGGTATAGTGCAGGGAAGGGAGTGGTTTTTCCTTTTTGGCTGCTGGTGTCCGGATCGACTGGATGTGCCATTGAACCTGGGTACACCAGAGCCCAGTAAAGCCACGTGACCCTAAAGGGACCAGCACCTTTAGTGGGTAAGTCGGGGACCAGGAAACCCTGTGAACGAAGAATATCTATACTAGGGTAGATTTGTAATAGTCTCTAGGAGAGAAAGGTAGACAGTGTAAGAGAGAAAGAGCAGCTGAAGCTCCAACAAGGATTTGCAGGAGGAGTAGCTTCCCAGAGGCTGTGTGAATGCCTCAAGTGCAGGGACCTCAGTGAAGAGGGACTGTAAAGGTAGGGGCTGCTTCCTGACAACTTCCAGGTGGGAATGGTTGTACTGATGTGCTGCAAATGCCTAATGGAGTCCTTCCGCAGATGAATTACGTGTTACCTGATTTGATGATGTGTCATGTGCTATTGCCTCCTCTCCTGCTTGAGTAAAACCTGAGGTCATTGTCTGATTAATAAATCATTTATTTGTTTGCACCAAAGAACCTCCTGGCACCCAAGTTTCTACTTTTGTGTACAGTAGCCTGTGTGTTTTTGTAGTTCCACTACATCTTAAAGGGAAAGCTCTTAGTGAAGGCCCTGACCCTGTGTGTAAGTCACAGTGTAACCCATGCTTATACCGTTAGCTGGACACTAACTATTTGTGGCCAAGACTGCCCAAATTAGCGTTACAATATATTACATTAACAGCTAGAACTTCTCAGTATATACAGTACATCAGGAATGTCAAAACAGAGTCAATTTTCCTGGAGTTGAAGTAGAATCCAACATTAGATCAAGCCCCATTAATCTCTTTTACTCGAACTTCCAATTAATGATTAGAGATTCATGATTAGAGACAGAGCTGCACAGTTCGGGTTTCAGGCAACTGTTCCTTTTAAAAAAACAAGCCTGCAGATTTTTGCATTTACTCTACAGTAAGGATTTTTTTCCCCTGATAGCGGATGTTTTTCTTTTCCTTTTTTTTTTCATTTGTGATTATAGAAGCTCACATTCTTTGTGGCAGAAATTAGGAAGGAAGAAATACTGGTGGCATTTGAGACACCCAATACATTATCTTTAATGAGCTGCATAATTACTTGCAAAGAAGAGAAACATCAATGTTTGGCATTCCGCCTGCCTCTCCTGTAAAATGATCCACAGAAATACTGGATATGCAATATACTGAG
The DNA here is from genome assembly GCA_024363595.1 of Xenopus borealis. Classification (NCBI taxonomy): domain Eukaryota; kingdom Metazoa; phylum Chordata; class Amphibia; order Anura; family Pipidae; genus Xenopus; species Xenopus borealis. Next base: position 155,832,673 of record CM044439.1, read on the forward strand.
AATCCTTATTATCTCTTGCTTTGCTGATAAAGCATTGCTGCTAATGTTGGAGTCCTGTGTATTTGCTTAAAGGGAGAACATGTTTTTTTCAAAACGCATCAGTTAATAGTGCTGCTCCAGTAGACTTCTGCACTGAAATTCATTTCTCAAAAGAAACATGGGGCTAGACATTTTGTCAACTTCCCAGCTGCCCCTGGTCATGTGACTTGTGTCAACACTTTAGGAGGGAACTGCTTTCTGGCAGGCTGTTGTTTCTCCTTCTCAATGTAACTGAATAGTATTCGGTGGGACATGAGTTTTTACTATTGAGTGCTGTTCTTAGATCTACCAGGCAGCTGTTATCTTGTGTTAGGGAGCTGTTATCTGGTTACCTTCCCATTGTTCTGTTGTTAGGCTGTTGGGGGGGGGAGGAGGAAGGGAGTGATATCACTCCAACTGCCCCAAAAACTACAGAAGGTTACAAGTCAAAGAGTGAATCACCTTATCAAACTGTAATGATCATGTACAAGTTAATCTCCTAGTATTCCTGAAAGCAAAAAAGTACAGGAAACAGGGCATTCAAATCCTTTATAGCTATAATAACCCCATATGGCTAGCCTAACACGTTTCATGCTTACACAGCACTTGATCATCACACGTATGATCACACATATATAAATCACACCCTCCCATTACTTGAAACCGATAAGTATAAAACACATTACACATTAACTCACAAGCTTGGCACAACTAGCAACACTGTTCTGACTAATGCCCAATAGAGAGCACAGTACAGGCAATCCATTTTATGGATATGGGTAAGCATAAAACGTGTTAGGCTATCCATATGGTTTAATATAGCTTTAAAGGGCAAGGAAAGTGTAAAATAGAATAAGGCTAGAAATGCTGTATTTTGTATACTAAACATAAACATGAACTTACTGCACCACAAGCCTAATCAAACAAATCATTTATGCTTTCAAAGTTGGTCACAGGGGGCTGTCATCTTGTAACTTTGTTATACATCTTTGCAAGACTAGACTACATACACATGCTCAGTGTGATCTGGGCTTCTTAGGGATCGTCATAAATGATCAAAAAACAAAGCTGCTTGAGTTCTGCATGGCTGGTAAGTAAGGCAGGGGCTCCCCCTGCTGTTCATAAGTATGTGTTTCCCTGTCAGAAGTTAGGGACCATCTAACAATTCCTATTTTTTTCCTAATTTCACTGCATACAGTCAGGTTTCTTATAAAAACGGTACACATTTTTTAATTAAAGCATAATGGATATATATTTCTTTTTCATTAAAGAAAAATAAAAATGTGATTTTATTTCTTTGCCTTTCCTTGCCCTCTAATGTGTTGAAATAAACATATTATATATTTTGCTCCATACATATTGTATTCAGACGGCTGCTTTGCTGTAAAATATGTTGACCCTATATGGAGAAAAGCAATGTATGAATATCCTCTGTAACTTTATATTTACAAGAGAATACTTCATCAACAAAAATCTGAGAAAATGAAATATTCTCTTTTTTTTTGTTTTTTAAACTTTCATTTGCTCCACTTTTTCTTCAGATAAAACTTTCATAGGGAGTTAAATTGGGAGGCCAAAGCCATGCAGTGGAGTCAAAGCGCCTAATTAACAATGGCCGGCCGTTGAGATCTAAGAAACATGAATATATGAGAGTTAATTTCCTTCAGTGCATTTACAGTTTTCCTCTTGCAAGATCAAATGTTAAAATAATGAAGTCTATCCGAGGAGGCTACTTGAGGTTAATAACACAGAGACACTGGATATTTCCCTTGCCAACTCGTTTGGCGATTCCTGAAGATATACAATGTCGGTGAAATGAAATAGCTTGCGGTTCCTGATTGATCCCCTGCATATTAAACCAATATATATATTTGATGCATAATTGGTAGCGAGTATTGGGTTATACGTAAAATAAACCCACTGTACCAACAGGACATCTTGAAAGCAATTGGGCGTGCTCTCCTGCAACCACTGTCCCAATGCTGGTCAGGCTGATACAAGGTTGAATATTCTATCAATATAAATATCTTATATTCCATGAACTTTCCTTTAAAGGAAAACTATACCCCCCCGAACAATGTAGGTCTCTATAAACAGATATTGCATAAAACAGCTCATATGTAAAACCCTGCTTCATGTAAATAAACCATTTTCATAATAATACACTTTTTTAGTAGCATGTGCCATTGGGTAATCATAAATAGAAAATAGCCATTTTAAAAAATAAGGATAGCCTCCTGGGATCCTAGGATCCAACGGTGCACACAAACATACCAAACAAACTATAAAGTTAGGTCACATGAGCCAATTAACAGATAGAGTTGTGTCTTTTGCTTCAACACTTCTTCCTGTTACAGTTAGAGTTGAAATATTTCTGGTCAGGTGATCTCTGATGCAGCACACAGACCATCACCTAATGGGGGTTCAAGGCAAGAGATGTAAAACATTAATATTTACTTAAATATATATACCAGGTAGGTAAGATTCTTTAATATGTCACTTGATTTGATATAAACTATCTGTTGCTCAAAAATTCATTTTCGGGGTATAGTTTTCCTTTAAATAGAATTTCAGCACATGCAGTGAGCACTGAATATGTCATTACACACATTACAATTAGGATGTTTAAGGATATATGTGTGTAGCTCCAAAAGTGGTAACACATTCCTAAGCCCTGGGGCAAATTACATTACTGTGGTTTTGGGGTATGAACTTGTACTTTTTCTTTACGGGTATCTTTCCCAGGAAAACATTTCTATGACTTTAGAATGTCAGTGGAAAACATGAACAGTTGGCGCCATAACTAGCGATGGGCGAATCTCACCCGTTTCACTTCGCTGAAAAATTTGCGAATTTCCAGAGAAATTCGCGAAAAAAATCGCGAAACGACGCGCGACTAGTTTTTTGGGCGAATCGCGGGAGTTCGTCGCGAATTCGCCCATCACTAGCCATAACCAAACAATGGTGTAGGGTCATAAGTTTCGTCTGAAGGGACTCATTCAACAGCAAGGAAGTGGCGAGTAACACAAGGTGAATGGTTGATTACTAACTGTAGGGTTTCAACTTCTCTGGTGCCATATGGCATACTAGAAACTAACATGGGCAGCTTTTTATGAAGGTTTGGGGGTAGCGAAGTGCCTCCCAGACCAGTACCAATGAATTTCCTACAACAAATAGCGTGGGAGTATTTTACATGAAGCATGCAGTTAACTCACCATGTGTTCTGATACATACAATTACACGTACAACTATAATTATCCTGCCATGAATGGGATGGCTCTGGCTTTAACTCTGTATTTATACTACCATATGTTCTGGGGGCATTATATATGGAATTGGCACTGTATTTATAATACCATGTGTTCTGTAGTATACATGAATTATGTATTCTAGCATGCGTTTTGAGGCATTGTACTGTATATGGAATAGGCACTGTATTTATACTATTATGTGTTCTGGGGTATGATGCATGAAACTGATTGTATATTTATACTATCACATGTTCTGGGGAATTATATATGGAATTTATATTATATTTATACTTTATTATTTATTTATTATATTATTATTAATTATTTTGTTGTATCATATTGTATTGATACTATTGCATATTCTGGAGCTTTATATATGGAATTGGTACTGTATTTATACTTCCATGTGTTCGGGGATTTTATATATGTAAAAGTGACACTGTATTTATAGTACCATGTGTTCTGGGGTATACTATAGAAATACATGTTAATAATGATAAATGAAATTGGCACTACATTTATCCAGTGTTGTGTTTTGGAGTTAGTATACATGAAATTGCCACTACAATTATCCTGCAATATTGAAGAAATGGAATCCGCACACACGATCTCTTGCAGGTGGGGAATACCCCTTTTATTTCACCAAATTTCAACGTTTCGGGGGGAACAATCCTACCTTCATCAGGATGATTATCCTGCCATGCATTGCTGGGTATTATACATGGAAGTAGCTCTGGGTTCAACTTGTGTGTTCTGGGGTATTATTTATAATACCATATATTCTAAAGTGATATATATATCCTATATATATCTCCTGAGGACGGCTCCAGTAGGGATGCCGAAACGTTGAGAGAATAAATGTTCACATTTTTGCATTTGAACTAGTCCTGGTTGTGCGGTGTTTTTGCAATTATATATATATATATATATATATAAAATTAGCACGTTATTAAACTGCCATATGTTCTAGGAAGTATAAAATTGCCACTGCATTTATGTATATGTGTTCTGAGGTATTTTACACAAAAAGCAACTGCATTTATCCTTCTATGTAGTATTATTTGTGCAACTGGGCCTTGGCTACTAGAATCTATGTAGCCTCCCCAAACACAAAACACCCTCTTTCTATGTAAACTAAGGGTTTGTTAGATCCCCAGCACATTTTGTTGCCAAACTCCATTTTTAGCAAAGTAACGAATAGTATCTAATTAACGCCACATCACATGCGCCTCTGCAAACGGCAAAACAGACACTTTATTTTGGTGAGAAGAAAGCTGCAGACTTGTATTTGTTTCTTAGGAGATTTCGCTCTTAATTATCAAGATAAATAAAAACATTTGCTATAAACACTCTCCCCCATGTATGTATTACTAAGCATATCTGTGAAGAAGGATGGGCACTCACAACAGAGCAGCTCTCGACTGCACCGTGAAAAGAAATATCTCTTTCCTTTGAAGCTTACATTCACTATATGACACTGGCACCTAAACTTAGTCACATGGAAAAAGAAAAGCATTCTGAATATAATCAATTGGAAATTCTGTACGGATTCTGAAATCAATTACCCTTCAGTGCCCTCCTCTGCAATACTTCATCCAGGATTAAGAGCCAGATGCTGATTGATGCTTTGATGGTTAGGCCAGACATATTTGTAGGTGTTCCTTTGTCTAGACCAGCGATCCCCAACCAGTGGTTTGGGAGAAAAATGTTGCTCACCAACCCGTTGGATGAACCCATTGGATGAACCCGTTGGATGAACCCATTGGATGAACCCATTGGATGAACCCATTGGATGTTGCTCCCAGTGGGCTCAAATCAGCTGCTAATTTTTGAATTCCTGGCTTTAAGGGGCCGATTTATCAAATTAGTGTGAAGGATGCGAAATTCGATCGAATTGAAAAAATTTGATTGGTCGAATTTTCGAATATGCAAATTAGCTCAATTCGGTCATCGAATTTGACAAATTCGATCATATCGAATTGATCAAATAAAAATCTATTTGACTATTCGATGGTTGAAGAGCTTGCCCTCTAAAATTTAATTCGACTGCCTACTTCGCCAGATTAAAGTTACCGAATTGTAATAGAAGCCTATGGGAATCCCCCCCATAGGCTTTTTTTTATGTTACCTGTTCGAATAGAAATCCTACAATCGAACACTTCGATCGTTCGAATCGTAAGATTTTTTCAAACGATCAAACAAAATTTTATGATTTTTTTCGGAAAATCATTTGATCATACGATTTTATGGAAAAATCGAATAGCGCTCAAAACGAGTGCATAATTCCTACGATTTTTTTTTGAATTTTTATTCGAACATCAAATTTTTGGTGAATTCAAGGGCTATAAAGCCCTCAAATTGGCGAGGAATGATAGATCTGCCCCTAAGTCAAGCTTCTGTTGTATAAAAACCATGTGTATTGCCAAACAGACCCACGTATGTGCTGCCAGTCCACAAAGAGATCCCTAGTCAATACAATGTATTACAGCTCCCTTGCAAAATAACTGATTCTGACACAATGCCTGCATGTAGAAAGACAGACTGTTGAGAGGGAGGTTGCTGTGACACTTTGGGGCAGATTTACTATTGGTCGAATTTCGAATATTAAAAATTTTGAAATTCGACCAAGGGAATAGTGGGGAGGTAAAATCCTTTGAATTAGACTATCAAATCCGAAGGATTTTACTGCAGTTTGATCGATCGAACGATCAAATATAGAAAATTCGATTGTTCGTTCGAATATTCGAATCAAATTCGAATCGAATATTCAAACAATTTTAAGCGAACAATCGAATTTTTTATATTCGATCTTAGGGAAGGATCCCCATTTCGGTAGGTTTAATCTGGCGAAGTAGGTGGTAGAATTAAAATTTAAAGGGGAAGTATTCGACCATCAAATTTTCGAATAAAATTAAATTAGAATATTCGAATCATTCAAATTCCAATATTCGATGGTCGAATTTGCCTAATTTGCTACAAATTCGATCGAACTTCAAATTATTCACGTGAATTTCATGTGAATTTAGT
>CM044439.1:155843199-155867620 GCA_024363595.1 Xenopus borealis
TTTTTTTTTTTCAGATAACGGATCTTTCTGTAATTCGGATCTTCATACCTTAGGTCTATTAGAAAATCATGTATTAACAAATCCCTGTAGACTGGTTTTGCCTCTAATAAGGGTTAATTATCTCTTGGGATCAAGCACAAGATACTCTTTTATTATTACAGAGAAAAAGTAAATCATTTAAAAAAAAAAATTCTACATTGGATGTAGGATATGTCTGCAGGAAGGATAGAATATGGTTTTTGGGCTGTTTGAGAGTTGGTAAGTTCATGTGTGGGTAGGGATGTAGGCTTACAGAATAGGCTTCCTAAATGACATATTGCATAAGCAGTTTGGCTTCCATCAAGCTCTTGAGATTCCTCGTCATGACTTTCTGTCTCTACTGTTAGACCATTGGAGTGTGGAAACTGTGCCAAAATAACACCTTTTCACAGCCCAATCATCTATAGGCAGTTTGGGTTGGGGGCTGACCAATAGGGACAATATCTGAAAGAGCAAGCGCAGTAGCTCTAAGCAGAAGTTCAATAGTACTTCTTACCCATAGGATGCAGAGCAGTGGTTCTCAACCTGGGGGTCGGGACCCCTTTGGGGGTGGAACGACCCTTTCACAGGGGTCACGTAAGGGGTTCCGGGAGCAGGTTCATCTCTCTCCCCACCAGCCCTGGGGCAAGGTTGTAGTTGTAGCTCTCCGGGTGTTGGTGCTGGGAGTTGTAGTTCAGTAACCTGTGTAGGGAAGCCAGTTGCACTACAACTTTCTATATCCCCTTAGTAGGGACTGCCATACTGCTCTCCCTGCTCATTTAAAATTTGTAAAATTAACATGGTAATTGGGGTGTAGAAATTTTTTTTTGCTGCACTACGCATGGAATAGAATCCTTAATGCAGCCACACGGTCTCCTGTACTTTCCTAACAATCCGCTCTGGGCTGGCAATAAAAATATTTTTATATTTTATAGTTGGGGGTCACCACAACATGAGGAACTGTATTAAAGGGTCGCTGCATTAGAAAGGTTGAGAACCACTGATGAGAGTGATATTCAGAGATAATTTGCAGTTGGTTTTCATTTTTTTTTTTTCCAGATATTTAACTTTTTATTCGGCAGCTCTAGAGTTTGCAATTTCAGCAGTCTGGTTGCTAGGGTTGAAATTAGCCGAGCAACCAAGCATGGATTTGAATAAGAGAAGAAGAAGGCAAATAACTGAACAATAAACTAAAAAATAAATAATGAACAGCAATGTAAACGTTGCTTAGAATTAGCCATTCTATAACATACTAAATTTAATGGTGAACCCACTTTAACAGGAGGTAAAGTCTTTGCCAAAGTCCAAAAGCATGTTGACTGCAAACTGAGTGGCGTAACAGCAATGGGACATGAATCCATTAAAAAGTCCTTAAAGTGGTTGTTCACCTTTGAGTTAACTTTTAGTATAATGTAGAGAGTGATATTCTGAGACAATTTGCAATTGGTTTTCATTTTTTATTGTTTGTAGTTTTATAGTTATTTAGCTTCTTATTCAGCAGCTCTCTAGTTTGCAGTGTCAGCAATTTGGTTTCTAGGGCACAAATTACCCTAGCAACCCTGCATTGATTTGAATAAGAGACTGGAATATGAATAGGAGAGAGACTGAATAGAATGATAAGTAATAAAACATAGCAATAACAATACATTTGTAGCCTTACAGAGCATTTGTTTTTAGATGGGGTCAGTGACCCCCATTTGAAAGCTGCAAAGAAACAGAAGAAAATTGCAGATCATTAAAAAACTATGAAAAATAAATAATGAAGACCAATTGAAAAGTTTCTTAGAATTGGCCCTTCTGCAATATACTAAAAGTTAACTTGAAGGTGAACCACCCCTTTAAATGGTTGTTCTTAAAACACACCATTTTTAATTCCGTGCCTTTAACCACAAAGCATGTAGAGGCATCAGTCTGATGCATTAACAATGGCAGCTCCGTGCCCTGCATTGTCCGTCTGGATTTCTTTCTTAGCCAAAAGCTTTCATTTAACAAAAAAGCGATTTCCACTTAATTTTTTTAAATGTTTTGCTGTTCAAGGTCTCTGCCTAAAAAAAAAGCGAGCTGCTTTGTTCCCTGTTCCGTTCCCTGCTGCTTTGTACATTCTAGGTTGGGGTTTTTGTTCTTTCAAGAAATTGCTACAAACACACTATAAATAATATCACATTGGTCGCATCATGAAACCCCAAATCTCAATAAACGCAGTGGTCCTTCCGCAGCCCGGCGCCGTATCAGGGTTTCATCATTTGTTCACCAGGAGGCAAGTGAAATGACACCAGGCCGTAAAGCAATGGGAATAAAGAAATAAATAAGGCCCATTAGCCTTGCCAAATCCCTCCGGAGTACGGCTTTATTAGCATTTACACACATCTTTTTATTAACGTGCATTAAGAGGTGCCTCAGCGCATGCCGTGATTAGCTGACAATTCACTTTATGAAGGATTCATTTGCTGACAAAAACAAATGCAGGAGAAATTCCTTCATGAATAATCAGGTGGAGATTTTCATTTCGCCATATAATTGTGTGCCGCGGATTGCACAAGGGGGTAAACAATTGGATTAGCCAGTCATGAATGAGGCTGTTAGAAATGAAGATTTAAATTGTGTTTTATAATTAAATTTCTGTATTCTGCATTTAGACTCTAGTCCCTGTATTTATCCCCAGTAGTACCTTTCCTAATGAATCCTGTATTAATGGCAAGATTTAGCTATGGAGAATAGGGGGGGGGGGGCTGCGTTTATCATTATTTCTTCATGTCAACAGGGAAGTCTGCCATAACATGTACGTATACCCCAGCGGAGGAATAGGAATGCTACAAAATATATATGTCAAAGCAAAGTATACTGAATACTTGCAGTCTCTAAAGCTGGCCTCAGCTGAAGCAACAAAATGATTGTGTAAGAGATAGATAGATAGATAGATAGATAGATAGATAGATAGATAGATAGATATACAGAAGAGACAGATAGACAGACAGATATATACAGACAGACAGACAGACAGACAGATATATACAGATAGACAGTTGATAGATAATAGATAGATAGATAGATAGATAGATGATAGATAGATAGATAGATGATAGATAGATAGATGATGCATATATGGATGGATGGATGATAGATAGATAGATAATGAATAGATGGATGGCTGATAGATAGCTATAGAGACATAGATAGATAGATAGATAGATAGATTATGCATATATGGATGGATGGATGATAGATAGATAGAGAGAGAGAGAGAGAGAGAGAGAGAGAGAGAGATAGATAGATAGATAGATAGATAGATGGTGGGGGGATGATTGATAATTGATAGATAGATGGATGGTGAATAGACTGATGGATGGATGGAAGGATGGCTGATAGATAGATAGATAGATGATAACTAGATATAGAGAGATAGACAGATACACGCACGGATGGATGGATGATAACTGATGGATGTGACTTGTGCTCTGATAAACCTCAGTCACTCTTTAGGGCTAGAGCAGACGGGGAGATTCGGGGGCATTTTGTCGCCTGGCGACTTGTAGCCGCGACTTGTAGCCCCCGAACCTCCCCGAATAGACAGGTCCTGGGGCGCACCGGCGTTACTTAAAAACGCCTGCGCCTATTCACACGCAGCAGCGCGATTTGTGGAATCGCTCCAAATTGACTCGCGAGTCAATTTGGAGCGATTCCACAAATCGCACCGCTGCGTGTGAATAGGCGCAGGCATTTTTAAGTAACGCCGGTGCGCCCCAGGACCTGTCTATTCGGGGAGGTTCGGGGGCTACAAGTCGCGGCTACAAGTCGCCAGGCGACAAAATGCCCCCGAATCTCCCCGTCTGCTCTAGCCCTTACTGCTGTACTGCAAGTTGGAGTGATATCACCTCCCTCCCTCCTCCCCCCCAGCAGCCTAACAACAGAACAATGAGAAGGTAACCAGATAACTGCTCCCTAACATAAGATAACAGCTGCCTGATAGATCTAAGAACAACACTCAATAGTAAAAACCCATGTCCCACTGAGTTCCATTCAGTTACATTGAGAAGGGAAAACAACAGCCTGCCAGAAAGTCTTGTGGGTTGAAAACTCTCAAATATTAGCCCTATGTTATTTGAAGTGCCCTAATGTTTCCACGTTCCATGTGTGACATCCGCCTTAGAGGAAAATTATACCCCCAAAATTAATACTTAAGCAACAGATAGTGTAAATGAAATGGCATATGTAAGTCTCTTATTAAACGTAAATATATTTAAGTAAATATTATCCTTTTACATCTCTTGCCTTGAATCCCCATTGGGTGATGGTCTGTGTGCTGCCTCAGAGATCACCTGACCAGAAATATTTCAACTCTAACTGTAACAGGAAGAAGTGTGGAAGCAAAAGACACAACTCTGTCTGTTAATTGGCTCATGTGACCTAACTTTATAGTTTGTTTGTGTGCACCGTGAACCCTACAATCCCAGGGGGCGGCCTTTATTTCTTAAAATGGCCATTTTCTATTTATGATTACCCAATGGCACATACTAATAAAAAAGTGTACTATTATGAAAATGGTTTATTTAGAAGGGTTTTACACATGAGCTGTTTTATGCAATATCTTTTTATAGATACCTACATTGTTTTGGGGTATAGTTTTCCTTTAAGGGAGGCTTAGTTGTCTTCTGAAAGTTCTGAAAGAGGCCAAGTATCAAAGGCTACAGTCACTGAATATACTATAGAAGATATATAAAAACAGTGCTGTAACATATCCCTGCAGGCCCCCTATGATGCAACACCCCCTAAACCCCGCCCCCCAAGATCCATGAACAGTCAGCAAAGTATTTAGTGAATAAAATACCCCCTATTGTAAAATATAAGGATAATACAAATTACTGAGGAGTTCCATAACCATATAAAAACAAGAGGCCGAAGGACAAGGTTACTTCTAATATCCTCAAATTTTGCAACAGGGGGTACATATTTATTATAATACACAAGATTCAGTGAGTCATGTGACAGAAATGACATCACTACTCACCATTTATAAGGATATCATTTACAGGATATTCATGGCTCTTGTGAGTAATCAGAGAGGAGGTTAAGACAATACCCAGAAATGAAACGTTAAACGGAAGTCGAATAATCGTACTGTAACAGCACGTATTTCTTTTATATCCTCATATGATACTAATTTATGCAGAAAGGTCATTCTTAAATATTGGAGTATTTTAAAGGCGGATCAGAAATTCCAGTTACCACCCCTTTTTTCATATAGAAGAGGAAGGAATATCGGGGACTCAATTAAATCTAAACCCAAAAGCAAAACAGAAGTCCCTGTATCTTTTAAATTTAAAGGGGTTGTTCACCTTTGATTTAACTTTTAGGATAATGTAGAGAGTGATATTCTGAGACAATTTGCAATTGGTTTTCATTTTTTATTTTTTGTGGTTTTATAGTTATTTAGCTTTTTATTCAGCAGCTCTCTAGTTTGCAGTGTCAGCAATATGGTTTCTAGGGTACAAATTACCCTGGCAACCCTGCATTGATTTGAATAAGAGACAGGAATATGAATAGGAGAGGGACTGAATAGAATGATAAGTAATAAAAAGTGGCAATAACAATACATTTGTAGCCTTACAGAGCATTTGTTTTTAGATGGGGTCAGTGACCCCCATTTGAAAGCTGCAAAGAAACAGAAGAAAATTGCAAATCATTAAAAAACTATGAAAAATAAATAATGAAGACCAATTGAAAAGTTTCTTAGAACTGGCCCTTCTACAATATACCAAAAGTTAACTTGAAGGTGAACCACCCCTTTAATGGCACCTTCCCCTGCTGGAACTGCGGACATTGCAGGGGATGTAGTTATGCCTCCCTCACTGGGCACTAAACACAAGATTAAAGGTTGTTTTACATGTGACACTTTTAATGTCATTTATTGTATAAAATGCCCCTGTGGGTTGGCCTACGTGGGCCAAACCTCGAGACCTATAAAAATTTGTCTCAAAATGAGCATAAATGGATAATAAGAAATTCTAAACCTATTGTCTCTCTACCAAGTGCCGTGCAACCTAAAAGGGAAGGTGAAATAAAGGAGAAAAAGGAAATGCTTCTAGCTAGGCATTTCTTTTCCCACGGGTGGTGCAATTGCGATGGCAGATATTGGAACGGGCGACGTCTAGACCAGGGCATGACATGAAAAAGTTATTACATCAAAGAGAATGTTTTTGGATTTGGCTCTTACAGTCCAGGCAACCTAAGGGTCTGAATGAGGAGTATAATCTGGCTTGTTTCTTGTAATTAAAGGTTCTCCTTTTTTACAGATAATATTTCCCAGTAGATGACAGAGATAGGTACTGTTCGCCCCTCCCTAATCTTTTAGGGTAAGAAATACACATTTTGAATCTATTGTTTTCGTGCATTGTTTTTTCTTTTTATGTATTAGGTGATTACACAGTCTGTTTTTTTTTTCCTTTTTCTTTTGTTCATTAGGTTAATGTACGGACTTTGGCTCTGAGGGTATCACTCTAACAAAGACTCTGTGACCGGTTACACAGTCTTGCAGGGATCAGCCGTGCAGAAACAGGAGTGCTGACAAGTTTGTGTCATAAAGTTGCTCAGGCTTTATTTGTAAGTTGCTCAAAATAACAAACAAAACGAAAATAAAACATAGCCGTCTGGCTCCTGCCTATCTCACTCAGTGGCCCTATCTATCTAGTAACACAAATATAATGATCACAGTCACTGGGAAAAACAGAGCAACTTACAGTTTCATAGCTTTCAGGGAATCAGTCACAGAGCTTCTCTCCTTGCAACTTGCAGCCAGTCTGCATATAGGAAGCTAGCTCTGTGTCAGACCTGCTGACCTAAATACTGCACCTGTGTGAGGAGCACACAGACAGGTAAAACCCGGACTGGCTCCGGGTGGTCATGGAACCCACCCAGCTCTTCCCTGACCTGCTCCAGGACCCTAAACTGGATTTCTTTTTCCCAATAGGCTTCAGGACCAAAACATTCCTGGAGCCTTTTAACACATGAAGTGCCGGATTCCTGGTGCAATGTATACACCATCCAGCACTTTCTCTGCTAAACATTGTGACACCCTGTCACAACTCTAACAAAGACTTTAACAAAATTTTGTTTTCTGCCTTATTTCTAATTTTTTTCTACTATGTTAATAAGCAGTATTGCTAATTGCACTAACTGATGTAAATGGATGTCTTCATATTTGCACCAATCACGGCCTTGGCTTTATATGTGTGGCTTCACTAATTACCGTATGCTTGACAAAGGGGCGAGACCCCGAAACGTTGCTCACTACCGCATTAAACGTGCAAGGTCTTCCTTGCTTGCTACAACCTGTGTGCCTTAGATACTTTTGTTTCTTCAGGAAAAACTCAACCAGCAACCGACCCTAATCCACCGGGAGCAGAGTAAGGCTGGGGACAGACAGGGAGATTCGGGGAGATTCTGTCGCCTGCTAAAAACGCCAGGCGACAGAATCTCCCTGTCTGTCCCTACCCTAAGAGTGCACCCCCCCAGTATGACCTGCACCCAACCCTAACTCACAATGGTTGGCCAAATTTCAACCCTGCCCATCCGGTTGTCAAACCCCAGGTCACAGTGGGTTTCAGTCAACCAACACATCATTATTACCCTACTACCGATCAACTTGGATTTATTATCCACTATGGATGAGACAGTTGCTACTTTGCAGGGATATTACCTTACTTAATGTTGCACCCCTAGCAAGCTAAACAATGCAAATGATTGGGTAAAAAAAATCATCTGCAAACAGTTTGATCCATCTTGGAATTTACAGAACAATGGCAATGCCTGATGTACCTTTGTACAAAGTCTACAGTGATGAAAGCAAAACATGAGGCCTTCAAAGTGTTAAACCCATGGAAGTTATCAGCATGGATGGTGTTCAGTGCTAATCTCAGTTCGACGGCAGAAAAGACACGGGAAACGTTACACTGCGGCAATAAACAGGAGACAATATGGCAGCCCATTTGCCAGCCTGATAGCAATCAGCTTTTTAATTAGATGTAACTTATGCTGTAAGGCTTTTTAGCCGATCACCTGCATTGTGAGGGAGAAAAAAAATACAGCCGAACTGAAAACTCACCCCGTAGAGAGGATGGCACTTGTCCTTGAAGCATGGAGCCAAATGAGAGTAGATCTGCAGGCTATAGTAATAAGCCGCCAGCTGGAGAGATAAAGCTGAATGCGATTGCTTTTCAAAGCACTTGTTGGCATCAACCACCTAGGAAAGATGAGAGACGGGACTGACTTGGCTGAGAGGAACACGCAAGACTTTGATTTACACCCATTAATGTTGGAGTGCCTGCCATGCACCGTGAAACAATGAGCAAGTGACTGAAGCTTGACTAATTAACACCTTTTCCAAACCTCTTTTACCTCATTAAAACTAACCTTTTTTTCCCCCAACATCATTTGGATGATTATGTTAACATTCATCCATTTCTTACAAGATGTTATTTAAATTCAAGCAATGCCGATGGAAACTGCGTAGTTTGCATTTAGGATACAGTTGCTGTGTCTAATGTGGCTAAAGTGGCCATGTGAGTGCCCATTGGCTCTACTGTTTACCCTGTGACTGTTCTTTCAATTGTCTTGGAGGTGAATGGGGCTCCAGTTTGACAGCCTGGGGGTCTATATATTAAAACAGCTGCCATGACCAGTCTCTAAGTGGTCACAGGGCTCCTCAGAGTACAAGCCCCCAGTCCACAAGGGCACATGCAAAAATTTCAAAAAGATTAAGCTCCAAAGAGTCCCATTTGGAATGTTTAAAAAATTTCAATATTTATTCATCATATAAATCAGTAAAAAAAAAGCCTGGGGGTCTACCCTCTCCTTGATTGCCCAGCGACCTCACTCCCTAATGCAGGTCTCGCTAGTGCATAGGTAATACACTGTACACGTAGAATGTGTAGAATGGAAACTCTGGTCCTTGCACCATAGATTATAGGCTCCACAGAACTACAAATAGTGAAATCCTTTTCTTGGAAATCGTTAGCTACAGGTACGGGATCCTTTATCCAGAAACCCATTATCCACAAAGCTCCAAATTACGAAAACAACATCTCCAATAGAAATAATCGGAATTTTTTTAAATGATTTCCTTTTTCTCTGTAATAATTAAACAGTAGCTTGTACTTGATCCCAACTAATATACAATTAATCCTTATTGGAAGCACAACCAGCCTATTGGGTTTATTTAAATGATTTTCTGGATGAAGATTCAAATTATGGAAAGGTCTGATATCCGGAAACCCCAGTTCCCAAACATTCTGGATAACAGATCCCATACCTGTATAGCATTTCTAGCTGTATCCGTTGTCAAGTTTGAATTCTACTAGATCTGTAATGGTATAGATCATATTCTGTGAGATCAGTCTGTACGTATGTTGTTTTTTTTTATTGTGGTGGTAATATTTCTTTACTAATAATTTTGCTATTCTTATATGGTATGTGTATACTTAATTAATTTGTATAATTAATCTTGTCAAAAAGAAATGTTGGGTAAACCTTATGCAGAGTTTGCCAGTTTTTGCTTCACTGCCATGCCAAAACATTATTAGGTAGAGAATAATTCAGCCGAAAATTGAAAATGTGGCCTGTTAGACATGTCAGTAGACTCATTAGTATGATCCATGAGCCGGACTTGCCTCCTGAATACGTATCAGATTCACTGCCCTTATGTACAGGACAAACAGCAAAATGATAGCTCTATAAATAATATGTGGCGATAATAGGCTGCTACAAAGAATACATTCAACGTACCTGCGGTAATGCCAACAAGTAAGCCACCGACATGGTGATATCGTTTGGCAACGTGTCACTTGCCAACTGCAACAGGACTGGAAAGATAATAAAAAAAAAGAAAAGCCATAAGAAGACATGCCCTGCTGTGCAACATTTAATCAATAGCATGCACAATCGTTAGCCAGACTTTAAATGAAGCACTCGTTGGTATAATTCATGAGCAGACCACGGACGATCAAACCGTAATGTAGCCTCACGGGGATTGTTAGGCAAAACATTTTCCGACTGCATCCAAACGCCACGAAAACAGATGCTCCGACAGATTGGAGGAACGGATCCTACACACATCTCAGTAGCATAATCACTCGGTCATAAAATAAGATGAACTATGGGCAGAAACTTTAAGGCTGAAGAAGCCACCGACTCAACTGAGAATAATAGGAGGCGAGATAGGTCTATGCAAAACACAGCGAATAGATATTACATTTATAAAAAAAAGGAAAGGTTAATGTACTGGATCCTTTGTCTGTTTCTTATTCTAATATAATCCTATATATAGAGTTGCACAGACACAAAGCATGATAAAACTCTGCCCTATAAAGCTCACAATGTAAGTTTGGTGCTTGAGGTACAGAACTATTAAGACGCTCGGAACCTCAAACAGATGAGCACAAGACCCATCCACAGGAAATTCACGGAGTCACAAAGAGATTCATATTCACACATTAAATGAAATTAACTTTTAGTATGTTATGGAACGGCTTATTCTTAGTAACTGTTTAACTAGTCTTCATTGGTCTTTTTTTTTTTTCTTTTTAAATAGTTTCTGAATTATTTGCCTTCTTCCGCTGCCTCTTAAAAGAGAACTAAAACCTAAAAATTAATATGGCCAAAAATGCCATATATTATATACTGCACCAGCCTAAAGTTTCAGCTTGTCAATATCAGCAATGATCCAGGACTTCAAACTTGTCACAGGGGGTCACCATCTTGGAAAGTGTCTGTGACACTCACATGCTCAGTGGGCTCTGAGCAGCTGTTGAGAAGCTAAGCTTAGGGGTCGGCACTAATTATCCAGCAGAAAATGAGGTTGGTCTGTAATATAAAATGATGCTACAGGGCTGATTATTAAATTCTGATGCTAATTGCACTGGTTTCTGTGATGTCATGTAGTAATTATCTGTACTAATGACTAATCAGCCTTATATTGTAACTATATTTCTATTACAAGATTTACTATTGGTAGAATTCGAAGGTTAATTAACCCTCAAATTCGACCATCGAATTTTGGTCGAAATTTGATCGAATTTTAACCCTTCAAATTCGAATATCGAATTTGAAGGGTTATAATGAACAAACAAACAATCGAATATTAAAAATTTGATGAAATTGTTCGAAACGAATGATTCAAATGATTTTATCCATTTTTTTAATTCAATCTTAAAATGCTGAAATAACCCTATGGGAGCTTCCCATAGGGTTATACAGCAATTCGGTAGATTCAATCTGGCGAACTAGGCAATCAAATTTGTTTTAAATTTTTTTTAAAAATCTATTCAATCATTTGACCATTCGATGGTTGAAGTACTTATACTTCAACCATCGAATGGTCAAATGATCGAATACATTTTTATTTGAATCATTTGAAGCGATCAAATTTTTTTAAATTCGATGGTCAAAGTACCCAAAAAAAGTTATTCAAATTCTAATCTTTTTGTAAATTCAGTTGAATTTCGAATCATTCATGTGAATTCGATAAATCTGCCCCTATGAGTACTGTATATTGTGATTGGGTCCCTAATCTCATAAGTAACAGCAGCACAGAGCATGTGAATCAGTGAATCAGTAGAAAAGAAGATGGGGAGCTACTGGGGCATCTACTGGGGAGACACAGATCTTTACTGCTAAAGGGCTGTGGTTGCCTTGGGCTGGTACACAAGCACAAAACATCATGTATAACATTTATACACACTTCTTTAGTTAGGCTTTAGTTCTCCTTTAACATGCCTCAAATGTGGGTCACTGTCCCCAGCATCAAAACAACACATACCTTTGCCCCTAAAGTAAGCAGAACAGAGCAGTATAAAACATGTCACAAATATTTTTTAGAACTTACAATGGAAATATTTGCAGAGGAATGTGTATGGAAGTAAGAATGGTTGTGAACGGTGCGACTGTATGTCCATGTTAGCACCTTGCACTAAATGAGCCACATTCATTGGATGAGCTAAAGGTTCAGATGAATACACATTCAGACACCAAGGTAAAAGCAAATATTTAGATAAAAAAGCTGAATTAAAAGCAGCATCTGGCACAGACAACTACATTAGTATCTTGCACAAAATGTGCTTTGGATGCACAAGATCATAGGCAGTTTTGATAGTGAAATCTAGTTAGTTCAGATATTGGTACATATAGTTTACATACATATATAGATGGAGAGGTTGTTATGAATATGTGTATATAAGCCCACTGGAATTCATGTGGAGTGGTTGACCTTGAAGGATTTTGTAACTATTAGAGACACATACTTTGTTTTTTAACCTTCACTTATCCGTGCATTTTTCCCATTCCCCACAGATTATTTTCCGCTCATGGGAGATTTAACCAATATTTCCATTTGCCATAAAAATGAAGGGGAGGTACTTTTACATCTGGTTGTGGAAAAAAGCACAAACTATTTGTAACAGAGTTTCATTCTTTGCTTAAAATGAAGGCCAAACATTGCTGTAAATCGATTACGGCTTCATTTATTACTTCAGCTCAACAAATGTATTCAAACTGTGGTCAATGCCATAAAAACACAACGTACGTTAAAGCAAACAGAAATAAATGGTGGACAATGTTTCCCCAAATAGCCCTACAGTCTAATATGTACACAAAGGTCACCATCACTAATATAGGTGCTAAATTGCTCAAGTGTCATTATAAAAAGCAACAAATCGGAAATTAGCTTAGAAAAGTCTAAACCAGTTAAAAAATTCCAAGATACTGGTCGCTATGAGTAATTGCACAGGAGCAGTCAAATATCTATTTTCATGAATCAGCCCCTACATCTGTTGTCTTACAGTTATTTCATTCCAAAGATAAAGGGTTACGCTATATAACTGTAGGGGGTTGATATACTCAAGACATGTTCTTTTTGCATCACACATGGGGCTCAATTCAATTCTCGATAATGTAAAGATGTGTTTACCTCCAGTATTTTACCTAATTCAAATCATTGAAACATAGAATGAAGTGAATGTGGTGAGAACGAGTCCATTTTGCCAAAGTGTGCTATCACCGTTTCCAGTTTTTAATACCGTTTTTGGAAGAAACCGTTATTCCCAAGTCGTGCCACAACTTTATACGTGATATTCTACCTACATCTAGAATTGCTTAAACACAAAATACATCAAATTCATACCTTTCCTCACGATGCAACTTCAGTCAACTTCGGAAAACAAAGTGCCGCGAGTGCATTAGCGCAGGCGATTCTTCATTAAAGCAGATGGAGAAGAGGCAATTAGTCGCCAGGCAACTAAATCTCCATGAATCTGCCCCTACTCTAAAGGTCTAAAAGATTTCTATGAACATCTTCCATTGGCTCATCCTAACCATTGAAAATGACCTTAGCCACATTGCTACACATTCTATAGGAATGTGCAGGAATACAACACAAAATTAAATCTGACAATATCAAAGGACCCAGCAACTATCCTTCTCCACCACAATGAACTCAGTTTCTACCTACAAGAAATCCTTAATGCAATATGCTTTGAATACGGCTAAGGTATTAATTCCACGGAAATGGAAATTATCAACAACACCCACAATAGCGGAATGGACACTTGCAAATGTGAAGAATTACATGCAACCTCAATGAAAGCAAAAGTGAATCATTGGGCAACATGGAGGCCCTGGCTTCTCTATAATGAAAATGCCTAGTGGAAAAAAACACAGTTAAGGAGGGTATGTGATTGCCAACACATAGAATGCCTGCCGGACTATGAGAGTGCTACATCAAGGGTTGGATATGCATATGGTAATAAAGGTAATAAGTACATGTTAACACCCCTAGACAGAAGTGGTTTCTAAATTGACAGTCAAGTACAAACAATATTGGGTTAAATTCTCTGGTTGACCTGTTACCCAGATATAGGTCAGGATATAATTTTATAATTCCTAATTTTCAGCCTGGAGCATCACATCCCCCCCCCCCCCCCCCCCCCCCCCCGACTAAAACAATTCTTGACGTACACCATACAGACTGAAACATACTGGTAATGAACAACGTAGTACAAGAATTTATCTTTCTGAAAAATTTACTAACTTGTCGCAGGTTTAAAGTGTAATTGAGAAATCTATTGTCACTAAATATGTAGAGGTTGTATTACTTTAAATTCTGTATGTACAGGAATGTAATCTGTTAAATCCAAATAAAAACTAAATATATATATATATAAAAAAAAAAATTACCTTAGCACATTCAACTTGCAAAGATGAAGGGTTAACAGTCATGTGTAAACAAATGGATTTGATAAAATAATTTACACAATAGATTAGTGGGATCCATTGAAAGGGAAATGATTAAGAATGATTTGTGATGACAATTGTTGAAAGGCATATTAAGGATTTGCGTGCATATGTTTCAGTTAACATATAAGCTGTTAATATTTTACACACATCGATATCTTTTTGAAGGTTTGCCTTCGTAGCTTCAGAATGTGACAAATAAACCACAGGACAAAAAATATTGACATGTATGTTATAGTGTTATCGGCAGCTCAATACAGACTGGAGTTTATGTTAGGCTTTTTCAAGTCAACTTGCTGTCTGTTGTTTCAAACACTGGATGGTTGCTAGGGTAAAAAGCGATGTAGTACTAGTCAAAGTGTTATACATTAAAAAAAAAAAGACAAATGAAAATGGAATCAATAAAAATAAGTCAAATAGGTCATATTTAGAATTAATCTGTTTTTTAAAAACAATAGAATATTTGAAAGTGCTTTTGTTAATGAAATATACACTGGTGTAGCTGTAACTGCCTTTAAAACACTTGTGCGATAAGGCATGTGTGTCAGAATAGAAGACGGAAAGAGGGTGAAAAGGATTTAACGCATTTCCTCTACTTCGTTCAAGGTGGCATAGGGGAAACCAGAAGAGAACGCAAAAGACTTGATAAGCACTTTCTGGTTTTATTGAATTGGCAAAAGTAAGTGTTCCTGGCACTTTCAATTGCCTGTTTGAAAAAAAATAGGTAACAGAAAGATATATCAGTTAATGTGATAAGAAATTAATTGCATAACAGACATAGGATAAGGTGCACTTATCATATGAGACAAAAGGAGGTTCTGACTAAATATTCGGAAGGGTTTTTTACAGTGAGAAATGTGAAGATGTGGAATTCTGTCCCTGAATCAGTGGTACAGGCTGATACATTAGATAGCTTTAAGAAGGGGTTGGATGTTGTTTAGCAAGTGAGGGAATACAGGGTTATGGAAGATAGCTCATTATACAAGTTGATCCAGGGACTGGTCCCATTGCCATCTTGGAGCCAGGAAGATACATTTCCAAAGCAAATTGTAGAGGTTTCAGATTTTTTTTGCCTTTCTCTGGATCAACTAGCAGTTAGGCAGGTTACACATAGTCATAAACATACTAACATACTTGTGTCTTATATATATATATATATTCTTATATATATATATATATATATATATATATATATATATATAAAATATCATTATATTCCGGCTATAATACAATATCAAAACAGGGGGGTTGTGGGTGCACTCTAAAGACTTTAAATATAAGTATTATAAATGCTAATGCATATACACCCAAAACAGGGGTTATTTTGTTACAAAGTTATGATCATAAAATTTATCATAAAAGCCACCATACCACATCAAGGTAAACCCCGAATGGCGGTCCCTGACTTGTTTTATTTATTACGTGCATTCTAGCATTACCTGTATTCAATGTCCATTGAACGCTGTTTTTTCACTGAAAATAACCACTGTTTTGGGTGTATATGCATTAGCATTTATAATACTTATATATACTTTAAAGCCTTTAGAGTGCTCCCACAACCCCCTTGTTTTGATATTGTATTATAGCCGGAAGCTGTGGCGTAGCTTCAGTGGTTGTAGCACCCCATACCCCCCCTTTAAACTAATGGTGATCCTATGCTTTTAAAAGTGGGCGTTTGTTTTGGGAATATCTCTCCTTTAAAAGCCTGATCATAACTTTGTAACAAAATAACCCCTGTTTTGGGTGTATATGCATTAGCATTTATAATACTTATATATACTTTAAAGCCTTTAGAGTGCTCCCACAACCCCCCTGTTTTGAGATATATACATTATATTTGTAGGAAAAAAAGCAGTACAATATTACTTTTTTTTCCTTCTTTTGCAGTTATGATATGTTGCTTCTAAAAAAGTATAGCCAGAAAGTGGCAAAAGCATTAAGTAGCTTTTTCACAGCTTGGCCTTGCATTTGAAATTCTCTTTGCCAGTGACACCGAGAGTGCCCTTTTATCATTCCTCCTCAAGTCATGACCTTGACTCTTCTGTAGCCATCTTCATTATTTCTGCCTTTGCTTCTTTCTGCATTTGAGGCATCTTGACTTTATTAAAACTCTTACTGTCTATAAGCAAGCTTTTCCCTTTAGCTGCTGTGTAGAGATAAGCACTTGGGAATAGACAGAAAGGCAAGAGTAGGCTTGTGAGTGAGAGGAAGATCTCCAAATCTGAAACTGTGTCGTGGAGATATATCCATCTCCCCAGCTAATCCCATAATACAAGACGGCAGTGTGTTGGCTAAAAAAACAAAGCAGGTTTAAGTGGATATCTTTGTTTTAAAGACAACTGTGATACCTTTAAGGGCTAACTTAAAAGAACAAAAAGTGATGCACACTTGCAGAATAACAAGATTTCTTCTTTTGGCAAAATATATACAAAGGAAACAATGTAAAAAAAAATGTTTTCTATATTGAAAATAGAACAGAGGGAGGTAATAATAGAATTGGTGGGGAGAGAAGGAAGGACATATGCCTTCATATATGCCTACTTCTGACACTATGCATTTTAATTTATTTGTCTGCTCTAAGGACACCCATTACCCAAAAACTACATCTGTAAACTAAGGGGTAGAGCTAGCTAGAGTAAGACAATAGTACATCAAATGTTTCAGTAGGACATCACACTATCTCAAAACTTGGGAGAAGACTAGACAGGTCTACAAGTTGTGCAAGACTTCTCTCAAGGGAACTGAACTTTGACCATCGGTTTAAAACTTTATCATCTTCTTCCTTAATTTTGGACAAAAAAACAGAACTGGCAAGAGAGATAGGTGGCAAGTGCACTTTTTAGTATTAAACTGTTACAACAACATTTCATAAACTTGAGGTTTCATAAAGATTGTATACATCATTCTTTTTTAAAAAGCCATTGTTTGCAAAGAAAGCCTGCATAAGAAGGGGATGTAGATCCTCACATTTGTTAAACAACATCAACAATGGAGTTACCAACATCTTGTGATGGGTTTGCCTAA
The DNA here is from genome assembly GCA_024363595.1 of Xenopus borealis. Classification (NCBI taxonomy): domain Eukaryota; kingdom Metazoa; phylum Chordata; class Amphibia; order Anura; family Pipidae; genus Xenopus; species Xenopus borealis. The sequence continues at coordinate 155,860,519 of CM044439.1, forward strand.
ACAGTTATTTGTGCATTATTCCTTGCTTCTAAATTAGAAATGCATTTTTTAAAAAAATCTATATTTTGCAAGGAAAGTTTTAAAAGAAGCTGCTAGAGATCCTCACCATTGTTAAATGAAGCAACATTAGAACTACCTGCAACAGTTTTTGAGTCTAATGTATTGCTTCTAAATACTAATTTAACCCAGTGAGCTTAGGAAAATAGAACAAGACTAGGGGGCAGATTTACTATTGGTCGAATTTAAAAAAAAAATCTAAATTCGACCATGTGAAGTAAAATCCTTCGAATTCGAATTTGAAGGATTTTACCGCAATTTGATCAATCGAACGATCAAATAGAAATAATTTGATCGATCGATTAATTGTTTGAATCGATCAATTTGAACTATTTTATCGATTGATCAATTTTTTTTTTATTCAATCAAAAATAATGATCCCCAATTCGGCAGCTTGTATCTGGCGAACTAGGTGGTTGAATAGGGGAAGTACTTCGACCATCGAATAGTCGAATGAAATTAAATTCGAATTTGAATATCCGATGGTCAAATATGCCTAATTTGCATATTCGAAGATTTGAATTCAAATTTTTTACAAATTTGTCCCTGCACTTCAAACTCCTGTGTTCCGGTGTGTTTTTTCTACAGTGGAACGCTACAGAGGGTGCCGCATCCTCCAGACACTAGGCACCAGGTTATCTGCTTATTTTTCCTTAAAGGGTGTGCGAAAGCTTTCTTTGTACGTGAAACTCATCAGACCAGAGGCCACCCCTTCAGACCAGTTGGAAAGAACTTTCATTTGAAGCAATGAGGAAGGTTCTTCACAGTGAGGACAGCAAGGTTGTGGAATACACTGCCGGTTGATGTTGTGATGCTCATTCTGTTAATGCCTTTAAGAGGGGCTTGGATGATTTCCTGGACAAGCATAATATCCAAGGCTATAGTGATACTAAAATCTACAATTGGTATAGATATGGGTATATATACATTCAGTGAGTGTATGGAGGGGTCAATGTCAATATGTGTATGTATGTGTGTTGGATTTCATTTGGAGGGGTTGAACATGATGGACTTTTTTTTTCAACCAGTCCAGGGTCTGGATACGCTCTGCCTGACAAAAAAATCTTGCAATTGGTACAGAGCACAGAACTGGCAAGAGAGATAGGTGGCAAGTGCAAGGCTTCATTTAGGCCTGAGCCCGCTGATGGGCCCTAACTTGGCAACAGGGTGGCCACCTACATGCCCATCCTAAATTCATCAAAGGATTGATCTGTATTGGAGTGCAGAAATCTGGAGTCACAGGTCAGAGAGTGCAAGATATATGGTTAATTACATCTATTTTGCACTTTGCATCTTGCCTTTCCCCATAGTAGCTCTTTTAATAGAAAATATCCCAGGTAAATTATTAATGTCCAACCTGTAACCCCCAGCTGTTATTGAACTGCAAATCATAATATACCCTTGACCTATTTTCAGATGTGCAAGAGATATGAGTCATTGACTGTGTATCCCTAAGGCAAACACCAGCTAATATGTATCTACAAATTATAACACAAGGTAATGATACACAATACTACACAATACTCCCGCTGCCCAACACTACCTGGGTCTCATTAATCCATTAAACTACATAGTTATGTTGAGATGCATTAAGTGTGATAAATAAATTCTATGCAGAGTTAAAGATGGTACCAACAGTTACTAGGCAGCGGGAGCAGCACACATTCTAAATGTGCAGCATATTTGTTAAAATTGGTGGTATTTAAATAAATGAGTAACTGCTATCAAGCATAATGACCCTTTGTTCTTGGTAAAATGTCGACTTCCAGTTGATTGCTGTCAAAGTCTGTTCCATTGAATGCTTTGATTGAGGATATTGTGGCTTTGTCTCTTGTGCTAGAGTTCCTCCTACGTGATTTATCAACAAAAAAAGTAGCAGGTGCCGCTCACTCAAGTCTGTGGCTGTTTGCCATAATCGTGAGCAGTGTTTTTCATACCTAGTCATTAAAAACAAGCTCTGTTCTTTATAAGGAGACAAAAAAAGCACATACACATGGAGAGTTTGGTAGAGGTCAGGCATTGACACCACTTAATTCACCTTTATTGCTAAGGAGAATAAACATGTAGAGGTAGTGTTGCCCGTGACTGATACAGAGTTGAAACTCCAATCCCTACTTCATTACAATTGTGTTTGAGTTATATCTAATATGACATGATACAGAACCTATTGATGGAAAGAAAGAGTGACTGGAGTTACCAAGTCACAAGGTTACAAGGCACCCCCCATTGATTCTATGAGCTCATACCCTGGGTCAATGCTTCTGTTCTTCAAAAATGGGTGTTCCATGTCCCTTCATCCTAATCACCACCCTGGCCAAGTGCTTGCAGAGTACAGATCTTTTTCACCACTTTCTATTCTCAACATGTGCTCAGTTTCAATAGGTGCAAACATATTTTTTTATAAACACAAACAATATACAGATAAATGAGGGTTGTTGTGCAGACTGACCAATGTGTTTTACAGAGAGGATATACATGAATATAGTTACAGGCACTAGCCAAAGGCAGCTATATGGAATAGGCTGCTGTTCTTCAAGCAAGGTACTATGGCAAGGCTAGACTGCTCTCCTAAAATGAGCTCTTGGACTAGGAATTAAAGCATTGGCTAAATGCCCACATTATTATTTAGGGGGCTGTATCTTTAGGAAGAACAATTTCAACATTTATGTTTTCAAATGCACTGCAGTACAGGTCATGTGTTAGCATAAGGCTGACTGTACATGCACCAGATTGGGTAGGGCAGTTTTGAACACATGGCCCAACCACAAGGGAATAAATGTCACGTTGGTGTTGGTTTTGACAAGTCCTGTCAATAATCTTCCCTAGGAAGTTATTGGTATTACAATGTAGAAAAGCAATTTTACTGACAAACATTTCCTCGGCGAGAGTCAACAATAGGGTCAATGGAGTGTTAAAGAAATAGGGATGTCCTCAAAAATATTAATAGGCCCACAGATATGGACATGCGTGAACAAACAGTATAATGTTTAAGACATTAAAATGCTACACCCATATCATACCCATGCCAACTTCTGGACCCAGCATTCTGAAAATAAGTTTTGTTTGAGTTGACTGTAAGGAAGTCAAAGAAGCAAGCTGAATTCCTAAGCCAAATAGTCCTACAAGGTTGGGCATCAACCAAAAAACATTAATATTCATGATGTAAGGTCCTCGGGTTGGTTGAAGGTTTTCAGTATGCTTTTTAAGGGATTTTGTCATGGAAAATGTTCTTTACAGAATGCAGTTAATGCTCCCCCGCAGTATCCTGCTTTAATATTGGTAGATATGGGAATAGTACTCAACAGCAAAGAACTTAAGCCTGATCACGACTCTTTCATTTATATTATGTAGGAGAAACAATAATTTATCTGAAAGCAGTTCCATTGTGAAGTGCTGGCTCTTTCTGAAAGCACAGGATCCGGCACAATGACCTGAGATAGCTGCCTACACACCAATATTATGGCTAAAAAATAAACTTATTGGTTCAAGAATAAATTCTAGTGATAAAAACCATAAAAATCATGGAAGAGGTTGCTTAGCTGAAACAGAATTGAATATTTCTAAAAACTGCAATGCAAAATGTAAATTGTGCAAACCAATGTGTTTGCAATTCCTCTTGTGCATAGGAAAAAAATTTGAGATATTGGAAGTCGCAGCATGAAGATAGGCAAAACAGGTGTTATCCATTATAATCGCCTATTCAACACGATCCATAGACAAACCTCATTAACTCCAATATGAACAACAACTGAAAGGCAGGAGAATATATGATAGTAGGGTCATCTGCATTTACAATGAAGCATGACAACCATGATATAAATTGATAATTAGAAATAAGGGTGGGGGGAAAGAATTAAAGCAATATATGAATATAAGCACATTGAAATCCTACATTTAGGGAAATGAAGTGAATTTGCAATGCATGTTTCGGGAAATACAAAATTACTCCTGATTTGCCCATTGTGTATAGAATGGATATACTGGCAATTATAACTGGGAATATCTATCTATGTGAGTTATGTAATATAAGGTACAACATGTCCTGCTGTTCTTATCATCTACTGTATAACAACCATTTAGAAGGCAGCATTTTCTGATAACCTGTTTAAAAAGAACAAAAAAAAAAACTTATTGGTTGATATGGGTTTTGCAATTGGGCCTTTTACAACATATGGGGGGGTGGTATTTAACTAGTCTGTACTAATTACTTACAATATAGGCTGGTAATACTACAATGCAATCTTCTAGGTAAGGAGAAATCCTGTTGGGGTGGGCATGCCCCAAGGTCAAGTTTCAGAAGAAGTTTTCCGAAGTAGGAACCTCTGACCAATATTCCATAGAAAGCAGGATCATGGGAGGTACATGCCTTGATTTATGCGTTTTCTATTATTTGCATCTGTCTGACATTCTGTTTGTGATGGAAGCCAGAGGTATATTTTGGTCTTCATTGACCGTTTTAGGTGGAACTTAACCATAAACTACTCTGCCAGGAGCCCAAGTGACTGAATTTGCATGCATTCTAGAAGTAAATCAAGATGTGGCAGATGGTGCCCTTGAGCTGCACTGCCATATTCTGCACAGATGCATGAGTTTCACAATTAGGGGCACTATGCAGGGAAGAAGCAGAGAGGGGGCCCGATGGAGGGGTTTTTAACATTAGGGAGGTTTATTTCTCCTTTAAAGGAAAACCAAGCACCCCAACTAATAAAAACCCATAGCCCCCTCCCTGTTCCCCTGCACAGGTGTTAATACCTCTAAATGCCCCTGAGTTAATTACCCCTGGATGTAGAGTCAGAGTAGCGGAGCTCATGGGGGCCATCTCGAATGATCGGATATTCGATAATTTGATGATCATAGGATTTAAAATTTTAAAATCCTTTGAATGCCTACTTCGCCAGATTGAACCTACCGAATACCATTAGAAGCCCATGGGAACCCACCCCCCCATAGGCTTCTTTTGCTAAGTCCTGCTCGAATACCATTCGTACGATCTAACGCCTCGATCGTTCAAAACGTACAAATTTTTCAGAAGCTCGAGGGAAAAAGTATGATTATTTCGTGAAATCGAATGATCGGTATCCGATCGTACAAATTCATTGAGAAATCGAATATCGAGCAAAATGATAGCCTAAAACTATTCGGTAAGCATTCGACAGTCTAATGCTTATCGAATTTCAAATAGATTCGTAGGATTTTTGGGGAATTTTAGTAAATTTGCCTCAAAGTATTGGCGCATGTGCAGTTGTAGCAATATTCTGTTCCCGAACACCTGTGCATGTGCCAAAGCCATGGAAATTGCAGAAGGGACCTGAAGAGACGGAGGATGGAGCCTATGAGCTCCACTACACTGACTGTGCATCGAGTAGTAAGTAAAGCCTTAGGGGCATTTACAGGAATTAACACTTGTGCGGGGAGGGGGAGGGGGGCTATGGCAGGTAGGGGTTTTCATTAGTTGGGGGGGGGGTTGGTTCTCCTTTAAAGAGAATCTGCCAATTCCAGTTGACGATGTGTGACACCAATCACACAAAACTCTCAATTTTTAAATTTAGTTAACAATGGAGATTCTCAGGCTCATGTTGGAAAATCCCCTGGTCAAGGTCAATTACAGAACATAAACCACTTCAAGGCAGTATTATATCCTCTACACTCAGTTATCTATATCCAGCAGTATAGCAGCATTTTAGGAAACAAATATTTGCTCAGCTGAAGGCACCATCACTATTATTTCTATATAACCTGAACAAGCATTTTGCCAAATGACAAGAGAACCATGACAGTCCTTGGACAAAGAATTTCAACACATTTCTCTGTTCCTATTTTATTGACTCCTCTAGTGCTGGGGAGTTCAGACTATGATCCAACAGCTTCTGAGTTATTTCATATAAAAATCAATCAGTAACCCACACTTTGGTCTGGGCCTGCCTTTGTCACAGCAAATTTTACCGGCAAAAATAAAAAAAAATTGCAATTATTGTTCTCATTCGTTAGCATGTTGAGTGGTGGAGACTTGCAGGTCTCCAGAGGATGCAGTGAATTTGACAGTACCCAGGAGGAAGCACATAATTTATCAAATCAACTTTTAAACCAATTCTAAAGTCCTCTGTCTCTTTTTTGATTTGGAAAAGGAAAGGGCTGTCAGTGTATGGTTCACTTCATTAAACTGATGTACGGTATTAATATGCCACACCACGCGTTCCGCTTCTGAGATTAGGAACACACTTGGACTTCAGGCAGTATGTAGCAGACAAAAAAGAAAGGGGGGGGGGGGGTTGCTATTTTAGAAAGCTTACTTTTGTGTTTTTTTAGCCCATAAACAGGCTGTAGGGTATCCCGAGCTGAGACATGAAAGGCCATAACCTCCACAGGCAAAATTGCTCATGCTACACACTTATTTATTGATTGAGAGGAACCATTTGGTAGATAGAAAACATAATACAAGTGAACTATACATATCTGCATCTTTTGTGTGACTAATGAAATTTGTCGTTTTCAACAATAAGAGTGCAATCTCAGTGTCGGGACCAAACTGTCAGCTGGGGGTGAGCACTAACTAGCAAGGGAAGTCCAAATCCAGTGTCCTCCAGAGGATACATGCTGATTACATCAAGGAGCAAAGTTCAAATACTATCTGTGGCCTCCTAAAAGCACATTCTGCCTTTCTGGTATTCAGTTTGATTGTAAGCCTTGTGGCGGAGGAGCTAAAAAGAACACATACAAACACATGTTAAAGGGACAGTATAGCCCCTTGGCCAATATAAGGGTAATGGACAGGGTATGTTGTTAACATACTTTTAATCATGTTTTGGTTCTTGTTACATTATTTCTTGATCTCGGGGTAAACTGGGAAATTGAAGCTACTCCATGTTTGGTTCTTTGAAGTTACATAATAACCCTCCCTGTTTAATGGAGTCTTGCTTATCTGTAAGCAAAAAAGGGGTGAATGGAGGAGGTTGTTTAAACAAAGTTCAGCATCTCTAGTTAAATGAACTCAACTAATTAAAGGGGTTGTTCATTTTTAAAGGAGAACCAAATCCATACTTTAAAC
>CM044439.1:155902929-155927929 GCA_024363595.1 Xenopus borealis
AAGGAATTGCCCACACCTGCCCATGAAATAGCCTTTGAGTCCATTGTCCAATTACTTTTGTGCCCCTGAAATGAAATGATTGTGTTAAAAAAAGGCTTTAGTTCTTATGCAATCTTTTTGTTCAACCCACTGAATTAAAGCTGAAATTGTGCAGTTCAACTGCATGTGAGTTGCTTCATGTTGTGGTAACATACAGAACCAAAATTAGAAAAAAGTTGTCTCTATCCAAATATATATGGACCCAAATGTATATATAAGCAAGTAGATGCTGGTGCACACAGGGACCTAGTCTTCAAAATTAGTCTTTATTAAACCAACGTTTCAGTGCTCACCTAGGGCCTTTGTCCTAAACTACTAATAAAGAGTTTCCTTTAATGATCTTTAATGAGAAACCAAGTTTATTTTGTGATATGTGCAAAAACTTGGTCACTACAGATGGCAATTAATATCTGACATAGAGGTGCCTCTAACCTGTTTCAGTTCTACCTGTACTTAAAGGGAAACTGTCATGGGAAAACATGTTTTTTCATAAATGCATCAGTTAATAGTACTGCTCCAGTAGACTTCTGCACTGAAATCCATTTCTCAAAAGAGCAAACAGGTTTTTTTTATATTTAGTTTTGAAATCTGACATGGGGCTAGCCATTTTGTCAATTTCCCAGCTGCCCCGGTCATGTGACTTGTGCCAGCACTTTAGGAGGGAACTGCTTTCTGGCAGGCTGTTGTTTTTCTTAATTTAACTGAATAGTACACAGTGGGACAAGGGTTTTACTATTAAGTGCTGTTCTTAGATCTACCAGGCAGCTGTTATCTTGTGTTAGGGAGTTGTTATCTGGTTACCTTCCCTTTGTTCTGTTGTTAGGCTGCTGGGTGGGGGAAAGCGAGGGGGTGATATCACTCCTACTTGCAGTACAGCAGTAAAGAGTGATTGAAGTTTATCAAAGCACAAGTCACATGACTTGGGGCAGCTGGGAAATTGACAATATGTCTAGCCCCATGTCAGATTTCAAAATTAAATATAAAAAAAACCTGTTTGCTCTTTTGAGAAATTTTTCCCCATGACAGGATCCCTTTAAGGCGAGAAGGAAACATGAAGCAGTCGCTATTCCCAAAACCCAGTCCAAAAAGCACCCACACATGAGGCAACAGGCAGGGGAAATTGTAGAACATGTTATGCTGCTGGCAAACAATCGGCTCTGTAGGAAAGCTACAGGACATTTATCACAATCGGAAGGCACAGGGTTTGGAAACAGATGTTGCAAACAGACCATAAAGGAAAGAGTGATGCAGATGCTCGGAGTGCCGCAAAGAGAATAAATGCAGAATTAAACAGCGGAGTGTATGCAGCTATAATAGGTAATCAGTATGCAAAGTGAAATGTGCTAGGAAAGGAAAAACACAGAGCGATGAAGAGAGAGCTTTGCAACCAGTGTGGAGTTGGGACTGTGCTTCCCTTACTGCCGTGCTTATTTGTATTGCCGGGATGTGATGATAAAAGCTCATTTATAGGCAGCTACATTAAATCAGTTCACTGTATGTAACAGAAGATTATATTGTAAGGCTCTTCCCTGCGGCTGCTGCCTGCTTGTTGAATGACTACTCCACCACTATTAGGGGAAAGTTAGCAAAAATCTACTTTTTGTTTGCTCCGCATGATCGCTTCCTTCTGTGTTGTATAATTTATATATAAGTGCAAGGGAATAACAATAGGTCAAAGCGAAGATAATCGTTAGAGGGGCACCAAGCATTTAAAGGAATTGTTCAGTGTAAAAATAAAAACTGAGTAAATAGATAGGCTGTGCAAAATAAAGAATGTTTCTAATATAGTTAGTTAGGCAAAAATGTAATGTATAAAGGCTGGAGTGAGTGGATGTCTAACATAACATAGCAGAACACTAATTACCTGCAATTGGTCCTCAGCATTCAGCTCTGATTCAAAAGCAACAGTTATGTCCCACGTGGCCCTCCCTCAAGTCACTGATTGGTTACTGCCTGGTAACCAATCAGTGAAAACCAAGAGAGCTGAAAAGTAGGAAGTAGTGTTCTGGTTATTATGTTACACGTACAGTCACTCCGGCCTTTATACATAAAATTTTTCCTAACTAACTATATTAGTGTAGGGATGTGAACATTTAGACACCCTTACATATTATTGACAGGCACATCCCTAGTAATATGGACTCCTAAGTGGGTCCTAATGAGGGCCAGGTGTCTTAGCTCTGCTTACGTAAGCCCTTGTAGTTCTTACAGTGTACTCTAGATGGCACTGTGTCATGGTATAAAGGTCTTGGGAACCATGCGGTCTGGGTCCATTATTTTAGCCCAACCCTGCAGGCTGGAAGGGAATGGGTAGTGGTCGCTAGGAGCATTGGCCCTAGTAAAGAGAATAGCAATACTCTGGCATAGATCACTCTAGGAGTGATAAATAGCTTAGGTAGTTGATAAACTCAAGGCTCAAACTTCAGGGAAATAGGGGTTCCCCGAGTGCACAACCTGGTCCTACCTTCCACATTGTTGTTTTTTTAACCTTTTCTGACATGATCCCGGGTCTGTAGGGATCCAGCCAAATGGATGGTGCTGTGAGTATTTGCATCCTTTGTGCTATTTGCTCTATATACTCCTATGTGGATATCTGTTCCTGTTAATAAACATGCTGTTCCTGGTTAAGCATTAAAGGGGTTGTTCACCTTTGAGTTAACTTTTACTATAATGTACAGAGTGATATTCTGAGACAATTTGCAATTGGTTTTCATGTTTTATTGTTTGTGGTTTTATTATTATTTAGCCTTTTATTCAGCAGCTCTCTAGTTTGCAGTGTCAGCAATTTGGTTTCTAGGGTAAAAAATTACCCAAGCAACCCTGCATTGATTTGGATAAGAGACTGGAATATGAATAGGAGAGGACTGAAATGAATGATAATTAATAAAAAGTGGCAATAACAATACATTTGTAGCCTTACAGATCATTTGTTTTTAGATGGTGTCAGTGACCCCCATTTGAAAGCTGCAAAGAAACAGAAGAAAATTGCAAATCATCAAAAAACTATGAAAAATAAATTATGAAGACCAATTGAAAACCTTCTTAGAATTGGCCCTTCTACAATATACTAAAAGTTAACTTGAAGGTGAATCACCCCTTTAAAGAACTACTGGCACCCTCCACCCGCTGTGAGGGCTTACCCCTGAGAAAGAGTGTCTCTGTAAGAAAGTAGCTTAAATTGACCATTAAGGTCAATTTACTATAGTGGTACAATAGATACATTAGATAATAGCCTATCTATTTATCCAGGTTTTTTTTTGTTTTTTTGGGGGGTTTTCTGTAATTTTTTTTGGCTATGCATGCCTCTGCCAAGGGTCTCTGGCCAATTTAGTTACCCACATGCTGGGTCAAATTGGGCTGATTCAGTTATTGGCCCAGGAGCCACCTGCTCTGTTTGATGGCTGCCAAATCAGTATAGAGGGAGTCAGTCAGTAGTTGTCAATCAAACGTCCTGGAATTTTCCTCTAAAGCGTGGACAGACTTGTTATGAAAGCTATTCATGGCTGAGAAAAGCAACCTGGCAGCTCCTACTCACGTGTAAAAACTACAATCACGCAACAGTAAGATTTGTATAGTTCCATAGTTAAATTGGGTTGAAAAAAGACAGAGTCCATCAAGTTCAAACCCTCCAAATTAAAACCCAGCATACGCACACACACCCATACACTCTTTCACACAAGCCATATATGCCCATAGCTATACTAACTGTAGAGTTTAGTATCACAATAGCCTTTGATATTATGTCTGTCCAAAAAATCATCCAAACCCCTCTTAAAAGCATCAACAGAATGAGCATCACAACATCACCCGGCAGTGCATTCCACAACCTCACTGTCCTCACTGTGAAGAACCACCTACACTGCTTCAAATGAAAGTCCTTTTCTTCTAGTCTGAAGGGGTGGCCTCTGGTGATCCTCTTTATGGGTAAAAAGGTCCCCTGATATTTGTCTATAATGTCCTCTAATGTATTTGTAAAGTGTAATCATGTCCCCTCGCAAGCGCCTTTTTTCAAGAGAAAACAACCCCAACCTGGACAGTCTCCCCTCATAATTTAAGTCTTCCATTCCTCTAACCAGTTTAGTTGCAAGTTCAACCACTCCAAATGAAAACCCAACATCCATACAAAGACACGCACGCACCCTTCCACGCTTTTACACAAACCATATATGCCCAGATGAGGCCTTACTATGGATCTATAAAGAGGTATAATTATGTTTTCATCCCTTGAGTTTATGCCCTTTTTTATGCAAGACAGAACTGTATTTGCTTTAGTAGCTACAGAATGACACTGCCCAGAATTAGACAACTTGTTATCTATAAAAACCCCAAGATCCTTCTCACTTAAGGAAACTCCCAACACACTGACATTTAGTGTATAACTTGCATTTATATTATTTTTGCCAAAGTGCATAACCTGCATTTATCAACATTGAGCCTCATTTTCCAGTTTGCTGCCCAGTTTCCCAACTTAGACAAATCACTCTGCAAAGTGGCAGCATCCTGCAAGGAACCTATAGCTCTGCACAATTTAGTATCATCTGCAGAAATAGAAACCGTACTTTCAATGCCCACATCCAGGTCATTAATAAACAAGTTGAAAAGCAAGGGACCCAGTACAGAGCCCTGCGGTACCCCACTAACAACACTGGTCCAATTAGAAAATGTTCCATTTACTACCACTCTTTGTAGTCTATCTTTTAGCCAGTTCTCTATCCAGGTGCAAATACTATGTTCTAGGCCAACATTCCTTAATTTAACCAGTAACCTTCTGTGTGGCACTGTATCAAATGCTTCTGCATCCCAGAATCGAGGTCCCTGCTTACCTTCTCATAAAAAGAAATTAAGTTAGCAAGATCTATTACGCATTAAACCATGCTGTTACACAGTAAGGCTGCTGCTCTGATGACGAAGATATGGGTCAAAACATCTGAATATAGTCTTTATATCATGAATCTTTCTTCCTGCAGCTCAGCAAGTGAAGACTGAAGAGCAGACACATCTAATAAAAAGATCCATAGGAAAGCAGCAACCCGAGGTGGTGGTTAGACTTCAGCACCTTGAACAGCGCTCACAAGTCAAACACTCCCTGATTGGAAAGCAACAAGCTCAGTCCTGACTGCTCTCCGAGGTGCTGAAAGCCCTTTGAGTAGACTCCTAACTAGCACAAGGGGTGGGGGGCATCTTCATATGGATTTGGCAGCAGTGTATTAGCTTTTAATCTTAATCTTTTGTGCTTTTAATTCTAAAGAGCTCTAGCATGTGGCATGGAAATAAAATGTGGAAAAAAAAAGCTTTGTTCCTTATGTTTAGATAAATAGTTATGTGGCATTTCCACATCAATGGAGCCTTCTAATTATGGATGCAATGCACCAAATCCACAATTTGGGATTCAGCTGAATCCCCAAATCCTTTGTGAATGTTTTGGCCAAATACTGAACCGAATCCAAACGCTGGTTTCCATTTGTAAATTAGGGTTGGGAAAGGACAAAGTGTGAACATTTTTTTTAACTTCGTTGTTTTGTGATGAAAAGTCAATTAATTTCCTTTCCCCTAATTTACATATGCAAATTAGAATTTGGATTTGGTTTTGCCAGACACAAAGATTCAGCCGAATCCAAATCCTGCTGAAAATGGCCAAATCCCAAACCAAATCCTGGATTTGGTGCGTCCCTACTAGGGGTCCACAACCATTTTTAATCATGAGCCACATTCAAGTGTAAAATAAATGTTGGGGAGCAACATAGGCATGCAAAAAGTTCCTGGGGGTGCCAAGTATGGGCTGTAATTGGCTATTGGGAGCCCCTATGTGGACTGGAAGCCTACAGGAGACTCTGGCAGTACATCTGTTTTTTTTTATAAAACTAAAACTTGCCTCCAAGCCTGGAATTAAAAAATAAACATCTGATTTGAAAACACAGTGGTAAAGAGTGTAGGACAGGGATCTGCAACCTTGGCTCTCCAGCTGTTAAGGAACTACAAGTCCCACAATGCATTTGCCTTTATGAATCATGACAGACTCCTTCATTGCATTGTGGGACTTGTAGTTCCTTAACAGCTGGAGAGCCAAGGTTGCAGATCCCTGGTGTAGGATCTAAGAAAAACGATTGGATATAGGTCTTAATGTATAACTCCAACTCCATAAGGGAACAGATGTTCTAGATGGAACCAAACCAATCTACTGTTATTAAAGGCGATGTAAAGGCAAAAAATAAATCCCATTTTTACTTTAATGAAAAAGAAATGCATCTCCGATATATTTAATTAAAAAATGTCTACTGTTTTTATAAGAAACCTGACTGTATGCAGTGAAATGCCCCCTTTGTTTTACTTGCTCTGAATGCTGAGATAGGAAGCATCAGACGGTCTCTAACTGCTCTGCAGGAAAACAATCATACTTTCAAATGCCCCCCACCTTACTTCCCAGAACTTGAGCAGCTTTGTCTGTTTCCCTGAAGAGCAGCCGGAAACTATGCATATTCTGATTATCAATCAGTTTGGTGGTATCCGCTTCTATGGCAGATATTTGACTTGTGCTGTTTTGATCATGTATGACAATCCCTAAGCAGCCCAGATTACACTGTGCATGTTTCTTGGTCTTGCAAAGATGTATAACAAAGTTACAAGATGACAACCCCCTGCGCCAACTTTAAAAACATAAATCATTTGTTTGATTAGGTTTCTGGTGCAGTTCATGTTTATATTTAGTATACAAAATATTCTAACATTATTCTATTTTAGACTTTAGTTGCCCTTTAAGGAGGCCGTAGTTATATTTAGAGATAAGTGGCCCAGATGTTTCTTTAGATGTACTTTAATCTTAAAGTCACCCTGCAAGACTATCCCTCGACACTCATTGGTGTATATTTATCAAAAGATGAAGTTAGAGGTCACCCCAGTCCTCTAGAGTGAAATTCCGCCACTCTCCATTCATTTCTATGGGATTTTGAAAGGATGAACTTTCACTTTCACCCATTGATAAATACTCCGTTAAAAATCTCATAGAAATGTATGGAGAGGGGCAGAATTTAACTCTAGAGGCCTGTGGCCACCTCTAACTTCACCATTTGATAAATATACCCCATTGATGGTTGTAGCCATTTGGAGAGTTTCTACAGTCTCCCATCTTCTCCTGTCTACAAGTAAGAGGTTACCTTTCTAAAAAGCATTGATATTCACCTAAATAATGGATGGGTCGAGATTAGTAGAACAGTGAGTACCCATCATATTCTTACAGAACAGCTCAGTGCTGCCCCCAAAAAGTTGCCATTGTCAAAGGAATGGTTCCCCTTTAAGGGGAATCCAAACCCCCCCAGGCGCTAACCCCTTCCCCCACCCCTGTAGGCCCCCCTCCCTCCTCCCCCGGCCTATCTCTCCCTCTTTGCTGGAGGTACTTACACAGAGGGGTAAGCAGCAACTTAGGGGCAATAGGGAGGGAGAGGTAGGCCGGAGGGAGGGGTAAGCGCCTGGGGGTTGGATTCCCCCTTAACTACCTTATAGAATTGATCATTCTAAGCAACTTTTCAACTGGTATCCATTATTTTTTTTTTTATTAAAGTTTTTTTTTATTTGCCTTTTTCTTTAAATGGGTCACTAAAATCAAAATCAAATGCTGTCAGGCTACAAATGTATTATTACTACCATCTTTCTATTCGGTTCCTTTCCTATCTGTATTCCAGTTCTCTTATTCAAATCAATTCATGGTTACTAGGGTCATTTGAATGCTGAAGCTGTAAACGGCAAAGCTGCTGAATAAAAAGCCAAATAACAAAAAAAAAAACACAAATAAAAAATGAAAACCAATGGCAAACTGTCTCAGAATATCACTCTTCACTCAAAGGCAAACTAACCCTTTAAACACGGAAATAAACCAGCAGCATTTTTACCCCCCATCAATGTTTCTACTGGTGAGGCTGTAACAGCTTGAGAAGTATTTTATAATGTCTACTGGCTTCAACTACCGAGGATTATGCTACTGTATATAGATATATTCTTTTATGCAAACCAGCACCGATAAATTATCAATATAAAGCAAAGGCGACATTTAACAAATGGAATCAATGTAAAAATGGTGACATTATCCCGTTAAAAGTTCCCCTTTGGATTAAAGAAGAAAGCCCATAAACCGCGATTGGTGTTCGGATATAAAAATAGAACGTGTGTCTATGGGGAACCTTAGAAATGAGCCAAAAGCAAGAGCACTGTGTCTACTGACATTTTCCCAGGGTCGTTAAACAAATGGAGGGAAGTCAGTGGGAGAACATCACTCACACAAAGCTGGTCCCAACTCTGCTCTGACCTTTCCCGTCCAGCTCCGAGCTACGTGTATGGATGTGAAGCGATCAGGAGATGATCTCCGTTTGTCAGCTGCCTATAACCAAATAGATATCCAAGTGCCCTTTTCTTAATGGGTGCACTTTCTAGAATCTTCCCCCTCTGTGTATGAAGAATGAGAAGCGATGGACAATAATAAAGCACCTTTGCAAACCCAACCTCTCTGTACAGGAGTCAGGACTTTGGTATGGAAACACTTTAATAGGCTGTTGTGAAATATAGTTTATTTAACTCAGATGGACCCTGACTCTATTGCTGTTCATGCCTGTGGGTATGTGACATACTCTGCTATTATATAGAGACAAGCATTATGGATAACAATCAATTGGGATGACTATGAAGATTTTCATTCATCCAGGTCATGGTATATCTAATATAAGTAACTCAAAAAAAAAACTGGACTTGCTGAGAAATTTTAAAGGAGAAGGAAACCCTGTAGGAAAAAAAACTCCTGCCCTGTATTTGCACCTTACACAACAAAGCAGCTAAATGTATAGAAACAAGTCCATTTGTGAACAGTAAAGGTATTAGAGATGCACCAAATCCAGGATTCAGTTCAGGACTCGACCAGGATTCTGCCTTTTTCAGCACGATTCTGGTTCGGTGAATCCGTCTGCACGGCCGAAAATAATCCAAATTTGCATATGCAAATAAGGGGCGGGGAGGGAAAATCACATGACTTTTTGTCACAAAACAAAGAAGTAAAAAATGTTTTCCCCTTCCCACCCTTAGTCTGCATAAGCAAATTCGGATTTGGTTCAGTAATTGGCCAAATCGTTCTCGAAGGATTCAAGGGTTTGGCCAAATCCAAAGTAGTGGATTTGGAGCATCCCTAAAAGGTATGGCATCCGTTATCCAGAAACCCATTACCTAGAAAGCTCAGAATTATGGAAAAGGAGGTATCCATATTAACCACATTTGTAAAAATGATTTTTTTTCTCTGTAATAATAAAACAGAAGATTGTACTTGATCCCAACTAATATATAATTAATCCTTAGTGGTAGCAAATCCAGCATATTGGGTTTATTTCATGTTTAAATAATTTCTTGCTGAATTTAAGGTATGAAGATCCAAATTACAGAAAGCAATCTGGATAACATGTCCCATACCTGTACAGAAAGTTGAGTTATACAAAGTAGAAATAACAATGCGTTTGTAGCCTTACAGAGCATTTATTTTGTTAGGTGGGGTCAGTGACACCCCCCCCCCCCCATTTGAAAGATGGAAAGAGTTGGAAGAAGGCAAAAAAATAAAAAAAACATACAAAATAAAACAATGAAGATCGATCGAAAAATTGATTAGAATCTGCCATTCTATAAAATACTAAATGTTAAGGCGAACCACCTTCTTGAGTCTTTAAAGGGGTGGTTCACCTTCAAGTTAACTTTTAGTATATTGTAAAAGGGCCAATTCTAACAAACTTTTCAATTGGTCTTCATTATTTATTTTTCATAGTTTTTTAATTATTTGCAATTTTCTTTTGTTTCTTTGCAGCTTTCAAATGGGGGTCACTGACACCATCTAAAAACAAATGTTCTGTAAGGCTACAAATGTATTGTTATTGCCACTTTTTATTACTTATCATTCTATTCAGTCCCTCTCCTATTCATATTCCTGTCTCTTATTCAAATCAATGCAGGGTTGCTAGGGTAATTTGTACCCTGGAAACCAAATTGCTGACACTGCAAAATAGAGAGCTGCTGAATAAAAAACTAAATAACTATAAAACCACAAACAATAAAAAAATGAAAACCAATTGCAAATTGTCTCAGAATATCCCTCTCTACATTATACAAAAAGTTAACTCAAAGGTGAACAACCCCTTTAAGTAGTTTTATTGAAGCACTACATGTTTCGAACCTAATTGGTCCTCCCTCTACTACTAAAATCATCCAAGCCCCTCTTAAAAGCATCAACAGAATGAGCATCACAACATCACCCGGCAGTGAATTCCACAACCTCACTGTCCTGAATGTGAAGAACCACCTACACTGCTTCAAATGAAAGTCCTTTTCTTCTAGTCTGAAGGGGAGGCCTCTGGTGATCCTCTTTATGGGTAAAAAGCTCCCCTGATATTTGTCTATAATGCAAGCGCCTTTTTTCCAGAGAGAACAACCCCAACCTGGACAGTCTCCCCTCATAATTTAAGTCTTCCCTCATCCCTCTAACCAGTTTAGTTGCACTTAGTCTCTGCACTCTCTCCAGCTCATTTATATCCCTCCTAAGGACTGGAGTCCAAACTGCACTGCAAACCTTCATTAGCTGGTTCCTTCATTAGCATTTGGAATTGGAGCTTTTTGCTTGTTCTCATCAACCAGCTGACGTCCCCCACCCTCTGATATTAAAGGTCCCACGACTTCATGTTTCATGTTTTTACTATTAACATATTTAAAAAATAATTTGTGATTCTTTTTACTGCTATATCCTTTTCCTTATCGATTTTAGCTAGCCTGATAGATTTTTTGCATGACTTATTGGCCTCCTTGTACTGTACCTTATTAATGATTTGGCTGTCCCAGCTAACTTGAAAGCCTTAAAAGCACGTCTTTTCTTACCCACCTCAACACCAACACTTCTATTGAACCAAAAAAGGTTTTGCTTTACAACAACATCCATTACTTACAAGGGGAATATACCGACATTTTTATTTATTAAGCAGCATTTTAAAGACTTCCCATTTTTCTTCTGTGTTTAACCCTGTGAAAAGCATTTCCCACTTAATACGCTGCAAAGATGCCCTTATACTGTCAAAGTTTGCACACCTGAATTTAGTGCTTTATTTACTCCCTTATAGAGTTGCCTCTGCAACAGAATCTCAAAGGAGACCATGTTATGATCACTATTCCCTAAATGCTCGCCCACACAAATGCTAGAGATGAGTTCCGTATTATTAATTACAAGATCCAAAAGAGAGAGATTCCTAGTAGGTACTTCAAGGAGCTGGGATAAAAATTGTCACTAGCATATTTAATACCTATTAGCTTTTTCTGACTTGGCACCATCACCATCTATGAGACCATCAGATCCATAGCCATCACTGATGAGAAGCAAGTTTCACTTGGGTGTGTTGTGGGAAAGACGAAAGATGAGCCATCACTCATCTGACTTATGTAGAGCACAGGCCTTAATTTGGCAAAGGACAGTGGCATCTTAGTCCTACAACATATATGGGCACTGCTTGAAGAATTATTCCTGCAGTTACAATCCCTCAATGTACAGCTTAAAGGAGAACTAAATACTAAAAATTAGTATGGCTAAAAATAATATTTTATCTACTAAACTTATTGCAGGAGGCTAAAGTTTCAGCTTGTCAATAGCAGCAATGATCCAGGACTTGAAACTTGTCACAGGGGGTCACCATCTTGGAAAGTGTCTGTGACACTCACATGCTCAGTGGGCTCTGAGCAGCTGTTGAGAAGCTAAGCTTAGGGGTCGTCACTAATTATCCAGCAGAAAATGAGTTTCCCTGGCTGTTGCTGCATTCAAACATTAAATTAACCCAATAGGCTGGTTTTGTGCCCAATAAGGATTAATTATATCTTAGTTGGGATCAAGTTCAAGCTACTGTTTTATTATTACAGAGAAAAAGGAAATCCAGATTATTTGATTATAATGGAGTCTATGGGAAGCAACCTCTCCGTAATTCGGAACCTTCTGTATAATGGGTTTCCGGATAAAGGTTCCCATAACTGTATCTGAATATGGAAAGGTAGCACACATCTAGATATTGGAAAGATGTTATATCATTCTGATCAGGTCTGGACTTTGCAGTTACAATCCCTCAATGTACAGCTTAAAGGAGAACTAAACCCTAAAAATTAGTATGGTTAAAAATAAAATTTTATATACTGAACCTATTGCACCAGCCTAAAGTCTCAGCTTGTCAATAGCAGCAATGATCCAGGACTTCAAACTTGTCACAGGGGGTCACCATCTTGGAAAGTGTCTGTGACACTCACATGCTCAGTGGGCTCTGAGCAGCTGTTGAGAAGCTAAGCTTAGGGGTCGTCACTAATTATCCAGCAGCAGAAAATGAGCTTCCCCTGTATTATAAGATGATGCTACAGGGCTGATTATTAAATGCTGATGCTAATTGCACTGGTTTTTGTGCTGCCATGTAGTAATTATCTGTATTAATGACTAATCAGCCTTTTATTGTGACTATATTTCTATTACACTATGGGGCAGATTTACTATTGGTCGAAATTTCGAATTGAAAAAAATTCGAAATTCGACCATGTGAATAGGTAGGGAAGTAAAATCCTTTGAATTCAACTATCGAACGATTGAATAGGAAATATTTGATCGTTTGATAAATCATTCGAATCGATTTATGGAATATTTTTTATTCAATCAAAAATAATGAAACCCAATTCGGCAGCTTTGATCTGGCAAACTAGGTGGTCGAATAAAAATTTCAAGGGGAAGTAATTAGTCGAACAGTCGACTATTCAAATGAAATTTTATTAGAATCATACAATTCGATTGAATTTACAAAATTCACTGGTCAAAGTGGTCTTCAAAAACAATCGAAAATTCGAATTTGAATGTTTTTGAAAATTCGACACCTTCAAGTGAATTTAGTAAATCTGCCACTATGTGTACTGTATATTGTGAGTGGGTCCCTAAGCTCAGTAAGTGACAGCAGCACAGAGCATGTGAATCAGTAGAAAAGAAGATGGGGAGCTAGAGACCTGCAGCAGGTCGGGTACCCGTGGGTTTGCTGGTCGGGTGGCAGGTCTCATCTAAATTTCATATGTTTTGTTATATTATCAATATTTTACTCTTTTTAAAATTTTACAAAACTTGTTTCTGGCCCTGCCCATTTTTCACTTCCGGTTTGAAGCAACATCACTTTCTGTTTGATGGTGGTTGACGTGTTGCGTTGCAGATAAGGCAGTTGCGGGTCCGGAAGCGGATCAAAGTGGGTAAATATGCAGTTCGGATATCGGACTGTGGGTTTATGTCTTACAAATTGGTTCCGCCCAGGACTCTATGGGGAGTTACTGGAGCATTTTTGGAGACACAGATCTTTACTGCTAAAGGGCTGTGGTTGCATGTACAACATTTCTATTCTACTTCTTTAGCTAAGCTGTGGTTCTCCTTTAAGAATATCTCATGGCCATTTACTGAACATTTCTAGGAAAACAGGGAGACGGGAAATAATTGCTGAAGTAGGACAGTCATTGCTTTTGCATGTAACCGTGATGTATGCACACTGCATTATATTTAAAAACCAGAGGGCTAGCTTGTAAGAGAGAGGCAAGTAGGGGCCAGATGAATATATGGGAGAAAACTACATCTCTAATGATGTTTTGCAGTATGTCAGTTTCAGTCTGCGCTCGGCAGAGAACCCCTCACATGTACATATATAGTGGCAGGCGTTAGTGGAACTTCAAACGTTAAAATGCATTTTATAACTGTGAGGCATGAATTCATGTTGAATACTTAAATCTATCAGTGCCAGAAATATCTGATGAGGCAGACTCGGCTTTGGCATTTCATAAATGTTCACTAATGACTGCATTTATCGACCGGCATTATTCTTCGTTATTCCTATGATAAAAAGGCGACTGAGCACTTGAGGGGCACTAATGGCTGCAAAGATTTTGCCCTTGGAATGAACATGTCACTTGAACGAATGTGTGTAAAAGTTCTATCCGCGTGAGGCTCCTAATTGGGTAACTTCTTTGTGCAAAGGGAAGGTGCTAAACAGGTACTGACACACAGTGCTACAGATTTCTGCTATACGGTATGCGTTTCACACTTGTGTGGCTCTTGAAAAGATACTGTTTTTTCAAAACACATAGTTAATTGTAGACCTGCAATCCACATTCTTACCCACTTGGACCAGCTACCTGACCCGACCCGAAAGTACCTTCTCTGCAACCCAATCTGTGACCCGCTGACTATCAAGAATCCGGGAATGCTGTAATTGTAAACTGGAAGTGACATCATCGGAAGTAGTTTAGATTAGAAAAAAGGAGTAAAAATAGCTATTGAGAAGACTCGCGGCCCGACCTGCAAACCCACAGAACCGCACCTGGAACTTCTACACGCAACCCGCAGAGTACCGCAGGTTTTTGGAGAACTCTAGTTAATAGTGCTGCTCCAGCAGAATTCTGCACTGAAATCTTTAAAAGAGCAAGCATATTTTTTTCTATTTAATTTTGAAATCTGACATGGGGCTAGACATAGTGTCATTCCCAGCTGCCCCAAGTCATGTGACTTGTGCTCTGATAAACTTCAATCACTCTTTACTGCTGTACTGCAAGTTGAAGTGATATCACCCCCTCCCTTTCCCCCCAACAGCCTAACAAAAGAACAAAGGGAAGGTAACCAGATAACAGCTCCCTAACACAAGATAACAGCTGCCTGGTAGATCTAAGAACAGCACTCAATAGTAAAAACCCATGTCCCACAACGTACTATTCAGTTACATTGAGAAGGGAAAACAACAGCCTGCCAGAAAGCAGTTCCCTCCTAAAGTGCTGGCACAAGTCACATGACCAGGGGCAGCTGGGAAATTGACAAAATGGCTAGCCCTATGTCAGATTTCAAAACTGAATATAAAAAAAAATCTGTTTGCTCTATTAAGAAATGGATTGCAGTGCAGAAGTCTACTGGAGCAGCACTATTAACTGATGTGTTTTCCCATGACAGTATCCTTGAAGTTATGTTTATATGGAGTTCCCATTTTAACACAGCAGAAATAAAGCATGCCAGTTATAGAGGTGATAAGCTTCAGGGCACATGCCAAGGCATAGCAAATGCTGAGCTCTGATGTGGTGGCAGGAACACAAAATGCCACTTCACT
The DNA here is from genome assembly GCA_024363595.1 of Xenopus borealis. Taxonomy (NCBI): domain Eukaryota; kingdom Metazoa; phylum Chordata; class Amphibia; order Anura; family Pipidae; genus Xenopus; species Xenopus borealis. The sequence continues at coordinate 155,918,118 of CM044439.1, forward strand.
ATCTTTAACTAGTGGAGATTTTTACAAAAGCAGAAAGCCATTAGCATCAAGACAAAATACATTTTTACTTGGCTTTTTAGAGAAATATTGCCCTATGGGGAGGTAGTTTCAAACAGGGAAGCATAGACATGTTTCAGAGTATTGGTGAGATTTCTGCAAGATCTGTAAATGTTTTTCTCGGTCAGATCTCAGAGGAGAAGAGGCATTAACAACTCTACATCTGGGAATTAAACTGTCATGAAGCAGAAACACAGTGGCATGTCATGGGCTGTTCTGTATGTTCATTGGATGTGAGGGTTCTATAGGATGACTGACAACCATAGCAAAGTGATGGTATACCCAGAAGTGCTGAAGTCCAGGCACACACACACACACAGCAGATGACTCTGAAGCTTGTTACTGAAAGACACCTGTTAGTCTAGATCAGGGATCCCCAACCTTTTGAACCAGTGAGCAACATTCAGAAGTAAAAGGAGTTGGGGAGCAACACTATCATGAAAAATGTTCTTGGGGTGCCAAATAAGTGCTGTGATTGGCCATTTGGTAGCCCCTTTGTTAATTGTCAACCTACATTAAGGCTCTGTTTGGCAGTGCACCTGGTTTTTATACAACCAAAACTTTCCTCCAAGCCTGGAATTCAAAATTAAGTTCTTGCTTTGAGGCCACTGGGAGCAACATCCAAGGGGTTGGAGAGCAACTTGTTGCTCACGAGCTACTGGTTGGGGATCACTGGTCTAGATGATAAAAACAGCTGACTGCCAATGGTGGACCTAAAATAAACCAGTTTAGGTTCCTTAGCACAAGGTCAACCTGTGGCGCTCCAGCTATTGTCAACTGCATCCTTAGAAGAAGGAGAATCCAAACTGAAAAGAAGACCAACTGCATCCTGAGAAGAAGGAGAATCCAAACTGAAAAAAAGAACCACCCCTGCGTAGACCCCCTCCCCTCCCCCCTGGGCAAATGGCCCTATTTTTTTACTTCACGGCAGCCATCTTTTTTCTTGTCTTTTTCGGAAGTAGACTGGCATTTTTGGCACAGTTGGAGGAGATTTACGGACCTGATCTACTGCGTATGCACCAAAAGTCAAGAACATTTCTGAAAGATTTGCGCATACGCAATGGTTCGGGTTTGAAATCTCCTCCAACTGCGCCGAAACTTCAACAAAAAGACTGAAGAACTGCCATGAAATCCTGTCGCCAGAGTAATGCCCCTAAATCTTTTCTTATCCCTCGAGCAGATTAAGGGCATCAAAGTTCACGGCAGCTATCTTCCGGAACTTTGGTAACCTTCGGGTCTTCTTCCTTCACTTCAGCCATTTCCATGACATGTGCAGTTGCCGCAAAACGGAAGATGGCGCCTGTGAACTCTGATGCCCTGAATCTGCACCGAGGGGTAAGTAAAAAGTTAGGGGCATTTACCAGGCGTACCACCTAGGCTGGCTGGGAGCAGGGTCTATGTAGGGTTGGGGGGTACTGTTTTTTTTTTTTTTAAATTAAGGGTTGAATTCTCCTTTAAGGTGGCCATACAAGGGCAGATTAGAGATGCCGATATTGGTCCTTTAAGGTTGATTCAGCAGCTTATCTGCCCATGTGTGGGAGCTTCCGACAAGTCCCACGATTGATATGAGGCCAAAAAATCAGCCAGATATTGATCGGGCAGGTTAGATTTCTCCTATGATTGAGGACTGCATCAGCTAGTTGATGTGGTCCTACAACCCATCAGCACCAATTCTCTTTGTTGTAATTTGACTGTTTGGCCTTAGGGCTGAACGTTTGGATTAAGATGATATTGTCCTGCCATTGGTGGACAGATTGGGGAAAGATCCCCGTGTATGGCAACCTTTAGGAAGGAAGGTCATTCATTTGTTCTTGACGAATACACAAATGTCCAATAGACAATAGATACCAATATGTGCCAGCGTTAATAAGGTCTAGGGTCTCCAGAGTGAAGGCTTTAAGGCTAGTGACACACACTAAGGGGCAGATTTACTAAATTCACATGAGGGATTTGAATATTCGATAGAATTTTCAAAAAGATTCGAATTTCAAATATGCAAATTAGGCCAGATTAGGCCCTACTTCGCCAGATTAAACCTACCGAAATGGGGATCATTCCCTAAAATCGAATAAGAAAAATTTGATCGACTGCTTAAAAATCATTCAAATATTTGATTCGAATTCGAAAAAATTGAGTTCAAATTTTTTTTTTAATTCCCCACTATTCCCTGGTCGAATTTCAAATTTTTTTTTTCATTCGAAATTCGACCAATAGTAAATCTGCCCCTAAGATTCGGAAGATAGAGTCTCCCAGTGACAAATTGCCACTTGTTTGGGCGACTAATCTCCGTGAAAAGTTTTCCCACTGGCTAGAATCTAAATCTTCATTTTCCGAAGTTGCCCCTGGAGGAAACTTTGGGCAACTTCAGAAAACGAAGTCGCTGGGTGACTGATTCTCCCAGAACCAAAGTGTGTGACATTAGCCTTAAGTGTGATACAGGTGTTCCCCATGTACACTCAATCTACACCCCCCCCCCCCCCCATTAACCATCCTCTACCAATTTCTAAAACAATGCATTGAGAACATTGTCCAATATAGCACACAGAAGCAGAACTCAGTCTCCAATAGGGTAAGCTTATTTGGGAAAATGTCAATAACAGGAGTGTTTCAACATGCTGCTTTCGAATATCCAGGCACTTAGACTAGACAGAAGCTATTCCATACAGAAGCTATTCCATACAGAAGCTATTCCATACAGAAGCTATTCCATACAGAAGCTATTCCATACAGAAGCTATTCCATACAGAAGCTATTCCATACAGAAGCTATTCCATACAGAAGCTATTCCATACAGAAGCTATTCCATACAGAAGCTATTCCATACAGAAGCTATTCCATACAGAAGCTATTCCATACAGAAGCTATTCCATACAGAAGCTATTCCATACAGAAGCTATTCCATACAGAAGCTATTCCATACAGAAGCTATTCCATACAGAAGTTATTCCATACAGAAGCTATTCCATACAGAAGCTATTCCATACAGAAGCTATTCCATACAGAAGCTATTCCATACAGAAGCTATTCCATACAGAAGCTGCAGAACTCAGTCTCCAATAGGGTAAGCATATTTGGGAAAATGTCAATAACAGGAGTGTTTCAACATGCTGCTTTCGAATATCCAGACTAGACAGAAGCTATTCCATACAGAAGCTATTCCATACAGAAGCTATTCCATACAGAAGCTATTCCATACAGAAGCTGCAGAACTCACCCAAGATATGGAATTACGGCTTCAGCCATTGGCAAAGCCATGTAAATGAATTTATGTCTGTTAGCATTAGTACTATGTCAGTTGTCACAGCAATGGAATCTTATTGGCATGACCTGTGATGCATAGACACATACACAAAGCTTTGTTTATCCATGTCGGTGGCAGACAGAGATAATAACAGATGAGCCAGAAGACAAACGGCTGATGTGCAAAACTGAATGCAGACAGAAGTGCTCCCAGCTAAGCTAATCATCCCTTAATGTCTATCCCATTATACACACACACTGTATCCTCCTTGCAGTTCTTTCCCTACAGCCTTTCCTTTGAAGATTCTTAAGAGAGAAAATTCCCTACTACCAGTATAAATCCTGGGCCCCCGACGTGCATCAGAGGGCGGCTTATATACGTTCTTATGTGGCATTTCACTGGCTGCTCTACCTCAAGGCAAGATAAGAATTGAACATAAATGGATCAGACTGGACTTTATGACTTATTGCAGTGCTCACCTTGGGTTCTGGAATGTCGCTTCACAAGGATACAAAGCCAATTTCCTCCGGGGGGGGGGGGGAAACATTCACAAATACAGCATTTTAAACTATAATAGGAAATGATCATTATTTTGCCTTAGAATCCAATTTCTTATCTATTGTTTGTCCCTTGCCTTCTGGGACTGCTTATTTCTTACCTTCAAGGGGCTGTTCACCTATAAATTAACTGTTAGTATCATGTAGAGAGTGATATTATGCAGCAATTTGCAGTTGGTTTTCATTTTTTATTATTTGTGGTTTTTGAGCTATTTCGTTTTTTAATTCAGCGGCTCTCCAGTTTTCAGTTTCAGCAATCTGGTTGCTAGGGTCCAAATTACCCTAGCAACCATGCACTGATTTGAATAAGAGACTGGAATATGAAACAAAAATATAAACAATAAAAAGTAGCAATAACAATTTGTAGCCTTACAGAGAATGTGCTTTTTAGATGGGGTCAGTGACTCCCCCCCCCTCCATTTGAAAGCTGGAAAGAGTCAGAAGAAGGCAAATAATTAAAAAACAAACATTAAAAAGCAATGGAGACCAATTGGAAAGCTGTTATAGAATGAGCCATTCTATAACATACTAAAAGTAATCAATCAGAGGAGAATTCAACCTGTAATAAAAAAAAACCTCCGCTGTGTAGACGCCCCCTCCCTCCTGCCCCCACCCCTGAAAATGACGCGACGCATGCCGAAAATGACGTGATGCACGTAGTTTCGCAAATTTTTCGGCGAAGTGAAATGGGATAGATTCACCCATCGTGAACTCCCGTGGCCTGAATCTGCAGGAGGGGTAAATAAAAAATTAGGGGCATTTGCCTGGAGGAGGGAGGGGTCTACCCAAGGGAGGGTTTTTTTTATTACAGGTTGAATTCTCCTCTAAATTTACTTTTAGTATGTTATAGAATGGCTCATTTTAAACAGCTTTCCAATTGGTCTTCATTACTTTTTTTTTTTATTATTTACCTTCTTCAGACTCTCTCCAGTTTTCGAATGGGGGTCACTAACCCCATCCAAAAAGCACATGCTCTGTAAGGCTACAAATGTATTGCTATTTTTTATTACTCCTCTTTCTATTCAGGTCCTCTCCTATTCATATTCCAGTCTCTTATTCAAATCAGTGCATGGCATTTTTAAAATGTGGATTATTTTTATAAAATGGAATCTACGGAAGACAAACGTAACCCTGCATAACGGGTTTCCGGACAATGGGTCCCATATCTGTACCCTGTACCAGCTATTTTGTTGTTCATGTATTGTGCGGCTACATGACATTACAACGTCGCTCTACAAAAGCCTTCGAAAAATAGTTTACAGCGAAACTTTTGTTGATCTCAGAAAGGAAGGGACGTGACTTTGGCCCCAATAGATAAATCTCCCGGAGTGAGCCGGCCAGAACCAAACATCTCAAGCTAAATCAATTGCCATTATAGATTCCGTTTTTCGTTTTGATTTGCACAATCGGTGTGGCCGCACTACAGCCATGCTGAGAATCCAGGCACAGGCACATACTAAGGGAGGCACCTGCTCATATCAAACCATCAGTGATCGATCTGGTTAAATGCCTTGGGCCTCCGATTGTATTTAAAAGGCCACATCAGACTGACAGCTTGTTTATCTATGGTAGATCCTGAATACACATCCTGGACTTTGCTATAACTATGAGCGGAATTACCTTGCAATGGCAAAATCTTTACTCCAAATTCTTCCAAGAACCCCAAAGAGCGGATCAAATCAAGCTCCTCTTGAATGGTATCCGGGCAGTCGGAAATTAACAGCAAACAGCTCCTGCAAGGGGGAAAAAAAAAAGATAAACATCATTAGCTGGGCTTGGGATCCTCTTAAAGGAGAACTAAACCCTAAAAATGGATATGGATAAAAATGTCATATTTCAAAAGGTGAACTTATTGCACGAGGCTAAAGTTTCAGCTTGTCAATAGCAGCAATGATCCAGGACTTGAAACTTGTCACAGGGGGTCACCATCTTGGAAAGTGTCTGTGACACTCACATGCTCAGTGGGCTCTGAGCAGCTGTTGAGAAGCTAAGCTTAGGGGTCGCCACTAATTATCCAGCAGAAAATAAGGCTCCCCTGTAATATAAGCTGATGCTACAGGTTTGCTGGTTATTCAATTCTGATGCAGCTAATTGCACTGGTCTCTAATTATCTGTATTAATGACTAATCAGCCTTATATTGGCAGATTTACTAAATTCACATGAAGGATTCAAAGTTTGATCGGATTTTCAAAAAGATTTGAATTCGAATGTTTTTGAAGACCACTTCGACCAGTGAATTTTGTAAAATTTGATCGAATAAAAATCTATTCGAATATTCGACAGTTGAATTACTTCCCCTTTAAATTTTTATTCGACTGCCTAGTTCGCCAGATCAAAGCTACCGAATTGGGTTTCATTATTTTTGATTGAATAAAAAGCATTCGATCGATGCGAACGATTTATCGATCGATGCGAACGATTTATCGATCGATCGGATATTTTCTATTCGATCGCTCGACCAATCGAATTGCGGTAAAATCCTTCGAAATCGATATTCGAATTTGAAGGATTTTACATCCCTACCTATTCACATGGTCGAATTTTTTTTCAATTTCGAAATTCGACCAATAGTAAATGTGCCCCTATGTGTACTGTATATTGTGAGTGGGTCCCTAAGCTCAGTAAGTGACGTGCTAGGAAAGGGAGCCCCCCTAGAAGATATATTGGATCTAACTGTCAATTAATAACGGACACCCAATTGTTGCATGAAGACAGAATGAAGAGAAACAGATGCGGAGAGAGGAATAGTCGATATAAACTTGATTATTAAAGAAACAATGCAGAATTTTTAATTGATTGTGTTTAGAGAAAGTTTCCTATTTCAGTATAAGGAAGCTTATATTACATTTTTCACGATAGTTCCCATTTAATAACCGCTTGTTAATTTGCAACAGACTATCTGTACGGCCAAGCAGCGGTTCTGCAGGGAAATAGTCCGTGTCCGAATAGAACTCTCGTGTCTGCAACTGAAAGTTTAATAAGAGAAAAGCGTTTCTGGACAGAGCGAGGGAGAGGCCGGTATATCAAATGTTTTCTGCCACGAAGCTTCAGTAGACGCGGCCGGCATAACAGCGAAAGAAATTCTGCTGCGTGCTAAATCAAATTTAGAGCAGCAGGAGAAAATAAAGTCGTTTTCGCTAGTCCACGGATAAAATACGAATCTGCCTGAGCTGCTTCTTGCCTCATTCTGATAAGCGGGGGCCCTACAGCTCTGATAAGTGAGACGCACTTGGGGAGATAAAGTGCAGATTGCAGAGCTTGTGCCCTAAGGATAAACACTTTGCCATTATGTTCTGTCCTGCACTAACTCACACACGTGATAGTCTTTCTGGTTAGACATTGATTCCTCTGTTAGTAAAGGCTTTCTCTTTCTCGGTGTACTACAAGTCAAGGCAATAAAGGCAATGGCCCTCTGGGCATTTTGTATCTGAGAGGCAACAGCAGAAGAATCAGACGGGTTTGAGCACAGCAATATCATAATAAGGTCCGGACTGGCAATCTGTGAGTTCTGGCAAATGCCAGAAGGGCTGCTGTGAGATTCCACAGACTGGGGGACTGGTTGGGTCTCTGTGTACTTGAAATGCCCGGGCCTGTTTTGACTCCCAGTCCAGACCTGATCAGAATGATATCACATCTTCCCAATATCTAGATGTGTGCTGCCTTTCCACTTTCAGATACAGGTATGGGATCTGTTATCTGGAAACCCATTATACAGAAGGTTCTGAATTACGGAAAGGTTGTTTCCCATAGACTCCATTATAATCAAATAATCTGGATTTCCTTTTTCTCTGTAATAATAAAACAGTAGCTTGAACTTGATCCCAACTAAGATATAATTAATCCTTATTGGAAGCAAAACCAGCCTATTGGGTTAATTTAATGTTTGCATGCAGCAACAGCCAGGGAAACTCATTTTCTGCTGCTGGATAATTAGTGCCGACCCCTAAGCTTAGCTTCTCAACAGCTGCTCAGAGCCCACTGAGCATGTGAGTGTCACAGACACTTTCCAAGATGGTGACCCCCTGTGACAAGTTTGAAGTCCTGGATCATTGCTGCTATTGACAAGCTGAAACGTTAGGCTGGTGCAATAAGTTAATTATAAAAAATATGGCATTTTTAGCCATATTCATTTTAAGGGTTTAGTTGAAACTTATTCATTTTAAAGGTGAACCAACCCTTTAATGTATATGCAGTAGAACTCTACATCTCTGATCGTGGGCCTTCCAAAAGATGAATACAGATGTAGATATTTTGAACTTAAAACTAGGGCCACATTGGGTAATTAGTTCTCCAACATTATCTCAATCTTAATATACAATATAGACTCCTAGGTCCCTTCTTAGAATAAATCAAAATCCAGTGGTTCAGTGTAATGTTCCTCAGTGATACGTGCTTATAATTAGAGCATTGGCACATACGTAGCAAAGACGAATATTTAATAGTCATACTTTACGTGTGAAGCCCTGGAAAGAGAACGCTGCGCATCTGCTAGCGAAAAACTGGCATAGAGAGCCCAGGTTCATATTTAATGACATGGTCTTTCAATTAGCAGCTAATTAAATTCCATTATCAAGTCCCAGAGTCATCGTTGAGGTTGAAATCATTTAGTATTTCAAATGCCGGCAATTCTGCTTTCTAGCAGCTGAGATGGTAGCTGTGAAATCACCTATAGAGCTGACAAATGAAGTTATGATGCTGATTATACATTAGCACTGTAACGTATGCAGAACAGTGGCATTTCGCTGTTTAAAACAAGCGTGAGATGATTTAAAATAAACTGAAGGAGGAACAGCTGCAAATCCAACGCTGCTGTGTATCACTCTGCACCCATCCTTGTTTCCAATGGAACTGAGCAGAAAAGCGCCAGGAGATGCCTCCTGCATCAGCAACCCAAGTGTCTAGCTAACTGTCTTTCTGCTCAGCAGACACAAGATCAGGAAACACTCCTGTTACAAACTGTGATATTAGCCGTGTAAAACTGTTAATATGATAGTTAAGAGTAAAGCATTTTTACTGGAAAGGCAATTTAGAAATGAATTTGCTTGGCCAAAAGCAAGTCTGAAAAGTGTGTGGGGTGAGGACAGCATTGATGTGTGCCTCTCCCGATGGGCCTGCATATACGCCCGTTATGATCCGATTGTTGACCAGGGTCTAAACAATTGGATCATCCTGGTTTGGCCGAGTATGCAGATGTAAAGTAAAGTAGCCAAAGATACTCTTGGTTGGCAACTTTGCTCATTAGTATGTCCAGCTTAAGGGCTCTTACTCATGAGCGGTTAAAGTTGCGCTCCGTTTTGTAGCATTCAGCCGCAGGGGATCGCAGGAATAGACGCAAGCAATTCTTTTCTAAGCGGCTATACACACACAAGCGCATGTAAGCTCCTTAAGTGAGAAGGATCTTGGGGTTTTTATAGATAACAAGTTGTCTAATTCTGGGCAGTGTCATTCTGTAGCTACTAAAGCAAATAAAGTTCTGTCCTGCATAAAAAAGGGCATAAACTCAAGGGATGAAAACATAATTATACCTCTTTATAGATCCCTAGTAAGACCTCATCTGGAGTATGCAGTGCAGTTTTGGACTCCAGTCCTTAGGAGGGATGTAAATGAGCTGGAGAGAGTGCAGAGACTAAGTGCAACTAAACTGGTTAGAGGGATGGAAGACTTAAATTATGAGGGGAGACTGTCCAGGTTGGGGTTGTTTTCTCTGGAAAAAAGGTGCTTGCGAGGGGACATGATTACACTTTACAAATACATTAGAGGACATTATAGACAAATATCAGGGGACCTTTTTACCCATAAAGAGGATCACCAGAGGCCACCCCTTCAGACTAGAAGAAAAGTACTTTCATTTGAAGCAGAGTAGGTGGTTCTTCACAGTGAGGACAGTGAGGTTGTGGAATTCACTGCCGGTCGATGTTGTGATGGCTGATTCTGTTGATGCTTTTAAGAGGGGTTT
>CM044439.1:155933526-155943983 GCA_024363595.1 Xenopus borealis
TATATATATATATATATATATATATATATATATATATATATATATGTAAATCCCTGCTATAAATCATGCAGTATAGTATTGGAACAACAGGTGCCTGTAGTAACAGACTTATAGTAGGCTATTTGTTGGACCAAATTTTCTCTTTACTCCCTACCACTGTCTCTCTCACATTTACTGATGTTCTTTTTGCCAATTGTAGGCTTCTATTATGCCTCTCTTACTGAGACAAATTAAACAAGAGACAGATTGGCTAAAAAGAACAGTTTTCCCAACCTGCAGCTTTTCCCACAGGCACCAGTACCTACCCACGTCTTTCAGAAGCATCACAGCAATGGCCATGGCACTGTTTAAGCCAAAGCACATATGATTAAACTGGCCATAAACATGCAGATAATTGCCTGTGTCAGACAAATCATTGTCCATGCCAATCTTCCAACCTGCAACTCACCATTCAGATTAAATAAAGTTGTAATTATGCTTGAGCAATAGTATGAAACTTATGTCTGACAAATAGTAGTGAAAGTCACCCACTGATATGGTCCGATCAGGCAATATATGCAGAGATATTTTGGTTAGACGATATAAATCTTTTAACCTGTCCCATCAACTGAACAACACAGTACTAAAAATGTTGGGTCAAACGGTCTGAAAATCACACAAACCTTGGTTTAGTCTCCCATCACTCACTTTAGATACAGAACAAGTTAAAAAAAACACTACCCTACCTTTGACCAGGGCATCCAGAATGTCTGAAAGTCTGTTACACACCAACCAAAGTCCATACCTCCCAACATTTTGGAAGTTAAAAGAGGGACAAAAATGTATTTTGCCCACAGCACGGCAACATTTTTGAGTCCACGCCCATTTTTGTGACCACACCCCCTAATTACCATGTTTATTTTACTAAATTTGACTGGTTATGAAAGTTTGAAAATATTTCTCCTTATCTAAACTGTTACAATTACTTATTTTCCTATCTCAAAAGTGTTACAAAGCATCTTATTTGCACCTGTTAGCTGTTCTGGACTCTCTGCCAAAAGCCAATTAAGTTAAAATCTTTGTTTCTTTTTCTGGCTGTTCAGTGCAGAGAAAAGAGGGACTTTTCAGTACAAATGAGGGACAGCGGGTTGAGCTCTCAAAAGAGGGACTGTCCCTCCAAAAAAGGGACAGTTGGGAGGTATGAAAGTCCCGTAGCCGAGAAAAGACCCAAAGCCATAATACATTGGTGAAAACCCCTATTCACCAATGTATTATTTTAATACTCTAAAGGCCCTTGCCACCAATTTTTTTTTTCTTTTTAAATATTTTCTGAGGCTCCCTTTTTAACTTGTAAGGGGTGGCCCCAAAATTTTAGGGGGGGCCCTGGTCACCAATAATTTTTTTAACTTGTAGGGGGACACTGACCACCAAAACTTGTATGGGGGACCCTGGAGCCAATGCTTTTTTTAACTTATAGGGGGGCTCTGGTCACCAAACCTTTTTATCTTGTAGGGGGGCCCTGAACACAAATTAAAAAAAACAAACTTTTATGGGGGGCCCTGGCACCACAGTTTTTTTTAACTTATAAGTGGGTCCTGACCTTCAATGGCTTGGAGTAGGGAGGGACCTAGAGGGCCCCGAAAATGTTGTTATACGGGGCCACCTTGATTTCTAATGGCAGCCCTGCATTTGGCATCAGGACTCGTCTTTTGTAAAAATAAACGGCATGCTATAGGGGCAAGGTGTGACCAATTGCATCAATAAAACCTGCTCTGTCTTCAGCTTCCCTTTATATTAAAGCTAGGATTTACTTCCATGCTAGAGTACATTGGTTATTGTGTGCAAAGCACATACCTAGCATGAATGGGAGGGGACACATTAATAATATTTCCCCAAAGCTTTCTTTGTGCACACTAAAAACACATGGAAGGTGATGCTGTTGGGGATGTTATGGATAGTGCCTCAGCTGGGCAAACAATATAGCAGCTCCCACTGATGTATAAATAGAACTATCCACAGAAGTGCTCAGTAATGTAAACCCTCATAAGACACTGCCCATTCTACAGAAAATAAATAGAAGGAAACTATAACTCATGGAAACAATATAATTTCCTTCTGGCCACTTTGCTCATCAGTGTTGAGCCTGTAAAAAGAGGCACCACAATTTATAAAGGTGCTAAATCATATAAGAGCAAATTATCCTTCCCAACTATATATGTCACAAGCAATGCCTGAATATATGGCTCTGCTTTGTGTTCATACGCACTCATCTGATTTACACGTGCCCCTTGTGGGTTCCAGGAAACGTACCTGGCCAAGTCCATACAGTTATCCGTTAGTGTAGCTGATGAATTGAAGTATTCTCTGCTTGCGGCCAATACCAGCTCAACGCTTTTCTCGTAGTTGACCTTGTACTGGGCTTTGCCCTTAGAAGTGATGCTCATCGGAAGATCTATGGACGAGGCGTTGCAGTGCATCATTTGCCCGGCCAAGTGAATATTTTCCAGCCGACTCGAGCAGAGCAAACTTTCCGCAAATATCTAAAAAAAAAAAAAAATAGGAAAATGTTTGTTAAAGAGATGCTGGTTTGTTTTTGTTTCACAGTGTCACAATTAGTTCTGAAGTGCCGTGATCAAAGTGTTGCTACTCATCCCAGGTCACTTGCCATTTAGTTGATCCCACATAAACTTGGTGACATGCCAGGTCTTGAAGAACACATCTGCCAGGTCTTGAAGCACACATACGGTTTTTCCTGGTGGTGCCCGGTTCAGTATAGTCACTTTAAGTTTCAGAGCTCTAACCAATAGAGTTTATGACACTCCATGTTCCCTCAATGGCACTGTCGAATTACATTTTTCAGAAAGCTTCATTTAATAGTGCTGCTCGAACAGACTGCTGCACTGAAATCCATTTTTTTTTTCAAAAGAGTAAGCAGATATTTGAATATTTAATTTTGAAATCTGACATGGGGCTAGACATGTTGTCAGTTTCCCAGGTGCCCACAGTCATGTGACTTGTGCTCTGATAAACTTCAGTCACTCTTCACAGCTGCACTGCAAATTTAAGTTATGTCACCCCCTTCCCTACCCCCCTAACAGCAGCCCATCAACAGAATAATGGGAAGGTAAAAAGATAACAGCTCCCTGATAAGAACAGCACTCAATAGTAAAAATCCAAGTCCCACTGTGACTCCTTCAGTAGAAGAAATAACAGACTGTCTGAAAGCATTTCCATCATGAAGTGATGGCTCTTTCTGAAAACACATGAACAGGAAGAATGAGCTGATAAAGCACACAATATACACACCAATATCACAACTAAAAATATACACCTGTTGGTTCAGGGATTACATTTTATATGGTAGAGTTAATTATTTGCAGTGTAAACAGTGTAATTTAGAAATAAACTACACCATAAGAATCATGACAGAATCCCTTTAACATCACTCACAGACGAAGATGGAAACCACTCATTAGTGTGTGCCGAGTAACCTGGAGGCACCTATTCTCCCATGATACTGGGACAATTATAGGTGTTTTTATCAACCCCACAAGTAGTGGCAATCAAAATACCGCAAATGAGATTGAACTAAAAAGTCTATGGATATAATCTATTCCAGGGTATTATTGCTTATCTAAGTTGGAGCAATATAAATGCTGGGAGGGGTGGTTTCATTGTTCTCTATAGTACAGCCATACAGTTCCCAAGGCTATTAACAAAATACAGAATGTGTATTTCTGTAATGAAGTAATACAAAGGTGTTCATAAATTAATACTTTATATAGATATACTGGTTTCTTCAGTTGGGCTCTGCTGAGTTAAGTTCTTCCAAGGACTTCTGTGCAAACCAATTCTGTATGGAACCCTCCCCAAACTGTTGCTAATGAGCATGAAGTAAACAATATTTTTCCTTAGCTCAAGCCATTAAAAACAGCCTCCTTTACCAAACTTTACTGTTGGTATTATACATTCAGGCTGGGGTTTTCACCAAATCCATACCCAAGCAGGATGTGTCACTCCAAAGGCAGTGAAATTTACACCACTCCAGTTGATGTTTGGCATTGGGCATGGTTTCTAGTAGCGTTCACTTTAGTTGAACTGAAGAAGCTGCTTGGATGATTGGTAAAACATTTTCAAGAAGCCTACATACTGTATATCATGACCTGGGTGAATGAGAATCTCAATAGGTATCTGGCATGATTGATTACAAGCTTGGATTAGGTTGCTCTCTCATTTAAAAAACCATGTCCCAGACTTTGAATTGTGGTGAGAGATTGGGGGCAGATTTATTTGTTAAACCCACAGATAAACATACCCTTCTTCACTGTGAGTCTTTCCACTGTTTTACTATTAATAAATCGCTCCCTACATCGCAGTTTCTTCATGTCAAACGGATGATGAGAGGGTGGGAGTACGCTTAGATGGAACAAAAGTTCCTCCAAAGGGGATATCCCCTAGCTTTGTTACAGCAACAACATGAGGAAGTGGTAACAATAGAAAAAATGTATATCTCAAAATTTGCATCCCTCAGCAGGGAGGTGTCCAAGGTTATAAATAAACATTGGGGTCTTTAAAAAGTAGGGTATTCCTTATAGAATTCCCAATAGAAGTATTTCAAAACTTACCCCTTATGTCTTATAATAAGCATAAAACGATTGGCTCCATGTTGGTCATGTCTGACCTGGGAGGCAAACAGAGTAAACAAGGTAAACTCTGTCCAAAAACTGGACTTTTCCCTGCCTATCGTTCGGCTGTTGCTCCAGTTGCCAAAAGGTATATACCATCCACACAAAGGTTACCCCATTAAGACCAGGGGGTATTATACGTGTACATCTTCCTTTGTAGTGTAAATAATTTAATGCCCCTGTGGCCAGGTATATGTGGTGCAAACTAGCACATGATACGGGAGAGAATAAGGGAACATAAATCTGCCATTAGGCTAAAGAAAATGGATCAGGCTGTGGCAGGTCACTTTGTACAGGAAGGACATGGGCTCAAACAACTGAAATTTTAAATTATTGATCATGTACCTTTGTTCCGTCAGGGAGGAGATAGAAATAAAGAACTATTAAGAAGAGAAGCCTGATGGATACGATATTTAGAAACTATGGAACCTTTGGACCTCAACCGAGAGTATGATTTACACTCAAAATTCAGATAATTGTTTTTAACTGGATTTTTATTGTATGTTTTAGTTTTACAGATTTTTGAGTGTGAAAAAATGCTTTCTGTGTGGACAGAAGTGTTCCACCAACAACATGCAGACATGACTCATTTATCCTATGTCTGTAATTGAATTGTGATTAAACATTTAGCCGGTAGATGGGGCTATGTTAAATAGTATAAAGATGTTTGACCATGTGTGTAACATTAGCTTGATAAAGAGCCACGTGGTGGCTTGAAACGTTGTAACTGTCCAGATCTTTTAGCCATGAGTAGCAAATAAAGGCTTTTTAAGCAAACCTTTGGATGGTGCTGTCTGCTACAAAGTTGGGATACTACATGTTGGTGTAAGTGGACACCATTTGAGGTGCAACAGGAATCTTTTTGAACATTAACTTGGTGAGAGCTGACTAATTGTTTATTATTTAAGGACTTCTTATGCCAACGTTTGGCAGTGAGGACGTGATTTTAGAAAAGGTGTACGTACAGGGAACCAAAGCCAAAAAATGTTTTTTTTGTCATAACCAAATTTTGTTGTTGCCGTTATTTCCCCAGACAGGAGGAGCCCCTTTTCAGGTTGGCATGTCAGGACAGATGGGAAGTATGTTTATGTAGGGAATTCCTGCTGTGGGTAAAATTAGCTAAAGAGAAACCCAGCTATTTTCCTAAAAGCCTAGGAGAAAGTATGTTTATGGCCCATTGCGCACAACAACGTATCCTTTCTGTTTCATTTACTGCTCTATTGACGCTCTGTGATGTTCAGTCTTCTCATAAACAGCTACATTAGAAAATATCATCTTACAAATATGAAGAAGCGTGGGGGTTTTTTTTCGGTTCAGAGCTAGTAATTTGCTTGAATGCTGCCCACGCGTTCCCCCACCCACCACCACCACGAATAGTAAAATGTTCTAATAAAGTAAAAAGCATCAAATCGAAAAAAAAATCATTTAATACAAAAATACGGAGTCTCTACTGCTGGGCAATGAAGTTGCACTTACACTGCAAAACAGAAAATAGATTCGGAAATTGATGCAATGCATCTTTCCTTTTTAGATAGCTTCTTTAAATAGGATATTAGTTTTAAATTCCCCCTTCTCTGCAGTTTCAGGGATTCAGTAAAAGCCTGTAATACGTACATCATAGTAAATGTCATCATAATTATATAGCCCAAAATGCCCTGGTCCCTGCTGTAACATCTGCTATCCCTCTGTCATTGGGAGCTTAGGAGATGTTGGTTAGTAACTTCTATCCTTGACTTGCCTTCTGTTTCTCCTCCTTATCAGTTGCCCAAAAATGGTAGATATTGTATTTCCGCACCAGGTGAAAGGACAAAGCAATACATTATATTGTCAGATAAGGTTCTGGGTATCTGTATATTGCAGTCAGCTTTGGAAGCCTAGGTGACCTATCTTCTAAAATACCGCATAATATGCAACCCCTACTTCCCTATGACCTAGTCTTGTGCTCAGGGCCACTCTTCAGTCTTGGGGACCATAAAGCACTAAAAGAAAAAAATACACAAAAATGTATTTAGGAACAGGGGAAATGTGCAAAAAATGGTCACAGTCCACCATTTTTTGCACTTTGCATACTGCCTGGTTGCTCCTAAAAGGAACATTCAACCTGTAAGTGAAAAAACCTCCCACCCAGTGTAGACACACCTCCCTCCTCCACCGGAATGCCTGCCCCCTGGCAAATGCCCATGACTTGTTACTTATCCATCCTTCCAGGTCTTATCCAGCAGAGTTCACAGGCACCATATCTTCTTGTTCGCTCTTCTTCCTGTAGTGACCAGCGTTTTTGGGCCGGTGCTGAGCTAGTCACAAACTTTCTGAAAACGCTGATCACTAAAGGATGAAGAGGGAACCAGACAAGATGGCGCCTGTGAATTCTGCTGGACAGGACCTGGAAGGAAAGGTAAGAAACAAGTTAGGGGCATTTGCCTGGGGGGGTGGGGGGGGGGGTATTGTTCAGCTTAAGAAAAAGCTGCCTTATGAAGTCCTGGAGTGAAGCTCTAAATCCCGGACCATCAGCTGCCAGCATGACCCCGAATGAGTAGAATGGATTTTCTGTGAAGTAAGGAGACAGCGCATGAACAGCGGAACACAAGGAAACAGTTGGTGTTATAGGATCAGAACACCCTTACAAGCGCACATCAGCTCAGCAAAGTAAGCTTATCAGCACACTCTGGAGTTGAGAGGAATAATACCATGCGATCACACACACCGCAAATCCTCTAAGTAGAAATCAAGCAGGGATCCGGTGTATGTGTTTATAGGAGCGCACATTGTTTTCTCTACCCTGAGGTGAAATGTACTGAGAATTTGGTGCGCTAGTGAGAAGGATTTCTTGCTTCTGATCTTACGCCCTGCAGGATATCTACGGGACATTATGCACTTAATGTGACTGTTTAAAGTTTTAAGTGACTCAATTGGTGGGATAAAGTCTATTATAGGAAGCGCATACAAACATTCTTTTAACTAGTTTTTTTCGGGTGGAATCCCCTATGTGTTTGTGAATCCGTCTATATTTGCGCAAGGTGAACATTAATGGGCAAATTTACTATTATTCCCCAAAAATAATTAGTTTCTATTCGATATTCGATTAGCATTCGATTTCTGAATGTTAATTGAATAGTTCTAGGCTACCTTTTATTCGATATTCGATCATTCGACTATCGAATATAAACCTATTCGATCAGTCGAATAAATCATTCGACTGAACAAATAAATCATTTGATCATTCGAATGATCCGTACGATTCGAACGATCGAACACTTCAATCGTAAGAATCCTATTCGATCAGGGCTTAGTCTCAGAAGCCTATGGGAGTGCTCCCACAGGCTTCTATTTGGTAGGTCCAATCTGCCAAAGTAGGCAATCGAAGAAACTTAAAAAATAAAATCCTTCGTTGATCGAATGATCGAATGATTGAATATTCGTCCATTCGACTCTATTCGAATGTACGTATTCGATCGTTTGACCATTCCCTATTCGATGATCAAATATGCCAAAAATTAACATATTCGACCAAAAGAAGAAATTCTACGTTCGAACTTTGATCGAACTTCGCATCCTTCACGTGAATTTAGTAAATCAGCCCCTAAGTATATCTCAAACAAATGGAGCAAGGAGCTAACATACTGGGGGTCATTTAAAAATTTTGTGCATCACATAATTGTTTGCAAATGGTTGTTTTGCCCATGCTTTTTACTGAATGCTAAAATATTGCACTGCTGTGCCCGTCTTTGCGGTTTTTGCAAATTTGCATTGTGAATAAATTTCCGGGTCTTTCGTGAGCACATGCACTTTGGGAGGTTGTTGTGCGAGAAAATAGTGTTGACAGTAACTTAAATTCACAATTTGTAAAAACTGTTTTGCGAATATTTTATCCTCCACCACAGGCATAATTCAAACGCAGAGTGTGCACAAAATATTAAAAATTTGCAATTTTTGCCATGTTTAAAACCCTCCTATAGACATTTGCAATGTGAAAAACCAATTCACAAATCTGTTTGCACACTCTTATTCAGCTTTATAAATATAACCAAGGAAAGGGCAAATATATTCACTTTGTGAACCAATCTGTCCTGCGCGAAGTTTATAAATGAGCCCCACTGATTTCTGTGCAGACTTCACCAATTTATCTGGCCACTTGGATGCTGTTCTATCCAGACCTACGCAAAAGGTTTCGGCCAAGAAGATGAATCCCTTTATTAATGTTTTTATGTCTCATTTATCACTGCCAGGGAATGAGTTAAGTAGGCAGCCCCAAGTGATTTGCTACCAAATATTTGCTAACTTCCTATCCTCTCTTAATGATGCAATAAATATATCTAATCTACTAGCTAAAGACCCTTGTCACCTAGACCATTATTATGATATTACTTTAAAATATTGTGGGAACAGAATCATCAGAGATGCATTTCTCCTGCAGTAATAATTCTGTATAAAACATTGAATCTAAACAAGGGTGTTTGACCCATGCGGATGTTTTTCCCGCTCTCGTTCTCCTTTCAGAATTTTCGTTTATTAAAGATTTCTCTGTAAAACAAAACATTATTTTTTTTACTTTAAGATGATGATGTATCTGCTGTCTTCAAGAAGTTTGGTTTTAGCTCCAATAACCTTAATGTCAAAACGTATAAATCTTGCATGCCTCGTTTATTAATTCTGCCATATGTTAGAGAAAAAAAAGAGATCCAGTATTTTTAAAAAGCAAAAAAGTGGATATTAAGAGGCCAATTTATCACGTTGCATAAAAAACGGTACAAAATGGTAAAACAAGGGTCAAACAAAAGGCTGTGAATTTATTTTTAAATGTTAAGCGCTGGTGTTTTATTTATTTAGGCTGACACTGTCATTAATTTGTACCCATCTCAATCATAAGAGGATATGGCCCACCTGAGTCGGACTGGGGGTGTTGGGCCCACCGAATAAGGGTCGCAAAGCCTCATCTGTCCCACTTACACCCCCGTTGGCACACACTTTTGTCTTGCATGTCTTTCCGTGCAATTGGGGGAGGTCACGAAGGAGTGCAGGCTGTGGAGAGTGGGTCTGGGCATGTAGGATGCACAAGAGCTGGGGCCCACCAGGTTATTTTTTCAGCCCAATCCAACCTTGTGAACTATGACCCCATGTATGCAGTCTTTCGCTACAGACAGAGTTCAAACTAGTTTAGAACATCTAGGTTCTCCAAGAAATGCAGCTAGCAGCAGGTCTGGATAATGAAAGAAGCCGCTATCACAAAGCTCAGAGATATGGTATTGCTGTTCCCTATACTGTAAACTAGTTGATGACAAGACAATCTTATTTGGTAAATGAAAATGTAATATAAGCTTCAAATACAATGAAACCTCAATTTTACAGCCGCTTAAGTTTTCCCTTATTTTACATTGTGGTGCCACCTATATATTATGCGTAATATTTTCCCTTATTTTACATTTTCCTGGATTTTACATCATTTTTATTTCTGGTCCTCTAAAAAAAACGTAAAATGGGGTTCTCCTGTACAATCAAAAATTCTGTAAGGTTTCTGACATAATCAAGTTTATCTTCACTACATCCTTCTCAGCATCTGTTTCTCTTCATTCTGTCTTTATGCAGGATTTGGGATTGTCTGATTTTCTTGAGAGTTAGATCTAATATATCCCTTTCTCAACGGATGTATTAGAGCTCACTCAAATAATTGATTCCAGTAAAATCTATCAAAATATCTGCCTTTTGCACAAATCCTGCATATAGAAAGACATGATATCTAGTAATGTTAATAGAGTGAGCTCTAATACATCTTCTAGGCAAAAGGAGCCCCCCCCC
>CM044439.1:155959274-155971710 GCA_024363595.1 Xenopus borealis
AGTGATGTCATTGGTTATAATCACAGCTTAGTGATGTCACATGACTCACTAAAACTTGTGTATTATAATAAATAAAGTATGCCTTGTTGGAAAAAATTAGGACATTATAAGTAACCTCGGCGTTTTATGACCTGTATAGAAGTATATACACACACACAAGAGCCATGAATATCGTATAAATTATATCCTTATAAATGGTGCTTAGTGATATTATTTGTTATAATCAGAGCTTAGTGATTCTTTCACATGATTCACTGAAACTCGTGTATTATAAAAAATAAATTTCCCCCCAGTTGCAAAATATGATGATATTAGAAGTAACAAAATAATACAGGCAGAAGTGGTATTTTTTCAAATTTTTGTTCCATGACCATATAAAAGCACAATGGCTGAAGGCCAAGTCATGGAACTCGGCTGAACGCAAGAGGCATTCAGCCGAAACTTCAGGGTAATTCTCACTCCTGGGCAAGGGTATCCGCTTTCCTATCCTAGATATTGATGTTTTGACAGTACTTTGAATGGTATGTATCTTAGGCTTAAGCCTTGTTTTGCCTAGATTTATACTGTACATATGTGATTAAAATTTATCTGTATGTAACATATATATAAAAACCTATTCTATTTTATGATCAAATATTTTTGGAAAAAAAAAATACCACTTCTGTGTGTAGTATTAAATTGGTGTGCAAAGCCTTTCAATTGCTATATAATTTGGACCTATATGGGGTCTATTTTTTTTTTGGCTTTTTTGCACCCGCATTGTGTTGTATATATGGTGAACAGTGTACAAAAGAGTGCCCTCCATTTACGAATTTGTGATATTAGAAGTAACCTCAGAGTTCCATGACTTGGCCTTCAGCCATTGTGCTTTTATATGGTCATGGAACGCCTCTGTGACTTATAATAGCCTTATATTTTAAAAGAAGGGTACTTTATTAACTATATATATATATATATATATATATATATATATATATATATATATATATATATATATAGATATAGATAGATATAGATTTATATATATACAGTCTGAGAGTCACAGTGCACAGTGCAAACCAGAAAGGCAAATTATACATATGATGGCAGTCACAGAGGTTTATTCGTTGACCCTAATTACTTTCCTGCCTGGTGTTTCTTCAACCTGACCCCAATGAGATGAGGATCATTGCACTTCATCAGAGGCCTGTGTGTGTGTACTCTCTGTATTGCTCCAGAGTGTAGAACATACAAATGTGTCACCGGCTGATATGGAATATAATCTCGGAAATCCAGCCCAACTCCCAGTGGTAGTCCTATCCCCGTTCATTTGCGCTCAGAAGAGGTCAATGATATTTGAGGAGCTCGATGTGTCCAACAGAATGCAGAAAGCAAAGGAAATTGGAAGAGGTATGTGATCCATTATCCAGAAACCCATTATATAGAAGGCTCTGAAATATGGGACGGCCATCTCCCAATTATAATTAAAAAAAATAAAGCAAAAACATTATTGGACGTTTTCTAGTAAACTTAAGGTATGAACATCCAAATTACGGAAAGATCCCTTATCCGGAAACCCCATGTCTCGAGCATTCTGAAAAGCAAGTCCCATACCCGTACTTGATTATGGAAAGGAAGAACTTCTGAAAGGTCTGACCCATAATGCCATGATAGCAGGTTAGGTACAGGTGTGGGATCTGTTATCTGAATTCCTTTTTCTGTGTAATAATAAAACAGTAGCCTGTACTTGATCCCAACAAAGATGTAATGAAACATTATTGGAAGCAAAACCAGCCTATTGTGTTTATTTAATATTTTCACGACTTTCTAGTGGACTTAAGGTATGAAGATCCAAATTACAGACAGTTTCATTATCTGGGAAATCCCAGGTCCTGAGTATTCTGGATAATGGGTCCAATACATGTACTGTTGAGGTTTCCTGAGCACAGAATTCGAACCCCACTGTCCATTAGACTTTGTACTGCACATGAGATGCATATAACAAAAACTGCCCACTCTAAGCCCATTTTCCTTCTTTTTTTAATCTTAATGTGATTTAGGTTTTTTTGCGGAATGGATCTTTTAATAGTGGACACTTATCAGTTCATGAATAAGAAAGGGCCATTTTTGCAGATACAAATAAAATAATGGAAAGATCCTAACAAGTAATTATAGCACGCAATCAATACTCTAATCGACAAGAATGATATCCCTTAAATGAACAGTGGATCTTGCGGCTGCTTTAATACAAGGTCAGGGGGAAAAGAAAGGGAAAAAAAACTGGTGAGAATGAATGTCAGTCCAGTCCTTTTCTAATCACAAAAGTGCAACGGAGATTATAAATAATGAAGCTGAATGGTAAGTCTAAGCTAGCCTACACAATCTAGCCCTTTTGTCCTGGGATTTGCAATATCCTTGTTTGATTAAAGTCAAGTTTACACCACACTGACATTATACATTATAATGTATAGCCAGATGTGGTTTCTTCACGTGCCCTGAATGCAAACTGACCCCAAACAGCAACAATAATTAAAAATAATGTTCATTCTGCCAGCTTCTACATGGCATGAAGCAAAAAGCAAGGGTTATGGGTGAAACGGAAGACAGCTTGGGTTGCGACCTCTCCCAAATCTGAGGGGAGACAGGGCCGTACCACAGCGGGAGGCGGGGCAGTGAAGTTGCAGGGCGGGCTGTGATGTGGTAGGGGCAGGACTGCGATGTTGGGGGCAGGGCCATGATCTAGCGATCGGAAATTCTAATTGGTTTTCAAAATTTTGAAAACTGCGCAGCCAGTTTTGACCCAAAAAGCCCTTCAAAATAACCAAGCTGTCTGGGTCAAAACCGGACAGGTGGCAACCCTAAAGACAGCTCATAGTACAAGTTGATCCAGGGACTGGTCCGACTGCCCTTTTGGAGTCAGGAAGAATTTTTTTTTTCACCCTCAAATTGGAGAGGAATCAAATGGGATTTTTTTGCCTTCCTCTAGATCAGTGGTCCCCAACCAATGGCTCGTGAGCAACAAGTTGCTCTCTGACCTCGTGGATGTTGCTTCCAGTGGCTTCAAAGCAGGTGCTTATTTTTTTAATCACTGGCTTGTAGGCAAGATGGTTGTATAAAAAAAACAGGCATACTACCAAAACGAGCCTCCTGTAGTTTGACAATCCACATAGGGACTACCAAATGGCCTTATTTTGCACCCCCAGGATTATTTTTCCTGCTTGTGTTGCTCCCCAACTCTTTTTTAGATCTTAATGTTGATCATGGGCAAAAAAGGTTGGGGCCCCCTGCTCTAGATCGACTAGCAGTTAGGCAAGTTAAAATAGAGTTAAAAGGTTGAACCTAATGGATGTGTGTTTTTTCAATCTAACTTATTATGTCACTATGATGTTCCCCATAGCTGCTCCATTTATCCCTTTCCAAGTTATAGATACCATATTGCAGCTTTCCTATCTGACAAGTTCCACGTTCTGTAAAGATGTAGACTCAATTAATATTAGGATATCTTCCCTTTAATGCTAGCTAAGGTTTCTCACTATTACCAGAGGCGACAGTGATAGATTATGCCGGGAAGAGGAAGTGTAAATGGACTAGATTTGGGAGTCTGAAGCAGAAAGTAGAGAAAATGGGATAGTCCTAAGGTTGAGAAATCAAAGAAAAATGGAAAACCTTAGAATAAACTGACATTTGGTTTTGTTCTTATTTATGCTCAGTGTCATAGAACCATGTATCTGGACTATGCATACAGGTATGGGACCTGTAATCCAGAATGAGTGGGACCTGGGGGTTTTCTATATAAGGGAGCTTTCTGTGATTTGGATCTTCATATCTTGCGTCTACTATAAAATCATGTAAACATTAAAGGGAAACTGTCATGGGAAAACATGTTTTTTTTTTTTAAATGCATCAGTTAATAGCGCTTCTCCAGTAGACTTCAGCACTGAAATCCATTTCTCAAAAGAGCAAACAGATTTTTTTATATTTGATTTTTGAAATCTGACATGGGGCTAGACATTTTGTAAATTTCCCAGCTGCCCCGGTCATGTGACTTGTGCCAGCACTTTATAAGGGAATTACTTTCTGGCAGGCTGTTGTTTTTCCTTCTGAATGTAACTGAAGGAGTCACAGTGGGACATGGGTTTTACTATTGAGTGCTGTTCTTATATCTACCAGGCAGCTGTTATCTTGTGTTAGGGAGCTGTTATCTGGTTACCTTCCCATTGTTCTGTTGTTAGGCTGCTGGGTGGGGAAAAGGGAGGGGTGACATCACTCCAACTTGCAGTACAGCAGTAAAGAGTGATTGAAGTTTATCAGAGCACAAGTCACATGACTTGGGGCAGCTGGGAAATTGACAAAATGTCTAGCCCCATGTCAGATTTCAAAATGGAATATAAAAAAATCTGTTTGTTCTTTTGTTAAATGGATTTCAGTGCAGAATTCTTCTGGAGCAGCACTATTAACTGATACATTTTGAAAAAACAATTTTTTCCCATGACAGGATCCCTTTAAATAAACCCAACAGACTGGTTTTGCATTTTTAAAAATTCTAATTATTTGGATAAAACGGAGTCTATTAGAGACAGCCTTTCTGTCATTCAGAGCTTTCTGGAAAACATGTTTCCTGATAACGGATCCCATACTTGTACTTTCTTTGATATACAGATCAACACCTATTTTCTGCTGTTTTCTCCCGAGAAGAGAAACCAGTGAGATCCCGAATTGTAGCTCTACAGTGGAAAGGATAAGATGGTGTGGGTCTAACAGTACTGTAGCTTTAAAGTTTATGGTTTAAAGAAATGAAAACAGGGTGGTGAAATGAATCTCAGAGGACTTGTAAGTGAATGAATTCAGAGAAGACGAAGAAGGAATGATAAATTAATGGTAGGACATAGATGAAGGTCATATATCAAGGAAAGTTTTAAATTTCCTAGATCTACACTAGACCCTTTCTATAATTATTGGAATTTGCACCCTTCGTTGGTGACACTGGAAGCAACACATCATACATTGTTGACAAACCTGTACTTACAACTTTGTGGCAACAGTTTGGGGAAGGCCCGTTCTTTTTTCAGCACCCTAATATCCCCATGCACAAAGCACTGTCCAAATGGAATGGGTTTACAGAGGAAGGAGTAGAAGAATCTGACTGGCCTCACCAAAATCCTGAGTTCAACCCATCAGAACCCCGTGGGATAAACTGGAACACACAACAAGTCTCATCCTCAACTTTACTGTCCAATCTCACTTATGCTCTTGTGGCTGAATGAAAGCAAATTCTACCAACAATGTTCCAAAACCTAATGCAGTGGTCCTCAAACTTGGCCCTCCAGCTGTTAAGGAACTACAAGTCCCACAATGCAATGATGGAGTCTGACAGCCACAGTCAGGAAAATGCATTGTGGGACTTGTAGTTCCTTAACAGCTGGAGGGCCAAGTTTGAGGACCACTGACCTCATGGAATGCCCTCCTAGAAGAGGCTGCAGTTGCCTCACATTCACGGCTTGTTGACTTGTGGCTGAGAGGAGCTTAAGCTTCTTTGTCTGCTGTTAGACGGGTTGTTCACCTTTACATTAACTTTCAGTATGATGTAGAGAGTGATATTCTGAGGCAAGCTGCATTTGGTTTTCATTTTTTATTATTAGTTTTTTTGTTTTATTATTTTGTTTTTGAGTTATTAAGCTTTTTATTAAGCAGCTGATCCTAGCAACTATGCACTGATTTGAATACAAGACTGGGGTTTGAATAGTAGAGGCCTGAATAGAAAGGTGAGTAAGTAACAATAACAATACATGTGTAGCCTTACAGAGCATTTGTTTTTTAGTTGGGGTCAGAGAAAGCTGGAAAGAGTCAGAAGAAGAAGGCAAATCATAAAAAAACTATAAAAAATGAAGGGCAAAATGGCCATTCTATGACATACTAGATTAGTTAACATAAAGATGAACCACCCCTTTAAAGGTAGAATCAAAGCAATGCATCTGATCTGCCAGGGTAGAAAGTTAAACCTAACCGATATATATGTTACAGTTGTGCTCATAAGCAGGACTAGACTGGGATTCAAAATAGGCCCTGGCTTTCCTAGTACAGAGTGGCCCAAACTGCCCCCACCAGCCCACTTACTAGTCTCTTTCTATGGCATCTTACAGAAGCCCCTCTGGCATTTGTCAGAACCCACACATTGCCTGTCCGGGCCTGCTCATAAGTTTACACACCCTGGCAGAATTTATGATTTCTTAACCATTTCTCAGAGAATATGAATGATAACACGAAAACTTTTCTTTCACTCATGGTTAGTGGTTGGCTGAATCCATTTATTGTCAGACAACTGTGTTTACTATTTTTATATCTTAATCACTATAAAAACTACCCAAATGACCCTGATCAACAGTTTCCATCCCCTGGTGATTTGGCCTGATAACATGCACACAACTTGACACAAAAGGGTTAGAATGGCTATTAAAGGTAACATCTTCACCTGTGATCTGTTTGCTTGTAATTAGTGGGTGTGTATAAAAGGTCAATGACTTTCTGAACTCCTGACAGACCCTTGTATCTTTCATCCAGTGCTGCACTCATGTTTTTTATTGGATTCTAAGTCATGGGGAAAGCAAAAGAATTGTCAAAGGCTCTGCGGGAAAAGGTAGTTGAACTCTATAAAACAGGAAAGGGTTATAAGAAAATATCAAAGGAATTGAGAATGCCAATCAGCAGAGCAAACTCTAATAAAGAAGTGGACAATTAGGGGTTCTGTTGAAACCACACCATGGTCAGGTAATATTTCAGCCACAACTGCCATAAAAATTGTTCGGGATGCAAGGAAAACCCAACAAATAACTTCAGATGAAATATAAAAAAACACTGGAGGAAAATTCGCACTCATCAGCCCAGAAGCTGCGCATGGGAAGTACTTGGACATTACAACATGACAATGATCCAAAACACAAGGCCAAGTCGACCTGTCATTGGCTACAGCAAAATAAAGTGAAGGTTCTGGAGTGGCCATCTCTGTCTCCTGACCTCAATATCATTGAGCCACTCTGGGGAGACCTCAAACGTGCAGTTCATACAAGACAGACCAAGAATTTACAGGAACTGGAGGCTTTTTGCCAGGAAGAATGAGCAGCTTTACCTTTGTCTGAGAAGATAAAGAGCCTCATCCACAACTACAGATCCAGTCACTTGGATTTGTAAGTTAAATGCGTCGTGACTCAGGGCTAATTGAAGAAACTGTGTTATCTAAAGTTATCTTAACTCATTTAATGCATTTAACCTTTTCATTAGCATACCAAAGCTCCATTGTTTTCAATGGTGAACTCTTTAATTGGATGGGATACTGTGACACAATATTCTGTGCTAAGTGGGATAAATGAGATAGATGAGTTAAGTCACGACGCATTTAACACACAAATCCAAGTGACTGCATCTGTACCACAAAAGACTTCAAGCTGTCATTGATGTTAAAGGGGCAATACACGGTATTAAGAACTGGGGTATGTAAACTTTTGATCAGGGTCATTTGGGGAGTTTGTGTAGTGTAAAAACAGTTGTTTGACAATAAATGGCTTCAGCCAACCACTTACCATGTGTGAAAGAAAGTTTTTTGTGTTATTTGTATTCTCTGAGAAATGGTTAAAAAATCATAAATTCTGCTAGGGTGTGTAAACTTATGAGCACAACTTTAAATACAGTATTTTCATGCATTTAATTTTAATATCCTTGAATCTGTTCTGAAATGTTACAATAGTTTAGGATGTTCAGGCATCCAATACAAGTTTGATTAAGGGCCATAGGAGACATACATAAAAGGTGCCGTTGAAGGCCCTAATCATTATTTTCCAATGTTCCGTCGCTTTAATTAGACTTTGGCGAGCAGGAGAGCCTTGAGAGCTCCGAGCTGCTCATTACAATAGTAAACTGCATTCCAATCATTTTCATTCAACAAGCTTGAAATGCTACTTCAGCAGAACAAACAAAGTAAATTAGATTGCTTTTCCCTTCAAAAACTAACCGTCGCTCTTAATTGTAAGTGTCACTTTCCCAAAGAAGACAGAGAGCAGGAAGAAAAGGACCCCCGCAGCTAAAAGACATAAGGGTTTCTCAAGATGGTCTCAATACTGCGCTTATCTTACTTGCGCCCTGTGTGCCTCGTGAGTCGGACAATCAGCTTCCGGGCTTCCTCGGTGCTCGTCTGGGTGTCTTTCACAAATGATATGGGCTTCTGTAGACCGTGCTTCTCCAATATCTCAGACACACTGGGAATAGAACAAATGAAGTGATAAGACATGAAGGTTTGAGGACAAAGAATGGATACAATAATGGACCTTGACAGTATGGTACTGAAGAAGGTTAATGGTCAATACCAAGGAAAGCTTGAGCCTAGTCATAGGGCTTAAAATTGCCTCTAGGTTCTGCAGTTATATTTTGAAAGGGGAAAGAATACCATTTTTCTTTAACACATTAAAGGAGAACTAAACCCTAAAAATGAATGTGGCTAAAAATTTCATATTTTATATTCTGTACTTATTGCAGCAGCCTAAAGTTTCAGCTTGTCAATAGCAGCAATGGTCCAGGACTTCAAACTTGTCACAGGGGGTCACCATCTTGGAAAGTGTCTGTGACACTCACATGCTCAGTGGGCTCTGAGCAGCTGTTGAGAAGCTAAGCTTAGGGGTCGTCACTAATTATCCAGCAGCAGAAAATGAGCTTCCCTGGCTGTAATATAAGCTGATGCTACAGGTTTGCTGATTATTAAATTCTGATGCAGCTAATTGCACTGGTTTCTAATTATCTGTATTAATGACTAATCAGCCTTATATTGTGACTATATTTCTATAACACTTTGGGGCAGATTTACTAAATTTGTGTGAATGATTTGAAATTCGATCGAATTTTCAAAAAGATTTGAATTGAAATTTTAGAATACTTACTTCAACCATCGAATTTGAAATATTTGATCGAGTCAAATGAATCGAATAAAAATCTATTTGCTCATTTGACCATTCGATGGTCGAATTACTTTCCCTTTAATTTTTTATTTGATTGCCTAGTTCGCCAGATTAAACCTACCTTCCCTATGGGAAGCTCCCATAGCATTATAGCATTAAGATCGAATAAAAAAAAAATTGATTGAATGATTAAAATCGTTTGAATCATTGGAATTTTAACTTTTCGATCGTTTGATTGGTCGAATAGCGTTAAAGTACTTCGAATTCAATATTCAAATTCGAGGATTTTAATTCTATTAAAATTTGGTCCAATTTGAGGGTTTTTTTAACCCTCAAATTCGACCCTTAGCAAATCTGCCCCTATGTGTACTGTATATTGTGAGTGGGTCCCTAACCTGGGGGAATCAGACAGGTAATGTAAAAGCATCATGCAAATACTTTATGGAAAAGTTAGAAGTAGCTTTCAAAGCCAATATTATAAATATTATAATAGATGTAAAAAAAGAGTTTAATTTCAGGTTTCAGTATCTGGTAACCAAAAAACAGCTCCCTAACACTCCCTAGTACAGTGATTTTCAACCTTGTGCCTCCAGCTGTTAAGAAACTACAAGTCCCACAATGCATTTGCCTGACTGTGGCAGTCAGACTCCTTCATTGCATTGTGGGACTTGTAGTTCCTTAACAGCTGGAGGCACAAGGTTGAAAATCACTGCCCTAGTATATCTAAGAACAGCACTCAATAGTAAAAACCCCATGTGCCGCTGAGACTCCTTCAGTTTCATTGAGAAGGAAAAACAACAACCTGGGAAAGCAGTTCCCTCCTAAAATTCTGGCACAAGTCACATAACCAGGGGCATCTGGGAAACTGACAATATGTCTAGCCCCATGTCAAGATCTCAAAACTGAATATAAAAAAAATCTGGTTGCTCTTTTGAGAAATGGATTTCAGTGCAGAAGTCTATTGGAGCAGCACTATTAACTGATGCATTTTGAAAAACATGTTTTCCCATGACAATATCCCTTTATGGTCTACATACAAGATATAAAAATGTTGAATTCAGTCAGCCTTCTCTGTGCTCTCCAGGGTGATGAGAGTAAAGCTTCCCTACTTCTTCCATGTAGATTTGAGACCTGCCAGCAGGTAATATCCATACACTGAGGGGGTTATTTACTAAAAATCCAAATTTATCTCATATTTTATTAAAACAAAACCACAACCAAACTCCCATGTTCGATTTGACCTTATTTAATAATAAAATAACCCAAATTAATCGGATAGATTAAAAACTAGATACAATTTGAGTTTATTCCTGACAATCCCCAAAAAAAGTTGGATTTTCGCGTTAAACCCACTGAAGACCCTGATAACTTCGATATGGGATAGGTGTCTCTTCACAGGTCTGAGACGACAGCTTTTCGGATTCAGGCTTTTTGCAGCATCGGGGGATAATTTAAAAAATAAATAAATAAACTCAAATATTTCCAGATTTTACTTTTCAGAGTTGACAGTAAAAGGAGGGATACATGAAACTCAATTCCAAACCCTCTGCATATTAAAATGCAGGCAAAACGTAATCAAAATGTGAACCAAAATTTGCAGACTTGAGAGATCAAGTCACATGATAGTAAGGCTTTGAATCTGGCTGAACACTCTGGATTTGGGCAAAATCCTAAATCCTTTATCCTATAACATTTGTTTAGTGGTTCAACACCTAAAGGGTTCATCTTTACTTTACAACATTTAATATGCCATAGATTGGCCAATTCTAAGCAACTTTTCGATTGGTCTTCATTATTTATATTTTGTTTTTTTTATTATTTTTTATTATTTCTTCTGACTCTTTCCAGCTTTCGAATCCAAATAAAAAATGCTCTACAAAGCTACAAATGTATTGTTATTGCTACTTTTTACTACTCATCTTTCTATGCAGGCCTCTCCTATTCATATTCCAGTCTCTTCTTCAAATAAGTGCATGGTTGCTATGATCATTTGAACCTTAGCAACCAGATTGCTGAAATTACAACCTGGAGAGCAGCTGAATAAAAAGAAAAATAACTGAAAATCCACACATAATAAAAAATGAAAACCAATTGCAAATCGTCTTAGAATATCACTCCCTGCAACATACTAAATGTTAACTCAAAGGTGAACAACACGTTTAAGATGTCATTTCATAGTAAGAGTCTGAATTTGGCTAAACACTCGATTTGAGCAAAAATATCAAAAAGTGTTGGGCCAAATCTACAATCCTTTATTCCAATGACATTTGTATAGTGGTATCAGCACCATCTTAATTAATAGCAACAAACATGCTGCAGAGAGACTTATATCCCCCAATATAATAGAGGTATGGGATCTTTTATCCAGAATGTTTTTGTAGTTTGGATCATCATACCTTAAGTCTAGTAGAAAATCATGTAAACATTAGGCTGGTTTTGCTTCCAATAAGGATTAATTATATCTTAGTTGGGATCAAGTACAAGCTACTGTTTTATTATTACAGAGAAAAAGGAAATCATTTAAAAAAAATTTGATTATTTGAATAAAATGGAATCCATAACTCGGAGCATTCTGGATAACCAGATTTCCAGATAACAGATCCCATACCTGTATATACACAAGGCAACCAATCCTACAAAAGCTGGCCAAACACATGGCAACCAATCCTAAAACAGCTGGCCAAACACATACCAATACAATTAAGTAACAGTATGCCGGCCTGTCGATCCTGACCCTGTATCATGATTGGTTCATTTCTCTGGAAGATTTAAAAATTTGACCAGTACCATTTTCTGATTTTCCGATTGTTCAGGCGGCTTGAAAAAGGAAGGTAGCCATATCATCTATTGCCCCAGGTAACGTTGGATTCTGTATGGTATTGGGCCGAGTATGGCCAAATTAAGTGAAGATCAGTATAAGGAGAAGCAGATAATGAAACTTCCTACTGATGTGGGATTAGCAGGTTTCATAACTTAAAGGGGCTGGTCACCTTTGAGTTAACTTTTAGTATAATGTAGAGAGTGAAATTCTGAGACAATTTGCAATTGGTTTTCATTTTTTATTATTTGCGGTTTTTGAGTTATTTAGCTTTTTATTCAGCAGATCTCCTGTTTGCAGTGTCAGCAATTTGGTTTCTAGGGTACAAATTACCCTAGCAACCCTGCATTGATTTGAATAAGAGACAGGAATATGAATAGGAGAGGGACTGAATAGAATGTTAAGTAATAAAAAGTGGCAATAACAATACATTTGTAGCCTTACAGAACATTTGTTTTTAGATGGTGCCCCCATTTGAAAGCTGCAAAGAAACAGAAGAAAATTGCAAATCATTAAAAAACTATGAAAAATAAATAATGAAGACCAATTGAAAGGTTTCTTAGAATTGGCCCTTCTACGATATAATAAAAGTTAACTTGAAGGTGAACCACCCCTTTAACTAAACCATGCCAGGGGAAAGGATACCTTAGCCTTACTATAAACTAGATACCTTAGCCTTACTATAAACTAGATACCTTAG
>CM044439.1:155979051-155994019 GCA_024363595.1 Xenopus borealis
CAAATCAAAGGGAAACCAGGTATTTTACTTTTTTTATCCTTAAATATCTGGCTTATCACAGCAATCAGTTCCTCAGTCCCAGGAGAACAGGTTATGAGAAGATACCTGAGCAGTTATTAAAGCTTGATGTCTCAAATGAAAAGAACATCACAAGATCTCCACTTGCCCCTATTTTTTTTAAAACAATGCATGCTATGTAGTAACAGGGGCAAAGTTTCCCCAGGGCAATTGTCTTTGGCAATCAATCAGGCTTTTACAGGTCTAGGATAATCAACAAAATGGCCTCAGAACTTGGTTGGTGGCACACCTGGATCGGCCCCAGGTTACTTCTGTAGGAGAACCACGTTGTGATTTTCGCCCCCAGACTTGGTGCACACGTGTGGTAAATGGAAAAGCCAGCTTTGCTTCTAATTTTGGCTTTCACTTTAGTGTGCATGCACATCAATCTCAGAAGGCAGAGAAGATGGAAGAAGCTTAAAGGGATCCTGTCATGGGAAAACATTTGTTTTTTTTCCAAAATGTATCAGTTAATAGTGCTGTTCCAGAAGAATTCTGCAATGAAATCCATTTCTCAAAAGAGCAAACAGATTTTTTAATATTTCATTTTGAAATCGGACATGGGGCTAGACATATTGTCAATTTCCCAGCTGTCCCAAGTCCTGTGACTTGTGCTCTGATAAACTTCAATCACTCTTTACTGCTGTACTGCAAGTTGGAGTGATATCACCCCCTCCCTTTACCCCACCCAGCAGCCTAACAACAGAACAATGGGAAGGTAACCAGATAACAGCTCCCTAACACAAGATAACAGCTGCCTGGTAGATCTAAGAACAGCACTCAATAGTAAAAACCCATGTCCCACTGCGTACTATTCAGTTACATTGAGAAGGAAAAACAACAGCCTGCCAGAAAGCAGTTCCCTCCTAAAGTGCTGGCACAAGTCACATGACCAGGGGCAGCTGGGAAATTGACAAAATGTCTAGCCCCATGTCAGATTTCAAAACTGAATTTAAAAAAACCTGTTTGCTCTTTGAGAAATGGATTTCAGTGCAGAATTCTACTGGAGCAGCACTATTAACTGATGTGTTTTAAAAACAAAATATGTTTTCCCATGACAATTTCCCTTTAAAAAGATGGAGGACAACAAAAATACCCCAGGCAGCTGGAGTTTATTTGCCCCCCCTCCCCTTTCCAAATGAATGTAGATGGAAAACTGATGGATAAAATATAATAATAATAATGGTGGCTAATGAAACAAAAGTCTGCATTCTCTAGATGTGTTCCTGGCTCTTTTAGGAGGAGCCTTGTATTGGGAGGGGGAGAACTATGAATTAGGTAGTGCTCTGACAAACAGCAGATTATTTCTGTTTTATATATCAGCGCTACGCAACAAGTTGGCGCTATAGAAATACATGTTAATAATAATAATAATAATATATTGTGCTGGTGGCATGCTCCGTTCCATTGCACCTGGATGGAAGAAGTGCAATGGAAGAGAACATGGCATTTTCTGTATCATGAATAAAATACAGGCAGAGTCTTTGCGCTGTGTAAATAGAGCATCCTTGTCTCATGATCTGTGTGTCAACCACTCTCTCTATGGTTTCATTCAGCTAATCTTCCTACACATCCAATGGGACAAAATATATTGTCTGTATCAGACACAAAATTACTCAAACGATGCCGCATGGCCGGAGACATAATAGAAAACAGAAAGCAACTCAAGCAGGTCACGGAGATTATTTGTGCTGATCTGATAGTCGAGAGTGGTGATAGCAATAACAAACACTTCTCTAGGAATATAAAATATTCAACAAGCTATTAAGTTAGACATTCACATGACAGCAACCCGTTCTAGGACATGTCCATACATTCCGTAAGGAAGCCTTGCAATAAAGACCTGTAGACCTGCACTTGGCTCTCAGGCTAGTTCTCCTGAAAATCACATTCTCGTTCCAATGTTTCTAGTATTCTGACAGGCTGAAAACAGAATGTTATTTTAACAGCACAGACGATGACGAAGTAACAAGGTTTCTGCTGAAATCATGAATAAATAGGAGTAGCACAATGAGGATCTTGCAATGCACATCTCTGAGAGTTTAAAGGTAAGCCTACTCCATGGCTCATTATTAAGATGATTAATTCCTAGTTATTACAAACACATTACTAGGGGTAACATAAGTGGAGCATAGATGAGGCCTATCTCAAGTCTACCTCAGAATGAAGAACTAATAATATACTATAACTTTATTTCTTCTTGAGGGAATACAAGGTTACGGAAGATAGCTCATAGTACAAGTTGAGCCAGGGACTGGTCTAATTGCCATCTTGGAATCAGGAAGGACTTTTTCCCCCTATGAGGCAAATTGGAGAGGCTTCAAATGGGGTTTGTTTCCCTTCCTCTGGATCATCTAACAGTTAGGCAGGTTATATATAAACTTAGGGGCAGATTTACAAAATTCACATGAAGAATTCGAAGTTCGGTCTACTTTCAAAAAGATTCGAATTTGAATCTTCGAATATGCAAATTAGGCAAATTCGACCATTGAATATTCAAATTTGAATAATTAGAATATTTGAATTTAATTTTATTCGAATATTCGACTATCCGATGGTCTAAGCACTTCCCCTTTCAATTTTTAATCGACCACCTAGTTCACCAGATCAAAGCTACCGAATTGGGTATCATTATTTTTGATCGAATAAAATAAATTTGATCGATCTAAAAAATTGTTCGAATCGAAAGATTAATCGATCGATTGAATTTTTCCTATTCGATCATCAACCAATCGAATTGCGGTAAAGTCCTTTGAATTCAATTTTTTTTCAATTCGAAATTCGACCATTGAAAAATCTGCTCCTTAAGGTTGAACTTGATGAATGTGTCTTTGTTTCAAACTAACTTACTATGTTCTATGATAAAGTAGAACAATAATGATAAAGTGTAATTAAGTGCTCAGCCAATGCAATAACCATAAAGGGGCCAATTTACGTTCATTGGCACAATCATTAAAAAGTCAACAGACTGCCAATATTCTTCACAAAAGACAAAACCGAAGGTAAATTGTCTAGAAGCCAACTAATGTGCATCATAACTTGACAAGACCACATGCTGATTTGATGTTGATAGAGAACAGACAAGGTGATTTGTAATAACTTACATCTGGCTTGGAGTGTTGAAACACTTTCAGTGGGAGTTTTAGGTCATCTTTTGCCAAAGTCACAAGGTATTCTCTCAAAAGCTCATTGGCCAGGCCTGGTTTCTGGGCCTCACACCGATGAAGGAAGGGTACCATCCACTGGTAGGCATTCTTCACATAGTGTTCCTCAGAAGACTGTAGAACAAAGAGGCAGTACATGAACTTTCCATGTTGCTAGCAAGGATGGGTTTGGTTGATTCCAAAATATCCTGAATTTTCTCAAGTGACTCCTCCTAAATTCTAGTAATTCATAGCAAACTATAAATATTTACAACTCTGCTGCAATCATCTGATCGGCCTGTATGGGTTACAACATCTGTATTAAATGTTGCCCATGTTATTCCATTACACAGATACACTTTTTGGTGGGTTTACCATGTTCATATGCAATGTGTTCCATTATGGATGTACCATGCAAATACCAAGGAACTCATTCTGTAAACCACTGTTGCTTGGGTCCTTGTTGATCATACACACTATACTATACTAAAAGTTAACTTCATTAACTATAAGCTGTAAATGCATTGTATTGTATATTAAAACAAATTGACCTACATTTGCCATCAGCAGCCTCAGCTTGTCAATGTCCTTAATTTGTTGTAGATCCTTTAGCGTCAAGGATGGGTCACAGCCAGCCTCATACACAAGAGTCTCCAGCGTTACCAAGTCATCAGACAGCAAATGTAGGCCAGGAACATTCCTTTCCTTTCCCAGGCGCACAAGGGAGAGAGCGTTATCCACCTATATAGGCAAGATAGTCAGAGAGAAAATTACATTTTAAAGTACAGTACAATTCTAAACATTTTGTGCAAGCTTCAGACCCATTGTCATACTTGGTGGATGGCCAACGGGTTTATTAAAGCCCAAACAGCTGCCTTCTGGCCACGTCAATCCAGTTGCTTAAGTTAAATGACTTTCCTACACAAACAGTTCTGCCTGCTTCATCCAACCACAGTGGTTGTAGGACTTTTTGATTTAAATCCCCTTGGAAGTCCAACAGGGGTAATGATATAGGAAAAGATTGGTAACATGGTTACATAGTAAGATTATTTAGTAGGGTTGAATAATGACCAAAGTCCATCAAGTTCAACCCCTTCAAATGAAACCCAGCGCACATACACACACAGTCACACAAATCCCTCCATACACTCACATACAGTAGTACTCCCATTTTATGTTTTTCTGGGGACCAGAAAAAAAAATATGTACAATCTAGGAAAATTTGAAATCAGGGAAATTATATTATGCATAATATATAGGTTGGGACCACAAAACAACAATGTAAAATGAGGGAAAACTTAAGATCAGGGGATGTAAAATGGGGGTTCTACTGTTAACTATATATACCAATATCTATACTGATTGTAGATTTTAGTAGCCATGGATATTATGCTTGTCCAAGAAATCATCCAAGCCCCTCTTAAAATAACAGAATCAGCCATCACATCAACACATGGCAGGACATCCCCAATCTCACTGCTCTCACTGTGAAGAACCACCTACACTGCTTCAAATGAAAGTCCTTTTCTTCTAGTCTGAAGGGGTGGCCTCTGGTCCGATGATCCATTTTATGGGAAAAAGGTCCCCTGATATTTGTCTATAGACTCTTCTAATGAACTTGTAAAGTGTAGTCATGACCCCTCAAAAGAGTTTTTTTTCAAAGAAAACAACCCCAACCTTGACAGTCTAGCTTCATCATTTATTCAACCCTTTAACCAGCTTGGTTGCAAGTTTCTACACCTACTCAAGCTAAATTATAGCTTTCTTAAGGACTGGAGTCCAAAACTGCACTGCATACTCCAGGTGAGGCCTTACCAGGGACCAATAAAGAGGCAACATTATGTTTTCATCCCTTGAGTTTGTGCCATATTAATGCAAAACAGAACTGTATTTACTTTAGTGGCCACAAAGAATTAGACAACTACAAAAACCCTTAGATCAGGAGTGCCCATTCTTTACTAATGCAGGGTCTACTTTTGTTGATGTTGCCCCATTATGATCTATATCCATAAAAGCATTGTTAGCATTCTGTTCCATGGAAAATATTACTTAACTACTGATTTATGAGAAAATGTATATTGCTATATTTAACAAACAACTATTTCTTATGTAACCTTAACATAATAAAAATCTGAATGAAAAGCATGAAACAGGACGATGAAATATTCAAGCTGTTTGTTGACAATCTACTGATCACCAGCTGAAGGTCTACTGGTAGACTGGCACCCCTGCCTTAGATCCTTCTCAGTTAAGGAAAACCCAATATGCTGCCATTTAGTGCATTAATATTATTTCCCCCAAAGTGCATAACCTTGCATTTATCAACATTGAACCTCATTTTAATATTTGCTGCTCGGATTCCCAATTTAGTCAAATCCCCATCGGTCAGACCTCCAATAGTATCTAGAACCTCAGATCTCAAACTATATTTCACTCTGAGTTAAATTATATACCTTAGATTTATCTAGTAGAGCAAAGAGGGTTGAAAGCTAGAATGATAGCTTTCAGTACAAGCACTAAGATATATATATATATAGACCATGGCTGACCAATAACATGGAATGAGACTGTATTGTGATCATTCACAGAAATGCAGTTAGAGTGTTGACCAACGCATACCCAGAGCCAAAATCTATATTTATGTATCAGTAAGAAATGAGGTTAAAGATGTCACAAGAATGTGTGATACAGTTATATGCCCTGAGCTGTAAATCTAGCCAGTAATT
The DNA here is from genome assembly GCA_024363595.1 of Xenopus borealis. NCBI lineage: Eukaryota > Metazoa > Chordata > Amphibia > Anura > Pipidae > Xenopus > Xenopus borealis. The sequence goes on from CM044439.1 coordinate 155,984,978, forward strand.
TATCCACTCGCACGCAGTGCGTGCACACGATACTAATACTATATACCCTGCTGCTCACATTTAATTGAAGTGGCCTGAGAGATACGATGGCGGCAGCCTAGGACAAACATAGCTCTTAATTTGATGAAGGGAATCTTTTCATCCACTGTGTAATCCTTAACAAACATTGTGGCCTGAAATATACGACTCTATTGCCTTATAAATGTGAAATATACTAGTGTGACCTTTTCTTTCATGAAGCAATAAACACTAGAAAGTTTGGAGGGGATGAGGAGGCACAAGCAGATATCCCATGGTGCCCCCCACCCATGCGCTGCTAAGCTTTGTCAGGGTAATTAAAGCTCTACATCTTCACAGGCGCAGCAGCAATAATTTCAGCTTAATGATAATCCATCTCATGTAGAAAGAGACAGATTAGTGCGCTCTCACAATATCTAAACTAGACAAAAAAAAATATTTGGAAATATCCATACATAGAGGTAAGCTGTAGTGTTGTATTTCTTGATCTAAAATAACTCACAGGAGCTAGCTTCCCTTTAATAAAATGATATATGGGCCCCAAGGGCTGCTTTACTGATTGAGACATTCTCTGTAGACCCCACTGGATGGGGACATACAATGATATGTTCAACAACAAAGCTCAAAAAAAGGCCATTAATATTACATCTTGGGACCCATTTAAAGGATTCAAGTGTGTGCCCCTTAGTGCTCATTTAACAGGACTTGCTCCCCCCTAAGGTTGTTGCTGGATTGAACAGTCTGCAAGTCTCTGCTCTCTAATATGGAGGGCAGAGACCTATGACTATTTGCACAATGCCCAAACTAGTTGGTAAAGTGTGATAAAAATGGCTTTTTAACAACACTGTGCAAACTGCTTGGGCATTGTAAATGACCCTCTTATTTCTTCTGTATAAGCTCAAATCCACCACAGCCCCTTGGCAATTAAAACCTATGCCTCCAAAGATGCCCCAGTAGCTCCCCATCTTCTTTTCTACTGATTCACATGCTCTGTGCTGCTGTCACTTAATGAGCTTAGGGACAAAGTTACAATAACATGTATAAACACAATATAAATTCAAATTCACATGCAGAAACCACTGCTTTGTACAGCATCAATATCTATGACAGAAGTGACCTCACTTTTTTTTTTAACACCATTATTACCCCAGCAGTAAGGAGCACAGTGAGCATGTGCAGTGCCAGGGGCACTGAAAACATGGCCTAACAATAGCAGATGATCAGCTGTGCACAATATACATAGTTACATAGTAAGTTAGGTTGAAAAAAGACATTTCCATCTAGTTCAATTTTGTTTTTTGTTTTTTTTTAACCTGCCTAACTGCTAGTTGATCCAGAGGAATGTGAAGACTTCAATTACTGAAATAGGGCTGCTGAACTCATGTTCAAGCTCAGTAGATCTAAAAGCTGAACTTTAATGAAAAAGCCGGGTATATTGTTCTACTGTGCATGAGTAGGGTTGACCCCCCACCTTTTAGATCTGGCCATACTGGCCGGTAATGTAGAGGGTGGGGGAGGGCCAGAGAGGGGTGAGATTATGATGTTTTTGAAGGCAGGATTACGATGTTTTCAGGGGCGGAGTCAGATTTTCACTAGGAAGAGACTTAGAGTCCTATGATTAGGTTAGCAGGGGAGGGGGAAATGGGCGGACCAATAGGGATTACAAATTTACTGGCTAATACATTGAAGGTAAATTTGTAATACCGGCCCGGCCTTGGCTGGTATTTTACCGGCTAGGCCAGTGATATACCAGCCAGGTGGGAACCCTATGCCTGCATCTGTCCTGGGAAATTTGAAGAAAGAAGAAGCAGGAATACGATCAGTCCATGGTGCTTGCTGGAATAACCATCTGCCGGTAAAGGCAGAGCCCCGATGATTGCTGTAGCTCCTGCTGCTCCCTAAATTGCAAGTGTGAATGACAAGGAAGTTATTGGATGGGTAGGGGGTGGAAGGGGGGCATCCATGTGCCTTTTTTTACCTGCCCCTCACCAAAGCAGCACTCATGATGGAAGCCAAAGGTTTTGCAGAACAGAAAAAGCAGACTGCAGTGTGCAGAGTACAAAAACTGGTTGACCGAGGTATTTTTTTGCTGTTTGCAAGCTGCATTCTGCATAGAAAGTGACCCCTTATATCTCAGTTGGACACTGGAGGCCACAGGGCAACATTAAGGAACAGAGAAGGTCCAAACAGCAAGAAAATTGTACATTAAATTGTGCTTTCACCACATTAAGCTGTGCCCTTAGGGAAAAAAAAAGAATCATAAAACCTACATATTAAGAGGGTATATTTTCTGCATGAGCAGGTCATGAAGCACACACCATTTGTCTTGTCTGGAATGCCAGGAACTATCTAGAAGCATTCACGCCGCAGGTATCCCCTCAAAGGAAAGCCATTTATTATAGTCTATACACAAATGCATATAAATCCTTGGAATGGAGAAACGCAGAGCCTTCAGGGGCACAAGGTGTTAAAAGTAAAACATCATTTCAAACGACAGTTTGGGAAAAGAGAACAATATGGGTTGAAATAAATTGAAATGAAGGGGAAAATACGGAGTCCCAGATAAAGAGCGGAGTATAATTATGTTCTAATACAGGGATCATAAATTATGCATGCAGCCAGACTGCCAGCCTATCACCCCTTCCACGAACACATTCGCACCGCTCACAATGTGAGAAAAAAGTAATCTGCCAACTGCAAATAAAATAAAGTAAAAAGGCAGGGGAAACAATCGGTAAGGAGAACAAAGGATTATCTTTGGGTTTCCTAAAGGCCAATCATGAGTCACGTACAACTAAAACATGTTTGTGTATAATTTGCAGGGATTAAGTCCCTTATCTACAAAGGAATTCCATACAAAGGGCAGCATGTAGTGTTAATTAAACGTTACAGATGTGAATTATATCGTTGAAATCAAGGATAAGTGTCACCCTAGAAGCAGCTACTACATCTATAGTGTGCTCAGGGCAGTGCTGTCCCAAAGATGTCCTAGAGCTGGGGGTCCCATGAGCCACATGCAATTGTACAAAGAGTTGAGGAGCAACACAAACATGAAAACATTTCCTGGGGGTGCCAAATAATTGCTGTGATTGGCTATTTGGTAACCCCTATATGGACTGGCAGCCTACAGGAAGCTCTGTTTGGCATCTGGTTTTTATACAACCAAAACTTGCCTCTAAGTCTGGAATTGAAAAATAAGCTCCTGATTTGAGGCCACTGGGAGCAACACCCAAGGGTTTGGTGAGCAACATGTTTCTTGTGAGTTTCTGGTTGTGGATCACCAGATATCTCTATAACAAGCTACAACCCCCAGCATATACTGACTGCTACAGGCAGCAATCTAAAACAGCATTTAGAAATGCCTGCAGGTCATCAAAGAGACTGAATTTCAAAATATTTAATAACCAAAACTAGAAAATAAATTTTTTGCTTAAGCCCAAGTAACAGTCTCTAAAATTCCAAAAGTGTCCTTACATAGCCTACAGTACTGTAGCACAGACGATAGTCCCCAAAAGATGGGGCCACAATGAGTGGTCCAGCAACCTCAGCTTCTTGGTCCTTAAGTATCTGTATAGTTCAGAGGAAAACAACTGAAAGACAAAAGGGCTGTAGACCATGGCGCTGAACTCAGTCCCCATGTGTTAAAAACTGTTTGACCTTAGATTCACAATCAATCAACCCAATATTGGCCACTGATATTAAGGAAATATCCAAACAAGAGGATCATTTAGGGGGTTATTTATCAACGGTCGAATTTTAGAGCTTTATAAGCTTTTTAGACCTCAAATGAACTCACAATTCAAACAGTTTCTAATTTAAGAAAAAACTTGAATGCAAAAGCTCAAAATCAGTGTAGTCTGTGTGAAAAACTTGAATACTCAAATTGATTGAGTTTTGCCAAAAAAAAACGAAAAAAACCTGAACATCATAAAGTCTTTTAACATCTTTAATTGGTTCAAGGGACTTTTGCCATTAACTTCTACCTGACCTCAACGGGATTTAGCTGGAGTATTTTTGAATTCAATTTATTTCCATCGTCGGTTTATAATAAATCTTGAAAATTTTAATTGTTTTTCCAAAAACCCAGAAAAATTAAGTTTTTTTTAAAAGTTTTTGACTACAAACTATAAATCATTTTAAAGTATTACTAGTTTTAGAAAGAACAGCCCTGTGCTCCACCTAAAGCAGGGCTGGACTGGGAGGAAAAAGCAGCCCTGGGAAAAGTATCAAAGCAGCCCATGTATTCACACACGTGATTTATATTTCAAAACCCAAGGTTAACTAGGACCAGTTACTAATTTGAAGGGTGGCTGGAAATCCTTAAACTTTTACCCTTGAAATCCTGTGTTGCGACTCCGTCTAAGTTGCATGTAAATTCCAATAGTAAAAGGTACAGGATACAGGCAAGCCGGCAGGTTAACTGCTTCAAATCGTGTTTTATTAGTACAACCTGTTTCGAGCCTTCAAGGGCCCTTTGTAACTAGGACCAGTGTTTATGAATATATATTTTAAGAGTCCATTACCATATAATCCCCAGCAATATTATACACCCTATGTGCTGGAACTGGTCCTTGCAACAAATATCTCACCCTAGTTTCTACCACAACTATTCTATTAGATGGATTAGTGGCCCTATACTTACAGTATATTCACAATTTCCCTTTGTGTGACCCCAGCTGTACCATGTACCCTGGCAGATAAGAGGACCATGTGTATCACAGAGCCAAAGTGTGTCATACTTAACTTGACTAGACTGTCTCATGCAATTAATTGATTGTTTTTTTCTGATCACAGATACTCCTGTTGCCAACATACTGTGGTAGAGTGACTGGGAAAAGGTGGAAAAAGGTCACTCTTGCCTTTAATTTCTTCCCAGTTGCTAAGATAGACTCCAGGAAGGGAGTTGTCTGTAAATGGAGAACAGATTCTCTGTGTAAGTTGGGTAGCCAGGTACTCCATTCCACAGAGCCAGTCCAGAGATTGGAGCTCACCTTCCACAGGAAAGCTGTCCTGTGGAAAGGCTATTTAAAGCTAATTGGAATGGGACAGTGTGTCTCTCAGCAGGGCACAGCAGGTAGGAGACCTGGCTGTGTTAGGAACTCCCAGAGGAGCTGGGGGTGCCGCCTGCTACTGCAAGAGCAGAGGGAGTCCGTGGCTCTTGCAGGCTGAGAAATTCCTGCAAAGACTGTGAGTACAGGGGTGACCCAACCTGTGTTTTGTCCAGGGGCCCAGTATAGTGAGGGAACACTTCAAAGTGAAGGTAGTGCCCAGTGGGCAAGGCTTTATTTTTATGTTTTGTTTTATAAATTCTGAAATGGTCACCTCTGTTTGAATTACTTACTGGAAAATAAACCAATGTTTCTTTGAAGAGACTGTGTGTCCCTGTCTTTATGCTCCTTTTCCTATGCTGCCTGCCCTACCATTTGCTAATTTCCCCCAAATCAAGCCACCAGGCTGTCACAATACCTATCATAAGCATAAGGGATTAGGTATATAGCAAGCAACTCTAATATTACTAACTGAAGTTGCTCAGAATTCCTGGTTCCTCCCATATGCCAGTACTAGCATGAGCATTAACAAATGCAGCATCAGCTTAGCTGTGGCTGACTATTATGGACAGCTCATTTACATTTCTAAAGTGATTGACTAATTTACATATTAAAGACAAACCTAATTTGCATTTATTAGGTGATCAGCCCATTTACATTTTAAAGCAATTCGGCCCATCAGGCATTTGCCCCGAACCCACAGATTGCCAGTCCGAGACTGACCTAAAGGTTGCTCTCCTTTAGTTATAACTGGCCTGAACTAAAGGGACCACAGTGCTGGAAGGGATTCAGGCTTATTATTTACTCCCTAAACACTTCTGCTGGAAGGGTAGCTTTAAACGTGTATTTTTAACCTGACATGGCTTTCCAAAAGTGGTGCATGGGTTAAAGGAGAAGGAAAGGTCCAATCCATGGGGGGGAAGGATGTTAGTTGTTACTAGGGATGGAATGTTAGGGCACGCCCCAAGGATTGCAGTGACTCTACTTGAGATTAGGCCAGTGCAGGAACACCAGCATGGGGTACTTGTAAGGAAGCATTCCTCTTCTTTCCTTCCTCTTTCCTTAAAATACAGCAGTAGAGTGAAAAAGATGGCTTTTATCTATAATGTGCATGCACTCTCCCAAATAAAAATAAAAAAAGAAAAGGAAGGAAGAGGAACGCTCAATCACAAGTCTTGTAGGCTGATGTAGTTATTTGCTAACAGGAGCACTGGTCCAGGGTATCACTTCACTTCACTACACTCCTTGGGTTCCCTAAGATTTGGCACTCACCAGGAATTGGACATTTCCTTCTCCTTTATGCTCTGCCTTGATTATTTATCTCATACATCTACCTCCTTCATCTGCTTGAGTATTACTCTGTGATGTTTGCTAATAAATTTTGTTTGCCTGTTTAAGAATCTTTTGTGTTCTATCCACCTCATTTGCAGCATCTGAGAGGTGTCGTTGACCAACATTGTCTCCCTTCCTTTTCCGATGAGCCAGGGCCCAGCTTGGAAGAAGAGTTCAATGTAAATGATATTCTGCCATCCTATAGCTAAGATTAAATTCTGAGCCAAGATAAGGTTACAGGCGTATTAGTAAAATGTGGGATTCCGGTCCTCACTCAAGTGTGGCATCTACATGAGTCAGGTCTATGGGTCAGGAATGCAGTGATTCAAATTGCATACATGTTGATGCTTCATAAAACATACAATTAGATTAGCTATATTTGCTAATGAAAAACATCAATATATAATATTTTGACCAGGGAAGGAGTGTGTAAACATGAATTGCTTCCTCCTGCTTAAAAAAAGATAAATATCTTTTCAAATAAGGAGCAGTCAGATCAATACATCCTTTGTATATGGATGGGAGCTTGGATAAGGGCTGAGGGCTGCTGAAAACTAAGACGTGAAATGAATGTGAGAGGTCTCTGTTCCAAAGAATGACAGAGCAGAGGGCGCAGGTGAAGGGCGTAATCAGTTGTCAGAAACAGCAAAGAGATCGATAACCAAGAGAAAATTACCCATAGGCTTACCAGTCAGTAAATACTTTCTCACAAGAGTGTTAAGGGCAAAAGTCAGATTAGAAAGCAATGAGCACGGCATTGGGGTAGATGATTGCATGGAAGCTCTACATCAGTTGAAAGGCTGTGAGCAAACCAGCAAAGAAAAATAAATCAACAGATATCTGAAAGGAAAGCGGTCACTCCCAGTGGCCAGCAATCAGGGCACAGTATAATTGAAATGTTTCATGGTTGTTCTCTACAGCAGCTTTGACAAACAGTCACATCGTCGGAAATATACTATGAACATAATATTGATGGTCTGAGGCAGAATCAGATGAGTTGGGTTTCTTACCAGTCGGGCATAATTCTCCACTTCCTGAGCTCTGTTCCAGTACCAATTTTTCACCAGATCAATGGGCAGATGATGGGTTTTGTAGGCAAGCAGCTCAGGCTGTTCCTCGTAGAGAAATTCAGCTGGGTCTGCTGGGCAAGGCTCGATCATCGTCCTGACAGAGGTTAAAATATAAGTAGAAAATGAATCTACTACATAATATGTTAAACAGCGATGGGAATGCCGCATAATTCAGAAGTAGTGACTTAAGGGAATACATCACTATCTCGTAGGCCAGAGTTTGATGCCTAAGTGCTGTGTTAATTTAAGATGGTCACACATAGGACAATACACTTGTTTTTACAATTTGGCCACAGACTAGATCACATAACTGTCTAAACAAGAAGGTATCTACCAGATTTGGCAGACATAGGATAACGTGGGACTCACAAATTTGCCAATTACATACATGCTGCCAGATCCAGATCAACCCTCCATGATCAAATACTGATAAGAAATGGGCCCGCTGACTTGGACAGCCAACTCTACCACTGTTTGTCAGTGTAAGAGCACCCATAAGTTGGCCATACACTGTAAGATCCCCATGTTTGGTGAGGTCGCCCAACGAGCGGATCACCGATATGCCTACCTAAGGTGGACAATATCAGGCTTTAATTTGATCGTTGGAACTAGGGTCAATGGCAGGAATATGAGGTGTCAGAGCAAAAACCACATCAACAAGCTGATGTAATCCCTGATCTGGTGGAAATCAAACTTGCTTGATCGACATCCGTCCTATTTTGGCCACATACCAGGTGGTACTCTCTGAGAATTCCTTACACGGGCAGAAAAACTGCCAAATTGGCCTAAAGTGCCCAAATTAAGATTAAATCTGCCCATGTATGGCCACCTTTAGTTTTAAAGCTCTATATGGTAGGGAGGCCAACCAAAATGTCTGACTGTTTGTCATATACATCTGCACACTGTGTCATTATCATCATTGTTGTTACTATAGCATACGGCAAGGTGAACATCAGTCTGGTTCTGCTGGGTGTGCGTAAATTCTAGTGGAAACGAGTGTAGCTATTGTGCAAGGTTTTGACAATATAGATGCTCCTCTAGGCTTATGTTGTTTCTCGCCATGTATAGTACTCAACAGGATTCATTTTTACTACATAGAGTAGTGCGGGGCCTGGTGCATAGTTCCCAGATCTAAACTTCACCATACATGTAGAAATATGATTCAACAGTGTGGACGATATATCCAGCCATTGTTCTGCATAAAACTCCAGCAGGAGGCAACTTTTATTGGTCTGTCCTACACACAAGGGTCTCTAACAGATTTTAGCCCATCAACAACACTCATCAATCAGACATTAGAACATTCACTAGTTTGGGAATTCTATATTTGTATTCTGACCATTATACAGAACATTCAAGAACAATTATTGAAATATTAACATTAAATTGCACTTTGCACATCTCAACATATATACAATGGCATGTTTACTTGTGATCAGGGAGTAAACACGCTCTGCACATACTTTACTCCCTAAATGCACATTGACCAATCTAGTCATGGAGATCCAGGAAAGGCATTCCATAAAACAAAATACAGAATACCCTAGTCCACTGCAATTATATATATATATATA